>SJYQ01003345.1:244978-266552 GCA_006410935.1 Redunca redunca | reverse complement strand
ACACTATTCAGGCTAAGGATTATTAGAATTGTGTTTGTGTGAGTCCTTGGCTTTCTACTACTCTCCTGATCTTTCTTTCCATACTGAAATTCTTTCAAAAAATTATCCAAATATATACGCACTGCAACATATATCAGTATGAGGTCATTTGCATTAAAAAAAAAATCTCATCTTATTTGTGAAGCAAGTTTCTTTCAACATATCAAAGCATATGCTCTTGCTGAATCCATCCGCGCTCTTTTCAAAGACTTCTTCCAAGCAAAGTACTTTCATTTAAAAAATGAATATTTCCTATACCCAAGTTAACTTTTTGTGTTGAGCTGAAGTAATAAAAAATATCAGCTCAATGGGAAATTTGGGGAGAAATTATATAGCAAATCCAGGAAGATTAAATAGGAAATGACTCTCTACGTTTGATGTATGGCATTAATGATGTAGCTCACTGGCTGAGAGGGGCAGTTATTTTTTAGCATTTTGTTATGGGGAAACCAGTGATGGTTTCAATGCTTAAACTATGAAATATTTAAACAGATTTTGAATTTTTCTATAATAATTACCTTTTAATTACTTAAAAAATGTACAATTTTGCTGCCAAGAAGAAAATTCACCCCTGTGGTAGCCAATACTTTACCATCACTTCCAATTATCTTGTTCATGACTTTGATTATGTTAATATGAAACATTTGGTCCATCTCCATTGTTACCTTATGACTTAATAGCAGATAATGACAATAGATTTAAATCTTGCACGTCCAATGGAAAAATAAACTCAGGCTGATTTCAGAGGATTGGCAATGTATATACATCAATTATATATATATATATATATATAATTGGCCATTATCAAATGCTAAGTGATATGTCCAGAGTGTATAGATCTTAAACACAGTTCAAGGTTTTAAAGAAATGAAACTTCCTTTGGGTTGCAATAGTATGAAAAAATGTAATAGAATATCTAAGCAAGCAGAAACCTAGGAAATTGAGAGGGACTTTGGTGGGGATGGAGGAGAAACTGGCAAACCTCCCTACTATACTTGCTATGAGAATCCCATGAACTGTATAGAAAGGCAAAAAGATATGACACCCAAAGAAGAGGAACCTTGGGTCTGAAGGTGTCCAATACACTACTGGGGAAGAGTGGAAGACAACTACTAATAGCTCCAGAAAGAATGAAGCAGTTGGCCAAAGCAGAAATGATGCCCGGTTGTGGATGTGTTTGGTGGTGAAAGTAAAGTCTGATGCTGTGAAGAACAGTATTGCATAGGAATCTGGGATAATAGGTCCATGAATCAAGGTAAGTTGGATGTGGTCAAGCAGGAGATAACATGAATAAACATCAACATCTTAGGAATCAGTGAATTAAATGGATGGGAATGGGTGATAATTCAGATGACCATTACATATACTATGGGCAAGAATCCCTAGATGAAACGGAATAACCCTTATAATTAACAAAAGACTCTGAAACACTGCTTTGGTGTAACCTCAAAAATGACAGAATGATCTCAGTTTGTTTCCAAGGCAAACCATTCAACACCACAGTAAGTCAAGTCTATGCCCCAATCACCTGTGCTGAAGGAGCTGAAGTTTATCAGTTCTATGAAGACCTCCTAGAACTAACGCTAAAAAATATATCTTATTCATCATAGGGGATTGGAATGTAAAAGCAGGAAATCAAGAAATACCTGGAGTAACAGGCAAGTTTGGTCTTGGAGTACAAAATGAAGCAGGGCAAAGGTTAACAAAATTCTGCCAAGAGAGCTCACTGGTGATAGCAAACACTCTTTTTAAACAATGCAAGGGACAACTTTGGCATAGTCAGTAAAGCATAAATAGATGTTTTTCTGGAACTATCTTGCTTTTTTGATGATTCAGCAGATGTTGGCAATTTGATCTCTGGTTCCTCGGTCTTTTCTAAAACCAGCTTGAACATCTGAGAGTTCATGGTTTATGTATTGCTGAAGCCTGGCTTGGAGAATTTTGAGTATTACTTTACAGGTTTGTTAGATGAGAGCAATTGTGTGGTAGTTTGAGCATTCTTTGTCATTGTCTTTCTTTGGGGTTGGTGTCAAAATTGACCTTTTCCAGTCCTCTGGCCACTGCTGAGTTTTCCAAAAATGCTAGCATATTGAGTGCAGCACTTTCACAGCATCATCTTTCAGGATTTGAAATAGCTCTACTGGAATTCCATCACCTTCACTAGCTTTGTTCGTAGTGATGCTTTCTAAGGCCCACTTGACTTCACATTCCTGGATGTCTGGATCTAGATGAGTGATTACACCATTGTGATTATCTTGGTCGTGAAGGTCTTCTTTGTATAGTTCTTCTGTGTATTCTTGCCACCTCATCTTAATATCTTCTGCTTCTGTTAGGTCCACATCATTTCTGTCCTTTATTGATCCCATCTTTGCATGAAATGTTCCCTTGGTATCTCTAATTTTCTTGAAGAGATCTCTAGTTTTTCCCATTCTGTTCTTTTCTTCTATTTCTTTGCATTGATCACTGAGGATGGCTTTCTTATCTCTTCTTGCTGTTCTTTGGAACTCTGTATTTAGATGCTTATATCTTTCCTTTTCTCCTTTGCTTTTCACTTCTCTTCTTTTCACAGCTACTTGTAAGGCCTCCTCAGACAGCCATTTTGCTTTTTTGCATTTCTTTTCCATGGGGATGGTCTTGATCCCTGTCTCCTGTACAATGTCATGAACCTCCATCCATAGTTCATCAGGCACTCTATCTATCAGATCTAGTCCCTTAAATCTATTTCTCACTTCCACTGTATAATCATAACTGATTTGATTTAGGTCATACCTGAATGGTCTAGCAGTTTTCCCTACTTTCTTCAATTTAAGTCTGAATTTGGTAATAAGGAGTTCATGATCTGAGCCATAGTCAGCTCCTGGTCTTGTTTTTGTTGACTGTATAGAGCTTCTCCATCTTTGCTGCAAAGAATATAATCAATCTGATTTCGGTGTTGACCATCTGGTGATGTCCGTGTGTAGAGTCTTCTCTTGTGTTGTTGGAAGAGGGTGTTTGCTATGATCAGTGCATTTTCTTGGCAAAACTGTATTAGTCTTTGCCCTGCTTCATTCTGTATTCCGAGGCCAAATTTGCCTGTTACTCCAGGTGTTTCTTGACTTCCTACTTTTGCATTCCAGTCCCCTATAATGAAAAGGACATCTTTTTTGGGTGTTAGTTCTAAAAGGTCTTGTAGGTCTTCATAAAACTGTTCAATTTCAGCTTCTTCAGTGTAACTGGTTGGGGCATAGACTTGGATTACTGTGATATTGAATGATTTGCCTTGGAAATGAACAGAGATCATTCTGTCAATTTTCAGATTGCATCCAAATACTGCATTTCAGACTCTTTTGTTTACCATGATGGCTACTCCATTTCTTCTGAGGGATTTCTGCCCGCAGTAGTAGATATAATAGTCATCTGAGTTAAATTCACCCATTCCAGTCCATTTTAGTTCGCTGATTCCTAGAATGTAGACATTCACTCTTGCCATCTCTTGTTTGACCACTTCCAATTTGCCTTGATTCATGCACCTGACATTGCAGGTTCCTATGCAATATTGCTCTTTACAGCATTGGACCTTGCTTCTATCACCAGTCATATCCACAATTTTATTGTTTTTGCCTTGGCTTCATCCCTTCATTCTTTGTGGAGTTATTTCTCCACTGATCTCCAGTAGTATATTGGGCACCTACTGACCTGGGGAGTTCGTCTTTCAGTATCCTATCATTTTGCCTTTTCATACTGTCCATCGGGTTCTCAAGGCAATAATACTGAAATGGTTTGCCATTCTCTTTTCCAGTGGACCACATTGTGTCAGACCTTTCACCATGCCCACCCATCTTGGGTGGCCCCACAGGTCATGGCTTAGTTTCATTGAGTATGACAAGGCTGTGATCCTATTGTGATTATATTGACTAGTTTTATGTGATTATGGTTTCAGTGTGTTTGCCCTCTTGCAACACCTAGTGTTTCTCTTGGGTTTGTTTTACCTTGGACATGGGGCATCTCTTCATGGCTGCTCCAGTAAAGCACAGCCACTGCTCCTTACCTTGGAAGAGGGGTGGATCACAATAAACTGTGGAAAATTCTGAAAGAGATGGGAATACCAGACCACCTGACCTGCCTCTTGAGAAACCTATTTGCAGGTCAGGAAGCAACAGCTAGAACTGGACATGGAATAACAGACTGGTTCTGAATAGGAAAAGGAGTACATCAAGGCTGTATATTGTCACCCTGCTTACAATGGCAACCCATTCCAGTATTCTTGCCTGGAAAATCCCATGGACTGAGGAATCTGGTAAGCTGCAGTCCGTGAGGTCGCTAGGAGTCTCGGACATGACTGAGCGACTTCACTTTCACTTTTCACTTTCATGCATTGGAGAAGGAAATGGCAACCCACTCCAGTGTTCTTGCCTGGAGAATCCCAGGGATGGGGGAGTCTTGTCTCTGGGGTCGCACAGAGTTGGACACAACTCAAGTGACTTAGCAGTAGCAGCAGCAGAGTACATCATGAGAAACGCTGGGCTGGAATAAGCACAAGCTGGAATCAAGATTGCCAGGAGAAACAGCAATAACCTCAGATATGCAGATGACACCACCGTTATGGCAGAAAGTGAAGAGGAACTAAAAAGTCTCTTGATGAAAGTGAAAGAGGAGAGTGAAAAAAGTTGGCTTAAAGCTCAACATTCAGAAAATGAAGATCATGGCATCTGGTCCCATCACTTCATGGGAAATAGATGGGGAAACAGTGGAAACAGTGGCAGACTTTATTTTTGGGGACTCCAAAATCACTGTAGATGGTGACTGCAGCCATTAAATTAAAAGATGCTTACTCCTTGGAAGAAAAGTTATGACCAACCTAGATAGCATATTCAAAAGCAGAGACATTACTTTGCCAACAAAGGTCCATCTAGTCAAGGCTATGGTTTTTCCAGAGGCCATATATGGATGTGAGAATTGGACTGTGAAGAAAGCCGAGCACCGAATAATTGATGCGTTTGAACTGTGGTGTTGGAGAAGACTGCTGAGAGTCCCTTGGACTGAAAGGAGTTCCAACCAGTCCATTGTAAAGGAGATCAGCCCTGGGTGTTCTTTGGAGGGAATGATGCTGAAGCTGAAACTCCAGTACTTTGGCTACCTCATGCGAAGAGTTGACTCATTGGAAAAGACTCTGATGCTGGGAGGGATGGGGGGCAGGAGGAGAAGGGATGACAGAGGATGAGATGACTGGATGGCATCACTGACTTGATGGACGTGAGTCTGAGTGAACTCTGGGAGTTGGTGATGGACAGGGAGGCCTGGCGTGCTGCGATTCATGGGGTCGCAAAGAGTCAGACATGACTGAGCAACTGAACTGAACTGAGCTGAACTGAAGGGACGACTTTACATTTTGACCTCACCAAACTGTCAATGCTGAAATCAGATTGATTACATTCTTTTAGCCTAAAATAGAGAAACTTTATAAAGTCAAACAAGACCTGGAGCTGACTGTGGTTCAGATAATCAGCTCCTTATCACAAAATTCAGGCTTAAACTGAAGAAAGTGGGGAAAACCACTAGGGAAGTCAGGTACAAATTAAATCAAATCCCCTATGAATATACAGAAGATGTGATGAATAGACTCAAATGATTAGATCTAGTAAACAAGGTGCCTGAAGACCTATGTTCAGAGGTCTATATTATTGTACAGGAGGCAGGAAAAAATAAAAAAAAAAAACTATCCCAAAGAAAAAGGAAACAGAAGAAGGCAAAGTTGTTGTCTGAGAGGGCTTTACAAATATCTGAGGAAAGAGGAGAAGTGAAAAACAAGGGAAAAAGAGAAAGGTACATCAAACTAAATGCAGAGTTCTGGAGAATAGCAAGGAGAGACAAAAAGGCCTTCTTCAATGAACATTCTAAAGAAGTAGAGGAAAACAACAGAAGGGGAAAGACCAGAGATTTCTCCAAAAAAATTAGAAATGTCAAAGGAACATTTCATCCAAAGATGGGTACAACAAAACAGAAAATGTAAGGACCTAACAGAAGCAGAAATGATCAAGAAGAGAATGCAAGAATACACAAAAAAACTGTACAAAAAAATAGCTTAATGACCCAGATAACCATGATGGTGTGGTCACTCACCCAGAGCCAGATATTCTGGAGTGTGAATTCAAGAGGCCCTTAGGAGGCACTGGAGCTAGTGAAGATGATGTGATTTCAGCAAAGCTATTTAAAAATCCTAAAAGATGATGCTATCAAAGTACTGCATTCAATACGTCAGCAAATTTGGAAAACCCAGCAGTGGTCACGGGACTGTAAAGAATCAATCTTCATCTCAGTTCCCAAGAAGCACAGTACTAAAGAATGTTCAAGCCACCAGACAGTTGCACTCACCTCCAATGCCAGTAGGTTATGTTCACAATCCTGCATGTTATGTTTCAGCATTACATGAACCAAGAAATTCCAGATGTCCAAGCAGGATTTAGAAAAAGCAAAGGAATCAAATGATATCAAATTGTCAATTTTGGCTGGATCATAGAGAAAGTAAGGGAATTCCAGAAAAAAGATCTTACCACTGTATCCAGATGTCCAAGCAAGATTTAGAAAAAGCAAATAAATCAAATATCAAATTGTGAATTTTGGCTGAATCATAGAGAAAGTAAGGGAATTTCAGACAATAAAGATCTACCACTGTTTCATTGACTACACTAAAGCTTTCGGCTGTGTGGATTATAACAAACTGTGAAAAACTCTTAAAGAGATAAGAATACTGGTCTATCTTACCTATCTCCTGAGAAACCTGTACAAGGGTCAAGAAGTAACAGTTAGAATCAGACGTGGAACAACTGACTGGTGCAAAATTGGTAAAGGGGTATGTTAAGGAGTACTGTCACCATGTTTATTTACTGCAGAGCATATCATGAGAAATGCAGGGCTGGATGAGTTACATTTGGAATCAAGATTGCTGGGAGAAATATCAACTACTTCAGATATGTGAAGGATACCACTCTAATGCAGAAAGCAAAGAGAAACTAAAAAACCTCTTGATGAGATGAGCATGAATGTGGAAAATGAAAAAGACTGCTTAAAACTAAATGCTAAAAAGCAAACAAAACAAAACAAACAAACAAAAACTAAGGTCATGGCATCAGGCCCCATCACTCATGGCAAATAGAAGGGGAAAATGTGGAAGCAGTAACATATTTCCTCTTCTTGGGCCTTAAAATTACAGCAGATTGTGACTGAATCATGAAATTAGAAGATGCTTGCTTCTTGGCAGGAAAGCTATGAAAACCTAGACAAGTGTGTTAAAAAACAAAGACATCATTTTACTAACAAAGGTCTGTATAGTCAAACCTATGGTCTTTCCAGACGTCACATACAGTTGTGAGAGATGGACCATAAAGAAGACAGAGTACCAAAGAATTGCTGCTTTTGAACTGTGATGTTAGAGAAGACTCTTGAGAGTCCCTTGGACATCAAAGAGATGAAATCAGTCAATGTTAAAGAAAATAAACCCTGAATAGTCATTGGAAGGATTGATGCTGAAGCTGAAATTCCAATACTTTGGCCACCTGATGTGATGAGTCAACTCGTTGGAAAAGATCCTGATGCTGGGAAAGATTGAAAATAGAAGGAAAAGAGGGCAAGAGAAGCTGAGATGGTTGGATGGCATCAACAATGAAGGGACATGAAGTTGGACAAACTGTAGGAGATGGTTGGGGACAGGGAAGCCTGCTGTGCTGCAGTCCATGGTGTCATGACTTGGTGTCTGAACCGGAAAAAAACAGAATTCATTTCAGTTCAGTCATTTAGTCATGTCTGACTCTTTGCAACCCCATGAGCTGCAGCACGCCAGGCTTCCTGCACATCACCAACTCCCAGAGTCTATTCAAAATCATTCCCATCATGTTGGTGATGCAATGAAACCATCTCATCCTCAGTCATCCCCTTCTCCTCCTGCCTTCAATCTTTCCCAGCATCAGGGCCTAAAAATATTTCATGCAGTAAACAAACAGCACACTTCAGTGATAATATTCTACACTACTACTCCTAATCTGTCAGACTCTGAAAGTAGTGAGGGGAGAAACTTAATGTTGAAATAATTAGAACAACAACAACAACAAAAATGGCCCTGGGGGAAATGGGGAGATGCTAGTCAAAGCACGAATAAGTTATATAAACCTAATGTACTGGTGACTATATTAATAATAATATATTATATATTTAAAATTTTGCTAAGAGAGTAAATTCTAAGTGTTCTCACCACACCAAAAATAGTTGATGGGTATGGGCATGTTAACTAGCTTGATTGTGGTAATCATCTCACAATGCATCTCACAATGGTAAAACATAATATTGCATATTTGTCAAATTCTAGGAGAAGGCAATGGCACCCCACTCCAATACTCTTGCCTGGAAAATCCCACGGACAGAGGAGCCTGGTAGGCTGCAGTCCATGGGGTCACTAAGAGTCAGACACGACTGAGTGACTTCACTTTCACTTTTCACTTTCATGCATTGGAGAAGGAAATGGCAACCCACTCCAGTGTTCTTGCCTGGAGAATCCCAGGGACGGGGGAGCCTGGTGGGCTGCTGTCTATGGGGTCACACAGAGTCAGAACACGACACACACACGACAGAAGCGACTTAGCAGCAGCAGCAGCAGCAGCAATAAAGGTCCTAATTATTACATAAAAGAGATGAAAATCTTATGTTAACAAGTTTTATTCCTTTAAGTCTAGGAATTCATGTGTCTAAGTTCTGCATTTTTCAAATGAAAATCATGAACTAAGTTACCTGTGGAATATTGTATATTGTAGAGGAAGAATAATAAATCTTTTTCCTCTATCCAATTTAAGTTCTTTCCCTACAGCCCTATAAATTTCACTGGGGAAAGGTAGATTAACAAGAGAAAAATAGACGTTGACACATGCAGCCTGCACTTATACATGGGAGCACTCAGTTATGAGTAATTCAGAGTTGGTTAGAACTTTTTAAATGTTATTTCAAGGTAAAAGGAGGACTTCTGTGCTGGGGAAGTAAGTTATAGGGAGAAGATGAGAAAAAGTTTGGTAAACTAGGCTTGTTTAGTAATATTCATGTTGCAAATTTAAGCCATTATGTTTTTCATTGATAAATTATTATTTTCTCCTTATTCAAGTCAGGAAGAAGAAGACATCTTTACTAATGGAAATCTCTTTAAAAACATGTAAATTTTCTTTACAAAAGGAAAACTTGTGCCCTGGTTTTAGAGCTTTTCCTGCCTCTATTGGTTCTCAAAGTCTTTTAGTTCAAAATAATCTGTAAACCAAACAGGCATATTTGAGATGGCATATTCTGGTTCCTTTCATTATATTAGAGCTCTGTATGAAGGCATAGTGAATATCTGGGAATTTTAATTCATCTTTCATTATCTCATCCTCTTTGGGAAATAAAGATTGTGGCTTAAAAGTATATCTTTCTCTCTAGTTTGCAAACTTCTGAATTTTGAATGAAGAATAGAATAATATAGCTAAATATATGTACATATAACATGCATAGTGGTCCCAAAGAAAGCAGTCTACCTCCTATATATACTTCTTTTCTTCCATCCTTTCTGATTCTTCTTTAATTTTTTTCTTTCTCCCTCTTTTCTTTCTTTTTCTTCTTTTCTTCTGTCTTTCTCCCTCTCCTTCTTTTCTTATTAAAAATTAGAAAAAGTTCAGATATCATTTATTAAGTGTGCTCATCTAGGCATGTGCTGACTTGGATTTTATCTTAAATATAGGCATTTTGCAAACATGTTTGTAAGGTGGAATATTTGTCTTCTTAAAAGAACAAACAGTTTTGAAAAGTAGAAATTGCTATTTCCATGCCAAAAATACTTTGTTATGCTCATTAACAATCACTTTTTTACTGTTGCTTTAATGAAAAAGCTAGGCTAACATTACATAATGTGAACTTAATTGTGAAGCCAAGATGAGAGAACTTGCACCATAATTTGCTGATTATGAGATCTAAAGAAGTCATAACTGGTAATTTTTATCCCTCATAATTGAGCTGCTGAGACATAACTATACTTTATCTCTTTACAACATAAAATGTGGAAATATCCATAACATAGATGAGGCACAGCCACCTTCATGATTATATCAAACAAGAATTCTACAGGATTTGCTTTTGCTTTTCAGCAAATATTAAATTAATAACTTCCTTTAATTAAGTCTTTTTATTTGCCTCTATTCTGCTTGACTCACTCTATCTTCAAGAAAAAAAAATGTATTTTAAGCAAATTATAGGTAATATTTAAGAATCCATATGCTCATAAAATTGGTTAGTACATCCAGTGACTATTTGCCTGACAGAGACATACCTGCAATCAGCAAAGTTTTGTCTTTTCAGTCACAGTAACTTCAGCTGCAGATCCCTTTGCTCTCTGGGCCATGCCAAGCTTGCAGCCTCCCTGAAGTCAGAGAAATTGGACTAGGACTCTCTGACATAAAGATGGGATTGAGGTACTTTACCAATCTAGGTCATAAGGAAGAAATCTGCCATACCTCTTTGGAACGCCCTTTATGTGGATCAACTTAACTACCTTTTCTATATTCTTTAGCACTCTGATTTGGTAATACTTTTACAGTTGAGAGATAACCATGACTTTCACTCTTCTTTTGCCAATATTTAAATCTTGTCTTTTTCAGCTGCTGGCCAAGGTTTTAGCTGTCTGTGAAACTGTAAATATCCCATCCAATATGAAGTCCACAATATATCTTGGAGATTTCACACCCTGGTTATAGCAGTCACTTGCTCCAAAGATGTGCAGTCAGAAGTGATGGAGTTTGGCCCAGCTCCTTGCAGTTGAGATATTAGTGATAGTCCTGAGCTTTTGTCTCATTCACAGTGTGTGATGTAAGAGATGATGCTTTTGTTTGTTTTGTTTAAATTTTGTTTTTTACTTTGAACTTATAGACCTGCAGAAGAGTTATAAAAAAAATAGTACAGAGCTTCACCATATACCTTTCACCCAGTCTCTCCTAATGTTAACATGACGATGATATTGGCAGAGTACTATTCATCTACTATAAGCTGTATTTGAATTCCATCAGATTTTATGCTATTTTTTTTCTATTCCAGATTGAAATCAAGATCCTGATTTACATTTAGTTACTATGACTCTATATTTTCCTTCCATCTGTGACTGTTTTTCCATCTTTCCTTGTTTTACATCACTTTGACACTTTTGAAAATTATCAGTCAAGAATTTTGCAGAATATTTCTTCATTTTGGTTTGTCTGATGCTTATTATGATTAGACTGGGGTTATGGATTTTAGGAAAGCATAGCAAAGAGATGAAGTGTCCTTCCATCACACCATGTCAATAGGTAAACTCTATCATGACTTAGAACTGGTGATGCTAACTTTGCAATTTGGCTGAAGTGACATCTGTTAGGTTTCACCACTGTAAAGTATTTTTTTTTTTATTTCTTGATTTCTTTATAAATCAATCACTAAGTCCAGCCCACATTTAAAAGAAAAGAAATTAAGGTGAATTAGGTTTGCTTTCTAAAATGAATAATGTTGAAAAAACGAGTATATATGTTAAGATCATGACAGTAATTAATGTTTGGGGGAATCATGTGAGGCTATGGCAAATATCTTATTACTCTATTTTTCTACTTTCACTGAAGTCAAGTTGAGGGATGGACAACATTCTTAAGCCAGAAGGACATAAACCAGTAGAACTTTCCTCTTCCATTTTCAGTTTTTTGAAAATTAACTATTCTCTTGTTTTTTTCTGCTTTGAAATGCTTTCCAGTGTCTTAACTAATTTTTATAATATATTCTATTTAAATTTTTATAATTATTATCTGTGGCAATGTTCATATATCCACTTCACTTTGTTGTCATTACCAGTGGTTTCAAGACTCAGTTGATTTGATTGGTTTGTTTGATCTATTCATAATGATGATGCTCAATCCCCCCAACATAAATTTAAAACTTCACATAATATGTTAATTAAAGAACGAGCTTAATCATTTAATGACCTTAAATGATTAAAAAATATTTCAGTGATGATAAGTGTAGTCATTCCCAACACACCATTTCTTAGCTAATTCAGATACATAAGATGATATTTTATTTCCACAATTTATTAATATAATACTGTAAGTGTTAGCCAGTGAAAACTTAATCAAGTTTGTAAATATAAAAACATACTGATTTTCTTAGCTTTTGTTTCATTTTGAATTTTTGACTAGCTCTTTTAGTATAAATACATTCGGTTACACTAACATGAATGCTCTGGGCTCTTTCATTCCCCAATATGTTGTGATTATGGACATTTTTCAGTCTTGCTGTTGGTGTGGATTTCAAAATTAACCACTGTATGCAGATAACCTGAGAATGTGTTTCCAGAGGTTGATGTGATTCTTTGGCTTGAAACGATCAAATTTACCAGAATGTAAAGCAATGCACTTAAGTACTTTTGGCCCCCTTTAGAAACAACTAGATTGCATCACAGGTACAGTGATCCAGTTGACAGTTGTTGAAAACTTATGATGAATTCCTGTGCATTCATGTATGTGTGATCTGTGTTAGCACACATGTGTGTACATGTGTACGTGTGTGTGTGTGTGTTTGATGAGAAATAAAAAGGAACAGTTCAAGGAATAAAAGAGGAGAAAAAAGGGTTGGGAAGAAAATGGTAAAGAAAAGTTAAATCAAACCAGTCAAAAAACCACTGAGTAGCTACTCTGTACAAGAAAATAAATGAGCAAGTAGGTGAATATAAAGTCCAGGCCAGAAGTCCCCTCATTTCAGTGGGCAATGTTCAGGTAACTAATTTGAGCAGTCCTTTCTAGACACAGAGCAGCAATTTTCAAATTGTGATAATATTATATTCACAGGTCTTAGAGGAGGCTGGGGAGCCAAATGGGGCTCTTGGGTCTAACTCCTTCTTCAAGCAGAAGAGCTTTATTTTCATCTGTTTTGCACAGCTGACATCAGAGTAAAATGCTTTGAATAAAGAGTTCCTTTAAGAAAAAAGTGGAAAATGACTCCATTATTTTGACGTCCTAGAAGGCAGAGATAGCACATATCAACACTTTGAAAAGGATGTTGCAAAAATAATTCAATTACACTGGTAATTGTAAGTTATGAGTGAGTTCAGTTCAGTTCAGTTGCTCAGTTGTGTCCGACTCTTTGTGACCCCATGAATCGCAGCACACCAGGCCTCCCTGTCCATCACCATCTCCCAGAGTTCACTCAGACTCACGTCCATCGTGTCCGTGATGCCATCCAGCCATCTCATCCTGGGTCGTCCCCTTCTCCTCCTGTCCCCAACCCCTCCCAGCATCAGAGTCTTTTCCAATAAATCAACTCTTCGCATCAGGTGTCCAAAGTACTGGAGTTTCAGCTTCAGAATCATTCTTTCCAAAGAAATTCCAGGATTGATTTCCTTCAGAATGGACTGGTTGGATCTCCTTGTAGTCCAAGGGACTCTCAAGAGTCTTCTCCAACACCACAGTTCAAAAGCATCAATTCTTTGGCGCTCAGCCTTCTTCACAGTCCAACTCTCACATCCATACATGACCAATGGGTAAACCATAGCCTTGACTAGATGGACCTTAGTCGGCAAAGTAATGTCTCTGTTTTTGAATATGCTATCTAGGTTGGTCATAACTTTTCTTCCAAGGAGTAAGNNNAAAATAAAGTCTGACACTGTTTCTACCGTTTCCCCATCTATTTACCATGAAGTGATGGGACCGCATGCCATGATCTTTGTTTTCTGAATGTTGAGCTTTAAGCCAACTTTTTCGCTCTCCTCTTTCACCTTCATCAAGAGAGGCTTTTTAGCTCCTCTTCACTTTCTGCCATAAGGGTGGTGTCATCTGAGGTTATTGATATTTCTCCCGGCAATCTTGATTCCAGCTTGTGTTTCTTCCAGTCCAGCGTTTCTCATTATGTACTCTGCATAGAAGTTAAATAAGCAGGCTGACAATATACAGCCTTGACGTACTCCTTTTCCTATTTGGAACCAGTCTGTTGTTCCATGTCCAGTTCTAACTGTTGCTTCCTGACCTGCATATAGATTTCTCAAGAGGCAGGTCAGGTGGTCTGTTATTCCCATCTTTTTCAGAATTTTCCACAGTTTATTGTGATCCACACAGTCAAAGGCTTTGGCATAGTCAATAAAGCAGAAGTAGATGTTTTTCTGGAACTCTCTTGCTTTTTCCATGATCCAGCAGATGTTGGCAATTTGATCTCTGGTTCCTCTGCCTTTTCTAAAACCAGCTCTAACATCAGGAAGTTCACAGTTCACGTATTGCTGAAGCCTGGCTTGGAGAATTTTGAGCATTACTTTACTAGCATGTGAGATGAGTGCAACTGTGCGGTAGTTTGAGCATTCTTTGGCATGTAGAAAATAATTATAATAAGCAATTATGATATTAATAACAATAAAGCATTCTCACATTTTACAACTTTAAAAAATTATTATTTATATTTGGTTCATTAGATCTTCATGGCTGTGCATGGGATTCCCCTAATTGAGGTGCATGGGGCCTACACTTCACTGTGGTGCATGGGCTTCTGATTGGGGTAGCTTCACTAGTAGAGCACAGGCTCTTTGCCACACAGGATCAGTAGCTGTGGAGCAGGGGCTTAGTTGCCCCACAGCATGTGGGATCTTCTGGGAGCAGACATTGAAGCTGTGTCCTCTGCATTGTAAGGCAGATTCTTATCCACTCAACCACCAGGAAAGACCCAAGTGGTTTTATTAACAAGACATTGTTACAATATGATATTTACCTATTAACAATATTACAATATGATACTTATAAATATTAGACTGCACCAGTTATTTCACTCACCTAGAGCCAGACATCATAGAGTGTGAAGTTAAGTGGGCTTTAGGAAACATCACTATGAACAAAACTAGTGGAGGTGATAGAATTCCAGCTGAGTTATTTTAAATCCTAAAAGATGATACTCTTAGAGTGTTGCACTCAATATGCCAGCAAATTTGGAAAACTCAGCAGTGCCCACAGGACTGGAAAAGGTTAGTTTTCATTCCAATCCCAAAGAAAGGGAATGCCAAAGAATGTTCAAAGTACCACACAGTTGCCCTCATTTCATACACTACCAAAGTAATGCTCAAAGTTCTCCAAGCTAGGCTTCAACAGTATGTGAACCAAGAACATCCAGATGTGCAAGCTGGATTTAGACAAAGCAGAAGAACCAGAGATCAAATTGCCAACACACGCTGAATCACAGAAAAAAAAACAAGAGAATTTCAGAATATCTACTTCTGCTTCATTAACTATGCTAAAGCCTTTGACCATGTGGATCACAACAAACTATGGAAAATTCTTCAAGAGATGGGAATACCAGACCCCCTTATCTGCCTCTCTGAGAAATCTGTATACAGGTCAGGAAGCAACAGTTAGAACTGGACATGGGACAATGGACTGGTTCCAAATTCGGAAAGGAGTATGTCAAGGCTGTATATTGTCACCCTTCCTATTTAATTTTTATGCAGAGTACATCATGCGAAATGGCAGGCTAGATGAAGCACAAGCTGGAATCAAGGTTGCCAGGAGAAATATCAATAATCTCAGATATGCAGATGACACAACCCTTACAGCAGTAATTAAAGAAGAACTAAAGAGCTTTTTGATGAAAGTGAAAGAGGAGAGTGAAGAAGCTGGTTGAAGCTGAAAAAGAAAGAGGAGAGTGGAGAAGAAAGTTGAAAGAACTCAACTTTTCAAAAAACTAAGACCATGGCATCTGGTCCCATCAGTTCAGTTCAGTTCAGTCGCTCAGTTCAGTCTGACTCTTTGTGACCCCACGGACTGCAGCAAGCAAGTCTTCCTTGTCCATCACCAACTCCTGGAGCTTGCTCGAACTCATGTCCATCGAGTTGGTGATGCCAAACAACCATCTCAGCCTCTGTTATCCTCTTCTCCTCCTGCCTTTCATCTTTCCAAGCATCAGGGTATTTTCAAATGAGTCAGTTCTTCACATCAGATGGCTAAATTATTGAAGTTTCAGCTTCAGCATCAGTCCTTCCAATGAATATTCAGGCCTGATTTCCTTTAGGATTGATTGGTTTGTTCTCTTTGTAGTCCAAGGGACTCTCAAGAGACTTCAACACCACAGTTCAAAAGCATCAACTCTTTGGCACTCAGCTTTCTTTACGGTCCAACTCTCAGATCCATACATGACTACTGGAAAAAGCATAGCTTTGACTAGACAGACCTGAGTCAGCAAAGTAATGTCTTAGCTTTTCAATATGCTGTATAGGTTGGTCATAGCTTTCTTCCAAAGAGCAAACATCTTTTAATTTCATGGCTGCAGCCTCCATCTGCAGTGATTTTGGAGCCCAAGAAAATAAAAGCCTATCACTGTTTTCATTGTTTCTCCATCTATTTTCCATGAAGTGATAGAACAAGATGCCATGATCTTAGTTTTTTGAATATTGAATTTTAAGCCAGCTTTTTCACTCTCCTCTTTCACCTTCATCAAGAGGCTCTTTAGTCCTGTTCACTTTCTGGTCCCATCACTTATAACTAAATAGTAAAGTCAGGGATTGGTTATGCAAATTTAAATATCCCAATTATTTTAAAATATTGTAAAATTTTATGGCAAAGGAGATATTTGAATTGTTCCTGGGTCATGGGTTCAAAGGTAATGAGAAGATACTGGTCAATGTTATTGTTGTTGTTCTTTAGTCTCTAAGTCATGTCCAACTCTTTTGTGACACCATGGCCTGTAGCCTGCTACTATTCTCTGTCTGTGGGACTTCCCAGCCAAGAATACTGGAACTGGTTGCCATTTCTTTCCCCGAGGGATCTTCTCAACTTAAGGACTGAGCTCCTGTTTCCCGCCTTAAGAGGTGAGTTTTTTGTTTTTTTTTTTTTTTTTTTACCACTGAGCCTGCAGGGAAGCCTTACAGGTATTATTGATTTTCATTGCCTCACAATGGCACCCCACTCCAGTACTCTTGCCTGGAAAACCCCATGGATGGAGGAGCCTGGTAGGCTGCAGTCCATAGGGTCGCTACGAGTCTCGGACACGACTGAGCGGCTTCACTTTCACTTTTCACTTTCATGCATTGGAGAAGGAAATGGCAACCCACTCCAGTGTTCTTGCCTGGAGAATCCCAGGGATAGGTGAGCCTAGTGAGCTGCTGTCTATGGGGTCGTGAAAGAGTTGGATACGACTGAAGCGACTTAGCATCAACAGCAGCATAATTACGAACTTTTTTCCTGTATATACATATATCGTGTAAAGCTTCCTAAATAAAGGCCATATTTCCAAAAGAACTTTTCATCATACCTGTGTCAGATCTTGTTAATATACTTTGTTGAAAAAGAACTCAGAATAATGACAACCTTACATATCTGTTATTATGTGTTGCTAGAGGGCAGGATAGAATTGTATGAAGATCACAGAAGTTGCACCTTTGTTTAAGAAATCAAACTTAGGAAGGGAAGCCTGAGAATTGAGTAGCCTAATGCATGAGTTTATATGTCAAGGCTTCATTTATTCCTAATGGGGCCATCAATGCCTTTTGTGATCTCAGTAATTAAGAAGCCATTTTGATTCCTCTGATTATGGACTTCCTAAAAGCTGGCTGCTAAGTCATAAAAGAAATAGAAAGATGCTTTGGAGAACTAATGGCTGCCCATGTGTGCTGAGTCAGTCATGAATTTTATGGGAAGCTATGCTGACTTATGCAGGACTGCTTTATGCCTCTGAGATGATCTATTTTAACATGTTGATTGCTTTATTCTGGGCATCATTTCCCTAAAGAGACATGAGCCATTTGTATAGTTTTACAAAATTAATTCTATATGGGAAAAGAAAGAAATCTTAGATGGAGCAACAACGGAAATTCTAAAATGAAACAATGTATGTGGAGATCTATATTAAACAAAATAAAGTAGAAAAGGGAGAGTTTCTGTGGTATTTTAGTTGAGAAATATAGACTGGTGACTCCATGATGGACAGCAACAGTATAATCACATTTACTGGAAAAGAGTAGAATGATTTAAGGATTCTCCTTGGAAATACTATTTTATCCCACTTATTACCCTCCCACCCATTTCCAATTTTATTTATGTCTTTTTTAATGAATGCCATAGAGCACTGAAAACAGGAAAAAAAGGTAAGATAGGCCAAAACCGTAAAGCAACATGAATCGCCATGATGGATTTCATTAATTAGAAATTAAATTAAAGACACCAACCTGTGAAAAACTGTACCTCTGGAGGTTGTTCCAGGACAGTGTCTGTTCTAATTTCAGAAGTTAATTTGACAGAAATGTTTAAGGTATTGTGTGTAAGAGAAATATGGTGACCTAGAATAAAAATCACAGTGGGAAAAAAAGAAGCTTTGTATCAGTTTCCTTTCCAGTACATACTTTGATTAGACAAGCATTAAAAAGCCATATTTGGCACACTGCTGAAGTTCCTTGTATATAAAAAGCTAAAAAGGTTTTCTGTTCATTGTTCAGCCTAGGAGCTAGGTGTGGATATTCAACTGATTTTTTTTTTTTTTTAATTTTGAGAGTTTCCCTTCTGAATAAGCTCTTCTGAATCACAAGATTCTCTGATGAGCAAATAATAAAAGGGAAGAAGGTGGGAACAGAGTGGCAGAATAATCGGGAACAAATAAGAGAATCTTAATAGTTTTTAAGAAAAAATGAAAGTGTTAGTGGCTCAGCCGTGTTCAATTTTTTGTGACCCCATGGACTGTAGCCCACCAGACTCCTCTCTCCTTGGAATTCTTCAGGCAAGAATATTGGAGTGGGTTGCCATCCCCTTCTCCAAGGGATCATCCTTACCCAGGGATTGAACCTGGACCTCTCACATTGCAGACAGATTTTTTACCACCTGAGTCACAGGGAAATAATTATTATCTAAGTCCACATTAATTATTATGTGCTCAGTTAAAGCAAATGCAACCTCAATTAACCAGAATTCAATCATCTAGAAATTCATATATAGTGAAACAATTTTGGGGGAACATTTCTCTTTATTAAAAATCTTATTTATATTTGACTATGCTGAGTTTTCCTTGTTGCATGTGGGCTTTCTCTAGTTGCAGTGAGCGCGGGCTTTTCTCTAGCTGTGGTGCATGGGGTTCTCATTGAGGTGGCCTCTCTTGTTACAGAGCATGGGGCTTCTATATTTGTGGCCCACCACCTTAGTTGCTTGATGACAGGTGGAATTGTCCTGGGCCAGGAATCAGTTGAATCTGTGCCTCTTGCATTAAAATGTGAATTCTTAACCACTGGACCACCAGGGAGGCCTGAAACTTTTTTTTTAATTCACTCTAGTTCCTCAGATAAGCTGAGAATATTTTTTTCCTTTCTTTCTCTTCATTTTGCTTTCATTTTTTAAATGCTGTTGTTGTTGTTGGAGGGTGATGCTTTACATGAAATAACAATAATGACATCAACAAAACAGCAGCACCATCAACAAGATGCTGGTTTTCCTTTATTGCCATCTTCCTTGATACCTCCATTTTCTACACGGTTATTTGTCTTGGGAAGTTGACCCAGGTGACTCTATCACTCAGACATCCTTTTTCTCATGACATAAGTGGGTTTCCACCAATAGAAGTTTCTCGTTGTTCATTGTTCAGTCACTAACTCATGTCCAACTCTTTGCAACCCTATGAACTGCAGCATGCCAGGCTTCCTTGTCCTTTTCTATCTCCTGGAGTCTGCTCAAACTCATGTCCATTGAGTCACCAATGCAATCCAACCAACTCATCCTCTGTCAATGAAATGCTGCTGGCAGGTGATTAAATGGCAGGAAGAGAGCCATATTAGGATACTTTCCCTCATAGTTCTTTCCCTACAACACAGTGATTGTTGCATTTGTTGCCTCTTCTATGGCACAATTTCTGTTGGGCAGCTTCTCTTCTTTGATCCAACTCTACAAACATTATTAGTCTTATTTAGTCTTATTGCTTTCATCTGCAGTGTTTTAACATTCTTGAGAGAAATAAAAGTATGGTTTTCATCAGGTTCTTAGTAAATAAGATATCTTTCATATCTATTAAATATCTTTATAAGAAAACAAATCAGACTAGAAGGAAGGAAATGTTAATTCTATGTTCAGTACTTCAAGTATACCAATTCCATTAAAATCATGTTTTCTCAATCTTCCTGCTGTAAATGGAGAAGAATCAATGAATCCCAGCTCCTGTCATGGGGTAGAGAGCCTCTAAAGATGGTCAGACTCTCTACCCTGCTCTGAATGTACTTGCAGCTCTTCTCATGTTGGAATCTAAACTGTGTCTGTAACTCCTTTGACTAACAATATAAAAAAAGTGACCTTCTTGGACTTCTAAGCAAGGTAAAAAAAAATTCTAATCTTCAACTATGTATAAATTGCAGACTATCCTGGTGGAGAGAAAGACCAAGTAAAGAGGACCTAGAAAGTGAAATATGTCATAAAAAAAGAAGCCAACCAAAGGAACTCTGAGTTGCCAGTTGTCTAGCTCTCTGATGCTGTCTGCCATTTTGCTTTAAGTGTTTGAGAGATCTTGAGAAAAACTAACAGAGAAACCTCCAAGTTGGCTCCAGCCAACACAGAAATTTGTGAGACATAATAAAATGTCTGTAGTTTAAGCTACTACACTTTGGGGTAATTCATAATGCAGCATTAGATAATTATAGTATTATATATTCTACTTACTAGCAGTGTGACTGTGAAAGGTATTTCTGCCTCATGAGGCTCAATTTTCCCATTTTCAAAATGTAAATGACAATACTTAAATCTATTATGTTACTCTGAGATCTAAGCTAAAGATGAAGTAAAATTTTTAAAGTAATCATTCAGCATAGAGCTTAGGACAAAGGAGAAATAATTTTTTTCTTGTTGCTATCATTATCACTACATTTTTTTTTTTAATTTTTACCTTTTCTACCTAGAAAAGGAGGTCTTGGAATTCCAATGTGGCTTAGTGGTAAAGAATCTGCTTATCAATGCAGGAGACAAAGGAGACTTGGCCTCGATCCCTTGGTCAGGAAGATCTCCTAGAGAAGGAAATGGCAACCTACTCCAATATTCTTGCCTGGGAAATCCCATGGACAGAGGAGCCTGGTGAGCTACAGCCCATGGGGTTGCAAAGAGTCGCGTAGGACTGAGTGACTGGGCACTAGCATGAGCAAGGAGGTCTTAGGGTCAATAACAAAGTACAAAATGGATTAAGATAGTCATAGTCTCAACAAAGGATTGCAGGGATAGGAAAAAGGGAGTGACTACATCTAAGGCAGAAGTAAAACAGAAAAAAAACCCATATAAAATGATTTTCTTGTTTTGTTAGTCGTTTAGTCTTCTCTGAATTTTTTCAACTCCAATTACTGTAGTCCTCCAGATTCCTCTGTCCATGGGATTTCCCACACAAGGATACGGGAGTGGGTTACCATTTCCTACTACAGGGGATCTTCCCTGGGATAGGACCCAGGTCTCCTGTAAGTTTCATGCATTGCAGGTGGATTCTTTACCACTTAGCCTCCTTGAATCTACTTAAATGAGACTTGAATGATGACAGTTTGATTGGGAAAGACAGGTCTGGG
>SJYQ01003345.1:116989-216614 GCA_006410935.1 Redunca redunca | reverse complement strand
TAATTTTAGTACAATTTTGACAAGATAACCTTTTGAGATGCAATTTTAAATGACTAAATGACACCTAATCTAAAAAAAAAAAAAAAAGGAGTTTGGTACTGAAGACAATACATAAATTTGTATAAAGTTTTGTAAGAGCTGTAGAAACTCATTATCATAACCATAGGACCAAATAGGCAAGGAACTGCCTGCATCTATAATCTGAAGCATAAGAGTGACGACAGCACAGATTACAATTAGGGCAGCTGCAAAACCCCAGAGAGATAAAGGAGCAAGGCATATTTGAGGTGGATGGAAATCATTTGATTATTTCATCCTATCGCCATGTATCCCCTTGCCCTTTCTACTCACCTGACACTCCTCCTTCTTTTAGCCAGTCAATTGAATGTTTTATTCTGTAGTTAAAGGGTTTCCTGTTGCTCCTTTGTGCTCTGCCTGGCTTCTGCTATCCTCTTTCTCCTTCACATGGCTACCTCAGAAAGGTAGCTTTCATGCCTAAACGATGGGGTAAACACCAGTGTGAGAGACCACCAATTCCTATTCAGAAAAATGCTATTGAAATTCTAGCTGGTTTCCTTAAGATCTCACTGAAGTGTAGCTACTTCTTCATTCTTTTTGCTTCAGAGGAGATTTTTTTTCTTAAGACGCTAGCTGGTCTGTTAAAACCTTTTCCTCTTAAGTTGTACCACTGCATGGCTTCCGTTATGAGCATGGTTAGATAATTCTTAATGAATCCATCCTCCTTTATTACAAAGACTCAGCTCTTGTGAGGAGGATTTGCTACTTTTAATTCTATATGGAAACAAATGGGTCACCAAATTGCTCTGTGCTCTTACTGACAAGATATGTTGTCATCATTTAATTACATTAAATTCTCATTTTTTTTGAAAGTCTTCTTTAAAGTACATGACTAAACATACTGGGTATAAGGGAAATGAGGAAAAAAAAAAAAATATATATATATATATATATATATATGTCCAGGGTCCTGAATTGGACTTGAAGAGGCAATTATTTAAAGGGCTGAGCTCTGGTTAAGTTTGTGCCAGGTAACAAGAGACTTCAGAGTGAAATTCTTTATAGAAACCAAGTGCTTCTCTCTCAGAATTGGAGGATAGATACAAGCCTGTATTAAAATGGCCAGAAGGTCATAATAATCCAGCATTTAGGGATGTTGCCATTAGAAGACAGATCATTTAGAATTCTACTTGAGGAAAGACTCTGAAGAGCTATAATGTGCATCAGTGATCTTCCTCTGAAAGCGACTCCATTTTTGGCCTGTGTAAATCATTTGTTAACTAACCACACAGTGTGTTCTACAGTGGTCTTACATTTTAACTAAAGTATTTCTTCTGTACACTTGTGTTTCCCCAAGCAAATTATAAAATTCTCAGGGGGTAAAGCCCATATATGCTTGGCTTAAAAAAGGAGGTTGAACATTACCTTCTTATGGTTTATGGCCAGTAAATATGTTAACTGTTTATAAGTTACTGAAACTTAGAATTAATAGTGCTTTTATGACAAACAAACATGATATAATTAAGGGGTATTATAAAATCTTAAAAAAATAGGGCACATTAAAAAGAAGTCTTGCTTAAGGGACAAGTGTAGAAGGGGCATAAAACATCCTATGTTGTGGACACTGAATTAGTTCAAAAGATAGGGAAAAATAATACTATTGGATGAAAAGGAAACCCATGTATTTAGGAGGCTTTACTAAATTTGAAGTTAAAAGAATGGAACAATAAGTACAGTATCAAAAATTCATGGATTTTATTAAATTTGCTAGATCTTATGGGAACTTTCATCTTGGATTTTAGCCTTCGTATATTCCTATGATCCTGTTCGATTGAAAAAAAAGGGGGGGCACATAATAGATGACATATATATTTCTTGTGGCTGCTATAACAAATAACCAAAAATTTGGTGGCTTATAACAGCATAAAATGTTTCCCCTTTTACTACTGTGGAGACCAGAAGCCTGTATCACGAGTGCAACATCAAGGTGTTAGCAGAGCACACTTCCTCTGGCATTTCTTGGAGAGAAAGTTTTCCTTGCCTCTTCCAGCTTGTGGCAGTCCCTAGCTTTCCATGCTTGTGCCTGGATACTAGGAACAGTAGTTCCATTGCCTCTCGCCTTCTATGTGTCAAACCTCTATGTGCCTCTCTCTTATAAGGACCCTTGTGGTTGTATTTAAGATACAATTTATTGATCTCAAGACCTTTTGCTTAATAACATATGCAAAGATCTGTTTTTGTTTTTTTTTTTCAGATGAGGTAACATGTACAGGTTGCAAAAATTATGTTTTGATATCTTTGGAAGTAATTATCAACCTATCATAATAGCTATCTTTGCTGTTGCTGCTATTAAAAGTAACACATTTATAACGTGGCTTTGTGATTAGACAGAACTAAGTTCACATCCTTGTATGATCAAAGTCATATTGAAGATTATATATCTTCATGCTTCAATGTCCCCATCCATTAAATGGGGTATTCATGAGTCATATCTCACAATATTGTCATAATTATTAAATAGAACAAGGTATATAAAGCTTCTGCACAGTTTGGACTAGGTAATTCCTCAATAAAATATACTTTTAATTATTTTTATAAAATTAATAAACTCTCGGACTTATTCAAAACAAAATGCCAGCTAGTCTAAGGGTTTGTTTTTGTTCAGTCACTCAGTTATGTCCAACTCTTTGCAACCCCGGGGACTGAAGCACCCTGGGCTTCCCTGTCCTTCACCATCTCTCAGAGTTTACCCAAACTCATGTCCACTGAGTTAGTGATGCCATCCAACCATTTCACCCTTTGTTCCCTTCTCCTTCTGCCTTCAATACTTCCCAGCATCAAGGTCTTTTCCAGTGAGTCAGCTCTTCACATTAGGTGAACAAAGTATTGAAGCTTTAGCTTCAGCCTCAGTCCTTCCAATGAATATTCAGGGCTTATTTCTTTTAGGACTGACTGGTTTGATCTCCTTGCTGTCCAAGTGACTCTCAAGAGTCCAAGGGTTAAAAAAGTCATTAATCATGGTGACCATTTGCAAAATCTTACAATTTAATTGGTACTAAGTCACTTCAGCTGTGTCCAACTTTTTGTGACCCCACGGACTGTAGCCTGCCATGCTCCCCTGTCCATGGAATTTTCCAGGAAAAAACACTGGAGTGGTTTGCCATTTCCTCCTCCAGGGGATCCTTTCAACTCAAGGATTGAACCTGCATCTCTGTGTCTCCTGCATTGGCAGGTGGATTCTTTACTTGGGAAGCCCACTGTCTGATTGGTGAGATAAAGTTTACATACATAAGAGAATGCCAGAAAAGTAAGAAATTCATATGGGAAAACTTAAATGCTATAATTGTTCAAAATAAACATGAATAAAGGGTAAGGCTGGTTTGTTTATGAAAGATTTGGATTCATGTGGCTGACAGGCAGGCAATGCAAAGTCCCATGGGAACAGTGCTTGTATGGTAATAGGGAAGAATAGTAAGGTTAGTAGACACAGATGGACTAGAGCCCAGCGAGTACTTGAGAGGTTGGAATAAAGTATTAGAATGGTAGACTGGTAGGCTAACGACATATACTATGGTCAGTACACTAGCCCAGAAGATCCATGAAGTCAACAACAATTCCACCCTATCTCCTCTTCTCTCTCTCTTACACACACATCAAATGTTTTATCTCCTAGTTTAGTGCCTGGCTCCTGAGACTTATTCAAATAACATTTGCTTTATGATTGAAAGTGAAGATGAATGAAACATAGAACAGAGATTAAAAAAAAAAAAAAAAGTCTTCCTGAAACTTGGATTATTTGGGCAAATAGGATAACCTAGTGCTTCTAAACCATGGCACTATTGATATTTTGGGTTGCATTACTGTTTGTTGGGGTGGGGAGATGCTGTCCTGTACATGATGCAATTTAGGAATTTAACCATTCCTGGGCTTTACCCACTAGATGCCAGTTTCATGCTTCCCTACCTCGTAACATCCAAAAATGTCCCTAGACATTGCCAGGTGCCCTGAAGGGGAGGAGGGCAATATCACCCAGGTTAAGAGCTATTGGATTAAACCAAGATTTATGGGGATTAAGTTGAAGAGAGGTTCAAATAAGAGAAGTTGCAGTAAAATCAACCAAATGTACTAATTCCAGACATATTGACTCTACCTAGTGAAGTACAGAACTCAGTTCCCCTAGTAATTATAATAATATTGTAACATTTCAAATATTTTAAAAAGTGCAAAGACCACAGACGGAAATGTTTCTTCAGGTAGTGTCATTCCTAATACATTTGGCAGGGAGGATCTCCATGAAAAAGGATGCCCCTGTCAGCCAGGGTTGCTTTGAGGGCTGTGTCCTGCAGTCCTTCACTTGACAATTACTCTACAGAGGAGGACAAGCTCATACACCCAGGGGCATCAGCACCCGTCCTGTAATCATAACTAGGCTTGATTTAAAAGGAACAAAGAAAACACACATATTGATTTCTATTGCATTAAATACATTTACACATCAAAGGGAAAGAACACGGTAAAGTTTCAATTTGAGTTACATACTTAAAATTCCATTATTAAAAAAAATTACATATTCTCCAGCAAATTTGGTTATAGTATATCTTTATGCTGTTACAGCCAAATGGTTTCTTTTTGTGTGCTGGGTATTCTGGAATACAATGAACTGGCCATGGCTGTTGGAAAACAAAATATGCAATTGCCTATTTAGCATAACAATACAAAGACATGCATTTTGAAACATTCTGTACTATAAAAAAATGATATTAGAAACTCCAGATAAAGTTACTTTTTATTAACTCTTAGTAATAGAACAAAATGTGAACCTGAATAAATTAAGTTTGCAGATATACAAGAATCCCTGCATTTAAACATTATTTGAAATAAATTCTTGCTCCAGATAAAATTATGAAGCTACTAAAACTTATTCCATTTCTTCTTCAGTACCGTCTTCTCCTTGTTGAGTGCAACAATTCCTAGACACCTAATATGTCATGCTTTATTCAATAATTCATTTACTTATTGAATAAGAATTATTTAATACTTGTGGTACACCAGACAAAATATTCAACAATGATATTATCAAAAAGGATAACCTACAGATTCTCTGTTCTCCCTAACTTTGTTTTTCTCCTTAACTAAGGTTTTTCTGTTCAATTTGATTTCTTCCAAAAGTAGTTTTCCCTTTACTCATAGATAGTGAAAGTGTTGGTAGTTCAGTTGTGTCTGACTGTTTGCCGCCCCATGGACCATAGCTTACCCGGATCCTCTGTTCATGGGATTCTTCAAGCAAGAATCCTAGAGTGAGTTGCCATTCCCTTCTCCAGGCGATCTTCCCAACCCAAGGACTGAACCTGGGTCTCCTGCATTGCACGTAGATTCTTTACCATCTGAGCCACCAGTAAAGCTCCATTACCCAAAAAGTTTTATTCTGTTTCAACACGATATGATGAATGAATGATTACTAATGTATTTCTTAATGATATATGTCTCTTTTCTGTTAACAAAATCATAATAATAGGATATTTCCAAATTACAAATAATAAAAAGTAGAAGGTCTATATCATCATGACTTGAGTAAGGCTGTCATTTCATTATTTGAGAGTGAGACTTAATATGCATCACTCTATCACCTGTTCTAGGGATCTTCTGTTTCTGATTACTTGGACTATGTGTGCTGTATGCTTAGTTGCTCAATAGTGTCTGACTCTTTGAGACCCCATGGACTGTAGCCTGGCCAGGCTCCTCTGTCCATGAGGATTCCTTAGTCAAGAACACTGGAGTGTGTTGCAATGCCCTCCTTCAGGGGATACTCCCAGTTCTCCAGGGGGAACTTCCAAACTAGGGATCTAACCCAGGTTTCCAGCATTGCTGGCAGATTCTTTACTGTCAAACCACCAGGGAAGTATATGCTTCCCCAATTCACCTTGTTTAGGACAATTTTTCTTATTTTTTGAGAGAAAAAACACTGAAGCATTTGAAAGTGAAAGTTGCTCAGTTGTGTTCAACTTTTTGTGACCCCATGGACAATACAGTCCATGGAATTCTTTGGCCAGAATACTGGAGTGGGCAGTCTTTCCTTTATCCAGGGGGCCTTCCCAACCCAGGGATCCAATCCAGGTCTCCCACATTGCAGGCAGATTCTTTACCAGCTGAGCCACAAGGGAAGCCAAAGAATACTGGAGTGGGTAGCCTATCCCTTCTCCATTGGATCTTCCCAACACAAGAATCGAACTGGGTCTTCTACATTGCAGACAGATTCTTTACCAACTGAGCTATGAGAGAAGCCCTGAAGTACTTGAATGCTTGGAGAAAAGGAATTAACATGTGATGGGAAAACAAACAAAGAGAAAGCAGATATATGAATTGATTAATCAGCTCTGTTTCTGATATACACTCAATTTATTTTTGGTCAAAAGATTAACTTCTTAACGACACAATCTCCTTGAGCTTTTGATAACCCCAAGAAGAAGTATTTGTGTCAGGGGGCTTAGATGTAAGTGTCAGGGGACTTAGATGTGTCAGGGCACTTAGATGTAAGTGAAGAACAGTGACTATTTCTGGAACTGTTCTAGGTCCTGTGAAAGTACAGAAACTATGTCATAACTCATTTCTCTTAGTGATGCAAGCATGAAATCCTCCAGAGTGTCAAAGAGGTTGGGGATCAACATGAGTTGCTTTGCTCAGAGATGGCTCCATGGTGAGCTTTGATATATCTTTTAGCTGTCTATATGTCATAAAGAAAAGAATTATGTGAAAATAAGCTTTAAATGATTAAATCACTCCAATTTGCTTTTATTTACAGTTGTATAGCTCCTGAGGACATGCATTCTGAAAGCACAGCAGTACAATTTCCATGTTCAGTTTGAAATTACACACTATATGGATCTGTTACCTGCATTGTTACCATTTTCTCTATCTGGTTATCTACCATTCACCATTCAGTAGATAATTGCCATATTATTATATTTTTATCTTAGGATAGAACAAGCTAAATAAAACTGAAGGAATATGAAGAGAATCCAGACAATTCTATTTCATTGCAACACAATGAAATGTAATTTGTGTTTTTCAAGGTTGTGAACCACTGTATGTATTCAAGAACACTTGGATCTCAGTCCTAGTTAAAGGTAAGTGAAAGAATAAAGTATTATTCTACTGAACTTCAAAAAATTGATTCATATTTCCCCCCAATTTTTTCCTCCAAGCATTCTTAAAGCCCTTAGGACTTTTTTCCTTTTATTTTTATTTTTTAAAATTTATTTACTTTAATTGGAAGCTAATTATTTTACAATATTGTAGTGGTTTTTGCCATACATTGACATGAATCAGCCATGTGTATAATGTTTTGTTTTGTTTTGCCTTTTAAAAAATGAATTTATTTATTTTAGTTGGAGGATAATTACTTTACAATATTATGGTTTTCTTGATACATCAACATGAATTGGCCACAGGTATTTTTTAATT
The DNA here is from genome assembly GCA_006410935.1 of Redunca redunca. Taxonomy (NCBI): domain Eukaryota; kingdom Metazoa; phylum Chordata; class Mammalia; order Artiodactyla; family Bovidae; genus Redunca; species Redunca redunca. The sequence continues at coordinate 209,135 of SJYQ01003345.1, read as the reverse complement.
TAAAAAAAAAAATGCTCTAAGAACTCAGACTGCCCACAACAAGGCTGCAGGAATATGAATCACAAATTAGTAGTTTTTTCAAACTTGATTTCCAAATATCTGAATCTTTGTATTTTGAGATGGTGAGAAGGCCATACTTCATTAGCTAGTATGTACTCATGGCCTGAAAGGTACACCAAATAAAAATTTCCCTCTTATTAAGCAAGTATTACATAGAGTCAGGTCTCTAACAGATTCTGGCACTTTTTTTTTTTTTTTCCTACAACTCTGTAACACGTGTTTAGTCAGGTAGGGTCATAATTTGAGAGCAGTCAGATGATTATTTGAATTCATCCTGCTGGTATTCCAAAATTACAGAATGCCTATCATTAGATATCTCTGTTAATTAAAATATTAATGTATCTTATAAAAAGCAAATATGTTATTAGACATTAATACCATTTACTGATTAATTAATCAATTTAATCCTGACTGAAAGAAGGACCATAAGACAATGGGAGATAGGACCAGGGCAAGAACATTTATGAGATTAAAGATTAGTGAAGGCCTAAACCATCGCTGGGAGGAAGATTCAGATAAGGCAGAACAGAGGAGGAATTCTAGGAAGGCACGTGATATTCTGGGAGCATTAAGCCTTTCAGATCTGTCTCACATTTGATACTGGGTAACTGTATATGCTGAGCCAGTGACTTAACTTGAAATGTATATGTGTACTGAGGGGTAGAGAGAGTCAATATCTACATGACTCATATGGATTTGTGTTCTAATAATTTAGATTTACTTTGGAGGAAAGATATGAGACAGAATTCATGATGTTCTATGGACATATAGAATACCTAAGTTTCATCAAGCAATGTGGCCACAATTTGGGGAACATGCGTTTTTGAGAGATACTGAGAAAATAAACAAAATGAAAGAATCATAAGAGTGATGATGGTGATAATGTTGATGCCGTAGCCAATACACAGAATGAGACCCTCTGAAAATCGATGATAGTGAAATGTGAAAAAACATAGAGGAAGGACAGCTGTTGGCCATGAAAGGTGTCCCTGAACATGTCACTCTTGTCTTTTCCACATACGTCCCTTGAGAACAGTGATAGAATTCCACCTGAGCTACTTCAATTGCTGAAAGATGATGCTGTTAAAGTGCTACACTCAATATGCCAGCAAATTTGGAAAACTCAGCAGTGGCCACAGGACTGGAAAAGGTCAGTTTTCATTCCAGTCCCAAATAAAGGCAATGCCAAAGAATGTACAAATTACCGTACAATTGCACTCATTGCATTTTCTAACAAAATTATCGTCAAAATCCTTCAAGCTAGACTTTAGCAGTATGTGAACTGAGAATTGCCAGATGTAGAAATTGGATTTAGAAAAGGCAGAGGAGTTAGATATCAAATTGTCAACATCCTTGGGATCATAGAAAAAGCAAGGGAATTCCAAAAATATCTGTTTCATTGATTAAGCGGAAGCCTTTGACTTTGTGGATCACAACAAACTGTGGAATATTATTTCTTTAATTAATTTATTTATTTTAATTGGAGGCTAATTAATTTACAATATTGTGGTGATTTTTGCCATATATTGACATGAATCAGCCATGAGTGTACATGTGTTCCCCATCCTGAGCCCCTCTCCCACTCCCTTCCGCATCCCATCCCTCTGGGTTGTTCCAATGCACTGGTTTTGACTGCCCAGTTTCAAACATCATATTTAGACTGGTGATCTATTACACATATGGTAATATACATGTTTCAATCCTATTTTCTCAAATCGTTCCACCGTCACCTTCTCCCGCAGAGTCTAGAAGTCCATTCTTTATATCTTTTTCTCTTTTGCTGTCTTGTATATAGGGTCATCGTGACCGTCTTTCTAAATTCCATATATAAGTGCTAATATACTGCATTGGTATTTTTTTTTTCTGAGTCATTCACTCTGTATAATAAGCTCCAGTTTCATCCACCTTATTAGAATTGATTCAAACGTTCTTTTTAATAGCTGGGTAATATTCTATTGCATATATGTACCACAGCTTTTGTATCCATTCACGTGCCAACGAAAATCTAGGTTGCTTCCATTTCCTAGCTATTGTAAACAGTGCTGAGATGATCATTGGGGTACATGTGTCTCTAACTGTGGAATATTCTTAAAGAGATGGGAATACCGGATCACCTTACCTGCCTACTGAGAAATCTATATGCAGGACAAGAAAAAAGAGTTATAATTGGACATGGAACAATAGGCTGGTTTAAAATTGAGAAGGAAATATGTCAAGACTGTATATTGTCACCCTGTTTATTTAAATTATATGCAGAGTACATCATACAGAATGCTGGACTGGATGACTCACAAGCTGGAATCAAGATTGCCTGAAATAATATTGACAAAATCAGATATGCAGATGATACCCCTTTAATGGTGGAAAATGAAGAAGAACTAAGGAGCCTCTTCATGAAAGTGAAAGAGGAGAGTGAAACAACTGGCTTGAAAGTCAACATTCAAAAAACAAAGAGCATGGCATCTGGTTGCATCACTACATGGCAAATAGATGGTAAAAAAGTGGAAACAGTGTGATATTTCATTTGCTTGAGCTCCAAAATCACTGTGGATGGTGGTTGTAGCCATGAAATGAAAAGACACTTCTTATTCAGAAGAAAAGCCATGACAATATAGACAGTGCATTAAAAAGCAGAGACATCACTTTGCCAGCAAAGGTCCATATAGTCAAAGCTATAGTTTTTTCAGTAGTCATCTATGGATGTGAGAGTTGGGCCATAAAGAAGACTGAACAGAAGAATTGAGACTTTCGAACTGTGGTCCTGGAGAAGGCTCTCAAGGGTCTCTTGCACAGCAAGGAGATTGAACCATTCAATTCTAAAGGAAATCAATTCTGAATATTCATTAGAAGGATTTAAGCTGAAGCTCCAATACTTTGGCCACCTGATGCGAAGAGCTAACTCTTTGGGAAAGACCCTGATATTGGGAAAGATTGACAGTGAGGAGAAGGGGGCGACAAAGAATGAGATGGTTAGATTGCATCACTGACTGGATGGACATGAGTTTGAACAAACTCTGGAACCTAGTGAAGGACAGGGAAGCCTGGTGTGCTAAAGTTCATAGGGTTGCAAACAACTGGACACGACTTAGGGACTGAACAACAAGTAAAACATTAAATAGAACATTGGTTGGTGTGAGGGAGGTCAACCTCAATATTAACAACAGCTGACTATGTTATATAACATCAGAGACTCTTCTAAGCACTTTTTATGGAAGGGCCATTTCAGACTGCTTTAAAATACCAGGGAAGAGAATAAATTACAGTCATCTAGAGAGATCATTTCCAAAGATGTTAGATGTTAGTGTTAATCACACAGTCATATCTGACTCTTTGCTACCCCTTGGATGTTAGCCATAGCTCCTCTGTCCATGGAATTCTCCAGGCAAGAATACTGGAGTGGGTTGTCATTTCTTTCTCCAGAGAATCTTCCCAATCCAGGGACAGAACCCAGGTAGCCTGCTTTGGCCACCTGATGAACTGACTTACTAGAAAAGACCCTGATGCTGGGAAAGATTGAAGGTGGGAGGAGAAGGGGCTGGCAGAGGATGAGATGGTTGGATGGCATCACTGACTCAATGGATATAAGTTTGAGTAAGCTCTAGAAGTTGGTGATGGACAGGGAAGCCTGGTGTGCTGCAATTCATAGGGTCACAAAGAGTTGGCCATGACTGAGTAACTGGACTGAACTGAGCCTGCATCACAGGCAGATTCTTTACTATCTGAGCTATGAGGGGAGTATTTTCAAAGATGAAAGGGTAATTAAAAATGAAGACTCTAGTACTTTAGCCTGACTTTCCAGACGTAATGATGGAAAGACACAGCTGTTTCATGTTCTAAATAATAAAAACACGTACTTTATTGTCATGTCACATTACCAATTCATACCAACTTTGCTTCCTAGAATATTTTCATGCTTAAAACTTTAATTTTTTTAATCAGTTCTCAAAATAACTTAAGAATTAATGATAAGAAAATTTATACATAAATGATGCAATATCTCACTGGAGGGTCAAAACATAGATTGCCTTTCAGCAGAAGTATACCATTGTATTATTTCACTTTTAGGAACTCTATCCAAGATAATATAAAGAAAATAAAAGATAAGTTATGATAGATGAGAATGCCTTTCTGAGATTTATATATACTAGCACAAAATTTTGAAACAGTGTCAATATCTAATAGAAAGGGATAGATTATTTACATTTTGATACAAGGTCATGCTCTTCTTAATATCATATTTGCAAAGAATAATCAATAATATTCAAAAATCTCACAATATAATAGTAGGCAAATAAAAATTTAGAAAAAATTATGATTATAGGACTGTCTGGTCTTGATTTATGTACTCATGTGTATGGGCTTCGCTAGTGTTCAGTGTTAAAGAATTCACCTACCAATGCAGGAGACATGGGTTTGATCCTGGATCGGAAAATACCTGGCAAATTCCACAGACAGATGGGCCTGGGGGACTACAGTTCATGCGGTCACAAAAAGTCAGACACACCTTAATAACTAAACAAGTCATGTGTATATATGTTTATATTTGTAAAGGTAAATTAATGAAAGTATTAGGGATTTTTGGTAACATAGTTACGCATGATTTGTATTTTCCAAATTTTGACCACAAACATTTCTATGACTAGCAAAAGTCTTGAAACAAAATGTATTTAACAACATATATCAAGTTCCATGAACAATTTTCTTCTTCTCTCTTTTCCACATCTGATCATCTGAGATAAACAGTGAAGATTTAATACTGACTTTCCTTGGATTCCCTAGGAATCTGTGACATTCTCATTGCAATCATTTAGGTAAATCCTTGGAATGATCATACATATTTGGGATGATCATACAGATTTCTTGAGAGCATGTCAATGGCAGCAAGTTATTCACAGCCTCAGACTCTATTCATGAAATCATGTGTACTACTGTTAAACCCATGCTCATCTGATTCTGTGTCTAATAGCATGTAACATATTGTTTAGTAAAGTTTAAGCTACAGTAATCAATAAAAATGATGAGGAGGAAAAAATAACTGAACTCAGTTGCACTGATACAGTAGGTCTTTATGAATTGCTGGTAGGGAAAGCAAGTTGCGAGCAAATCTAGGAAGGCCATAGTATTCAGCATGGTAAACCTTTCAGAACAACCCATGGAGCCAAACCAATTTCAAGTGTGCAACCATGTGGGTATATTGTAGTATCTGTTTGCAATTCTCAGAATTAAAGCTGCTTAATAGTACTATGAGAAGTAGAAAAATTTCCCTGACCCAATTATTTCTGAATTGTATCTGTGCTATTATGATAACAGGATTTAAAAAAAAAAATTGAAAATGTCATGGACTTGCTTATGTTATACAAGCAGATTCAATATGGCCTTGTTCCACTGCAATTCCTATCTATCTCAAAGCATCTGTCCCAACCAACCTGATCTTAGAGTTCTTTCTTTCCTCTTTCTTACTGTTGTTATTACTTTATTAGTGTATTCAGATATTTGAATATCTTATTTTCTATCTGGGAGAAGGCAATGGCAACCCACTCCAGTATTCTTGCCTAGAAAATCCCATGGACAGAGGAGCCTGGTGGGCTGCAGTTCATGGGGTCACGATTGAGCGACTTCACTTTCACCTTTCACTTTCATGCACTGGAGAAGGAAATGGCAACCCACTCCAGTGTTCTTGCCTGGAGAATCCCAGGGATGGTGGAACCTGGTAGGCTGCCTCTATGGGGTGGCACAGAGTTGGACATGACTGAAGTGACTTAGCAGCAGTAGCAGCATTTTATATCTTGGAGGTATTTATCCATTTTTTCTCTATATATCCTCTTTATGAATCTTCTAAATTATAGGTTCATTTGTTTGTTTGTCTTTTTTACCTCTCTCACCAAGAAGAGATGTTAGAAAGTTAAGGCTCTTATGAGCAAGGCCCTGGTCCACTCCCAGGAAGTAACAGTAGGTAGAAAGAATGGCCGAAGGACCTGATAGGTCATTACTTGTCTTTTCTGTTATTTTATTTCTCTCTTCACTACAATTTAAGTTTCAGGAGGGCTGAGTTTTATTTTATTCATAATGTAACCCTACAATTGAAAAGGTATCTGGAATTTAGAGAGCATTCAATAAACATTTTTGATTGAACAAAAGAATATTTAGAAACCATTGCCCAGAAAACATACATCACAACGAGAGTTTACCATATCAGTTTGCAAAAATGCCATTCAAATCCACAGTTTTGGCCAGGCTGGCTGGGTGGAACAGGCTGATTTGTGAACATTCAGCCTAAAGATTACAAGTTCCCCTTATATTTATCAGAGAACTGTGCTAAATTAATTCATTTTCCCAGCCCCTGACACTGACATGATTACTTTCTGACACTCAATAGTGACAGATGAAGTGTTTTTCCTGTTCTACTTTTCATCATGCGTTGTGATCCAAGACATCAACTTTAAGCTTATTTAATTCTAAAACAATCACAAATGACCAGACCTTCTTAAAAAAAAAAAAAAAAATGTCATGGGATTGGCCACAAAGGGGATATTCACTAAATACCTATTGTGTAAAATGGCATACTTTACTTAGACACCAGTCATAACAACAAAGAAATTCCTAAGTGTATTAGACACAAAGTAAAAGACTTTTAATAAAGATAATTATTATTATTTGATAATCTGTTTTTGGTTTCAGTTAATGCACAGAAGAAGTGGATTATGCCTTTTCAGCGAGCTTTCAATTATGTAGCTGTAGATAGTAAATATGAGATATGTACATGTTGAAGAATTAAGATGATTCTGACTTCCCCTGATACTTATTATTTGGTTTTACTGAAAGCCTCTGTCTGACCAGGGAATTGAAAAATAAAATACATGATCAAACAAAACTTAAGTAGGCTGTTTTCTGTTGCTGAAATCATACTCCATAAAGAGCATGCTCACACACTCTCAGATAAAGTTTTGCTTATATATTTCAATGCCATGAGTGTGTGCTAGTTTATCACTGAAGATGGCATGTCTCTCAGAGTGAAAGTTTTTCAAGTTGAAATGCAAGTCTTACCCAGAGCTAGTTATAGGAGCAGGCACCAGAAGCCTCTGCAGATTGCTAGGCTACTGTCTGAAGACTTTTTTTTTTTGTCTTTGTGATCCTTATTTTCAACAAGGAGAGTAATTGCTCATCTACTCCAAAAGATTTACTTTTGTCATCCTCAAAATTAATCACAGACTTTTTCATTTGAAAATGTCCTTAGGGATCATTTTTGCCAATTCCTGGCCTTGAAACACGATATTCATTTACCCCATGAATAGGTGACCATATAACAAATTCTGGAATGAGGATATTTAAAGAGTAGAAATTCAAGGCTTGCCTGTTAAATGTAAAATAGCAGCAAAAGCAAAGTGGAGCCCGAATCCAGGAAAAATAAAGGACCACTGACTTCTAGAAAATTTGAAAAAGAGAAATGATACCGGGTCTGATACCTAGTTGATCAGTGTCAGAAAACATCACCTTTTACATGAAAGTAAATCGACAAAACCCCCTCCTTTCCACCTGTGTCTCTTTCACAGTCCAATTAAAATCACGTTTTCTTTGAACACAGAAAGAAGAAGGAAGTGTCTGGGCACGTAAGGAACATCAGTCGTCTGGCTCTGCCGACAGGTGCATTTGTCAAGCCCTGGGGAGCAATGACGGTGCTTTCACTTTATTAATTGAGAAGATTATATACCTATGATATCCACATTTTCTCTTTCCTGTTCTTGGATACGAGAAAGGAGGAGGAAAATGGACACTTTATGGTTAAGCAGGAAAAAGAAAACCTTTTTGGTTTTATTGCATTCTAATTAAGCATGAGAGGAGTGAGAGGTCCTACAGCAATGCAGCAGGCTTGAAACACTGACAAGGTCAATTATCTCCTGATAAGCCCTGCACCAGCAAGGATTAATAATATGACTAATATTAATTGAATGTGAGTTCATTGAGTTTTATTTCTTATTTTAAAGTTCTCTGGGCTGGTGTGCACACCATAGTGTGTAGAGAATGATGGATGGAAGTGATGGAGTCACTAATAGGCCCTTAGACCCCCACAGCCTGCTGGGCACATAGAGGATGAAAATTTGACTTTCTTTTTTGGTTTCTGGCCACCACTATCCTGGCAGAAACTGAAAAGGGTCTGGTTTTATAATGTAATTTGTTCCATGAATGAAGAAATTGCAAGAGACTTCAGACCTATGAATTCAGAATTTCCTAAAAGAAACCAAAGTGTAACTAACTTATGATGTCATTTGAGGTGAAGTAGGGCTGGTTAATTTGCACAGAAAGAAAATGATAGCAGGATCTACTTTTGTTAATTGACTCCATCATCAGAGATGAATTGGTTATTATGAATAAATGTACATAACGCTTGCTTTAATTTTGCACACCTTTGTTATGCAGTTGGAAAAGTATGTCCATGGATGAGACTTGTTTGAATGAATTGAAAAATGGAAGCTAAACTTTAATGAATACTGTGATGTCTTAAGTGATTTTCCTGACATGAGGATTGAGATGCTGCTATTTTCATCCAATTTCTCCCCCACACATAACATTGCTTTTATATCGAGAGATAGCTGACCTCCACTCACTCGTCCCATGGATTCACATTTCTCCTTTGTAGTGTTGAGAAGGGTTGAAAGAGGTTTCCATATTGTAAAGCATTGAAAATATAGTAATTTTTTGTTTTTGAAACTTTGGGTTTAGAAAATGATATAGCACTTTGTTTTTACTAACCCTTTGTGTTTGAAATGCATTTTTAAAGACTACAGTTAAAAATGAATGCTACTCATGAAAATGAAAGTGAGAGAGCCAATGAAAATTATTCTAAGTGCAAAAAAATCACAAAGGGCCAAAAAGTAATTTGACTTCAGCTTGTTGAAGCCTCCATTAATTGTATAAGAGATTTTAAACAATGTCAACCTCCAGTTTAACTCACCTTTAAATTATTCCTGTCTCAGCTAAATGTTAAACCTCTCTTGCCAGTCGAATTGATAGTCTTTAACTTTCTTGTTGGAGAAGACTCTTGAGAGTCCCTTGGACTGCAAGGAGATCCAACCAGTCCATTTTGAAGGAGATCAGCTCTGGGATTTCTTTGGAAGGAATGATGATAAAGCTGAAACTCTAGTACTTTGTCCACCTTATGCGAAGAGTTGACTCATTGGAAAAGACTCTGATGCTGGGAGGGAGTGGGAGCAGGAGGAAAAGGGGATGACAGAGGATGAGATGGCTGGACGGCATCACCCACTCGATGTATGTGAGTCTGAGTGAACTCTGGGAATTTGTGATGGTGTGCTGCGATTAATGGGGTCGCGAAGAGTCGGACACGACTGAGCGACTGAACTGAACTTTAATTTGGCCACCAGAAACTAGCTTTACTCTTCGTATCTTTGTCATGTTGCAGTTCAACTCACATGTAAGTGTGTGTTTTATCCTTTATGTGTGTGATCATATCTTCTCAAAAGACATTCCATTTCCTTAACAGTTTCATATCCTCCAGAGTATCAGGCAAAGCAGAAGATGCTGCTGCTGCTAAGTCGCTTCAGTCGTGTCCAACGCTGTGGGACCCCAAAGACGGCAACCCACCACGCTCCCCCATCCCTGGGATTCTCCAGGCAAGAACACTGGAGTGGGTTGCCATTTCCTTCTCCAATGCATGTAAGTGAAAAGTGAAAGTGAAGTCACTCAGTCGTGTCTGACTCTTCAAGACCCCATGGACTGCAGCCCACCAGGCTCCTCCATCCATGGGATTTTCCAGGCAATAGTACTGGAGTGGGGTGCCATCGCCTTCACTGGGCAGAAGATGCACTTGGTTTTAAATACTGAATTGAGTGAATAATGCTCCCACATTTTCAGCATTAGGACTTGGTGGGGAATCAGTGGCAGGCACAGGCAAGGTGCGAGGTGCATGTGGAGGTGTTTTTCCCCAGGTGACCCTGATATCTTTAAAGAATCATCTGGATTTAACAAACAATGATTGTGCTAGGCTAAGGAATAGGAATCACAGGATATGGTAACTAGTATTCAAAATTAACACACCATAGCACAGAGGAAGAATAAAGAGGTGAGGGAAGAAATGACTTTTACTGCAAAGAAGAAAGGAGAGGAGACTCATTAGTGGCAAAACAAAGCCATAAGCCAGACTCCTCCAGAGGCACCAGAAGTTCAGAGCAATGAAAAAGGCGCTGGAGAGGTTAGTGCCATCTGTAAGTTTACATGTTGATAGCTTAGGGGGAAACAATTACAATTATTCAGAAATACTGATGAGAAAGTTCATAATTAAGAAAAGCAAGAATTAAAGAGAATATAAATAGTTGGATGTATTGTTCTCTGGTTTGTTTATTTCCTGATTTTTCTTTTGATCTACCATTTAGCATCATCCAGGAAGATTATGAGATCCAGGATCTGATGATTCAATTTCTGATACACAACCTTCCCTGTGATTTTGTCCACATATTTTCCCTCCTCTGTGAATGGGGTTGCCAACTACACTCGCCAAGAAGTGACAACCATCGACTGCTAGAATATTAAAGTCTGATGCCTGTGACTGGGGTTCAATGAAAATACATCAGAGAAGATGAAACCCTTCCAATTCAGTTGCACATATTGCTCTGCAATTTTCAAAACCAAAGTATCTGGAGTCTTTATTGAAACACATTGCAATGTCCCATCACCCGTGTCTTTCAGAATGTGATCTGACATTGCCTTCTCCATTTCCCATTTTCTCAGTTAAATGCAAGGTATATTTGTAAATGATACTTATTTTGCTGTGAATCAGGTTTGTTGCTTTACCTCTGCCCTTTCTTAATCCTTTTCTGTGAAGTAGGTATAAAGGAACAATTGATGTAAGAAGCAGAAATTTCTACATTTTTGTCTGATGGTTGAAAAAATATGACCGATTTCTCTTGCTCATGGGTAAATATTGGAATATATATTTTCTCCTGGTACCTGAAAGCTATCCTACTCATTTTGAAGCCTATCTCCTCAGAAAGGGAAAGAGGCAAAGTTTCCATGCCACTTATGTAAAGTTCTAGCAAATTCTGTCTGTATCTCTCCCTTCTATAGTTATGAAAATGAGATGCTTGGGTAGCATGATGTGAAAGACTCTTGTGGTGATAGGTGAAGCATAGTCAGCTTTGAATGGTGCATAAAGCTTTGATTTTGAATAATAAATTTGCAACTAATGATCTTTGTGTTTTGGCATAAATTACACATACTTTCTGAGCCTTAATTACTATTCTTATGATAAAAATATTATTATGCATTCTAGAATGTGAGAATTAAAAGGAATTTAAGGAAATAATCCATGCACAGAACCCATTTCTAAGAAAAGTAAGAAACAGATCGGGGCCACTTAACATATCTGAAATCCAAATCCCTTCATTATGAAATGAAAGTGTTCTCATAATACTGCACACTTTACTGGGCCTGGCACTAACCTTGTGCTTCATCAACAGTAGCTCATGGAACATTCATTTGAATTCTGTGATGTTATATCATGAATGTTTCCGAGAGACTAGGAAACTAAGGCTCAGAGAAAGAAATTAGGTGCCTTAAGTTACACAACTGGCTGTTAGGGCTGAACCTCTGTGACTTCATAGGGTCACTCTCACTCACTGCACACAATTTATAGGTGTTACTACCACAGTTAATAGTTAAATAATACATCTGTTTTGGTGAAACACTGTTTAGGATGAAGGAGATAGATTCATGCCATATAAACAGTGAAATACTTAAGAACATTACTGGAAAATTTATCTCAAACTTTAGATGTCGGAAATTATCTCATGCAAAGGTGAAAGTTTAGTTTCACAAAAACTGAATATTCAGAAGGTCTACTTAATTGATGCTGTTGTGAATTGAAACTTTTTTTCAGCATGCATTTTTTTCTGCATCTGGTTTGTTTCAGTATGACATGATAACATATACAAAAGTCCTTTGAAAAGTACAAAGGCTTATGTTTGTTTCAGTTAAATCAATGGCTCACTTGCCAGAAGGTAATTTTAAACCATTTAAGTTCTTTCTTTTCATTCCTAAAGAAAAAAGGATAAGGGAAGGGAGGACTTTTTTTTTCTTTTTCTTTCTTTCTTTCTTTCTTTCTTTTTTTTTTTTTTTAAGCAAAGGTTCTTAGCAGGAAGGAAAACAGTTTCCATGATTTTAATTCTGCAGAAGGGAAACAACTTATAGCCTCCTCAGGCCCTTACTTGTACAGTTGTGTATAAAGTAAGATAGCAGATTAGAAACACAGAAGGTATGCTGATAAACGTGAAGAGTTACTGGTGATAAAAATCAGCAGAGGGAGGTGGTGGAGCAACTAGCATGGAACAGAAGTTCTATGGAATTCAGAACACAGGACCATCCCCAGTGGATAGGTGTACAGACTTGGACCGCCTAGAACCATGATTTGTGTTCCTGAAGATGACTGAGACAGTGAAAAGGCATGAAACTATGCTTATAGTCACTATTTAGAAGGCAAACTCTTACTAAAAATAAGTTCCCTCCCAAATTTTGACGTTTCCTTTTATACCTTGTATAAATAAGTAATCTTAATTGTTTGAAAAAAAATAATATCATGAATGAAACCTGTGTTATTACAGCTTGATAAGCATATGAATGAGTCTATGGCAGATGACTGACTTACTGCCTGAGATAAAATGTTGCAGCATGTAGGCACCTTTCAACAGAGTGACTGAATGTGTCTACAAATAGCAATCCCTACTGGAGATTAGGAATAAAAGTTGTTGATTAGCAAGTACTCTCTTTAGCAAGGAAGTGGTGACCAACACTCATCACAACAGATGGGTTCATATAACTCAGTTGCCTACTACTTTAGTAGTAATATTGATCAACTTTATTAGAGGAAAAATCAAATTATTTGGCATCATTTAAACCAAGCAACTAGTGTATAGTGTGTTTGCGTATCCTTCAAAATTGTAGCAAGTCTAAAAAGATTGAGAACCTACAATGTTGAGAAACATAGAGAAATCATAGGTATGATGTGATTTGATTAAAAGCTTATTTCAGTCTAGTGATATTATCTGGTCTCATTATTTCAAATATCACCCACGTGCTGACAACTTGTTTTTCTAGCCCATCTTTTCTCCTGTCTTGCCTCCAACTACCTAATAAACAGTTCTTCTTTGGGTATACTCTGCTGCTGCTGCTAAGTCACTTCAGTCATGTCCAACTCTGTGCGACCCCAAAGACGGCAGCCCACCAAGCTTCCCCGTCCCTGTGATTCTCCAGGCAAGAACACTGGAGTAGGTTGCCATTTCCTTCTCCAATGAATGAAAGTGAAAAGTGAAATTGAAGTCGCTCAGTCGCATCTGACTCTTCACGACCCCATGGGCTACAGCCTACCAGGCTTCTCCGTCCATGGGATTTTCCAGGCAAGAGTACTGGAGTGGGTTGCCATTGCCTTCTCTGTGGATATACTCTAGACATGTATAAAATGTGAGTTGATGGGGGCTGAGTTACTCTTTAAGGATGGTTAAAATTCAGCAAAGGAGAGAGGAAATGCACACACATACACCAGCATACAGTTATACAAGAGCATAGCATAGACCAACAAGAGAAAAAGGAAAGTCACAGCACAATTATAATAAATGGGGATCTTATTTCTCAGTGGGCAAAATAGTATATTTTATCTCCAAATATGATAGAAGAAAATGAATGAGAAATTCTTCACTGTCTCTCTGAAGAGTCCTGATTAGACACAAAAACAGAGGAGCTAAACATTTCAGCTTAATGGCTTTAGGAATTTTCAGATTTCAAGTGTCCCAAGGTTCTGAATGATAAATACCCTTCTGGGATTACTACATTTTTGTAATTTCCCACTCTTCAATAGAAGGAGACAAGGAACTGAAATGCACCTTCAGAATTTGAGGGTATTTTGTACAATTTATATGCTAAGTCAAGGTCCAGTTCAAGAATTAGCCAGGGTCTTCTATCACCATCCCCTACCCCTACCTTGGCCTGTTCCTCATTATATTCAAGTGGCTACAGTTTTTATTATTGCAGTCCACATTATCTTAATCTAAATCTTTCCCAGCGGCAATAAGTTTAGAGGCAATAGGATAGCAGGAATTTTCCTTTACATCTCCTCTTTACCCCTAATCTTTGCATTGCCAGAACAAGCATGAAAAAATAAGAAAATTTCCAAAGATAGTCTAAAAATCCCAAAAGGTAAGATATAACCATCTGGAGTACAACAAGCACGTCATATTTTCTTTCTTTAGCAAGACAGTTGCAATTTTCATGGAAGGCATCCCAGTAGGCAGAGACCTACTAGCTGCTTGTAACTCCTTAAAAAATTTTTTTTTAAATAAAAAAATAAAGCCTCAATGTTTCTTTAATGTCACAGTCTGCATTATAAGCAGAGAGTTGGCACATCTCTCATTTTATTCATTCTAATTACAATTGCCTTGTCACTGAGATGCCAACCTGACGGAGAGCAAATCAGGTAGCAAATCCCCAGGGGCCTCTTAGTAACAGGAAGGCTGTCTCCAGTGGAATCAATGTGACAATTTCTTCTTCCCTTCTTCAAAGTTGAGAGTCCCCCTGGACATATTCACATTTGATTATTTTCACTAGGCTCTCTGTCTTCAACTGCTTGATTAGCATCTCACTCACCTAAGAAATTAGACTAAAGTGTGTGACCATTAAAAGGAAAGAAAAGCGTGTGCGTGGGTGTCTGCTCATGTGCTCATGTGTGAGGCACACCTATAAATACCGTTTTCTTAACTGGGCACCGAGTTGGCACCAATTCCACTGTACAAGAGCCACTCTGTGTGTTTCTGTGTGTGTATGTGTGTATTGTTATTTATGTTTTTAGAACGTGATCTTTTTATACATCTCAACCTAGAAATATGAAGTCAGAAGTTTGAAAACTGTAAGCAAAGGTGTACAAGTTAGTGCCATAGGCATCTGATTTCCCTCTTTTCTGACTTTGTAGCAGCTGTGCTTAGAGATAAGACAATTATGCCTACTGCTACTAAAAATATTTCATATCAAACAATTTCCTCTGATAAAACACATTTCTATAAACTGGCGCAATTAACATTAGAGGGGGATTAATATATCAAATTAAAACTATTCTGTGAATATTGCCAGGATAGTCTTCTCTTAGTCCATCACCAGTCCTTGTCTGTTGTTGATCAATAGCGCAAGGAATAAGATAGAAAAGAGACATAAGAAACAGAATTCTGCCTTCAGAATCATTCCTCCTACATCTTCCCTGATGTTTTCCTTAAATACTACTTTGGTCAATAGGATAATGATTCTTAAAATTTGGTAAATATAATGAGCAGGTATCTGGGCACTGGTCCAGATATTCCACTATACTATAGGTGAGATATAGCCCCCAAATCTGGATTTTAGTAAGAAACAGGGGTGATTATATTAGAAACACTACCACAGTTTTTGTCACAGTTCCAAAATTTCATAATGATAATGTGTGTGTCATAAAATTGTTCCATGGCTCAAGTAGGGTACATTCTTAATTATGATGTATGTCAGCTCTTCCCAAGTAATTTTTTAAAAAAAGGATTGGTTATTAACATTTTCTATTTGCTATGCAGCTTCCCATACATAAGTGCTCAGTAAATACTTTCTAGTATGAACTGATTTAATGCAGAAACCACAGCCACTTGCATGTGTCTTCTTTCTAGAAGCTAGTTTCCTTTGCCAACACATAGACCATATTGCTTTAGAATTCTAAATTATTTCAGAAAAGCATTCATCTCTTCAAGGAAATTGGTCATGGATGACTAGATCTCACATGAGACTAGATTTCTCAGCTACATCTCTAGTTTAGACTAGGTGAAATAATTCAACGTTTTTGTCCAATGCATGGTTGATAGTCCGGCTCCTTCACTCATGACTACCTGAGCTGCCCAAGCTGAAAAAATACACCTTTTCCTAGAACTAGAAGGTCAGCCAACAAGAACAGAGTTATATCAGCCATGATATAGACAGAATACTGAAGCTCTGGACCTTCGTGTCAAAAAATAAGTTCATATTCCCCTTCATGCTAAGAGATCAGCAAAGGGAATTATCAGTCTTTTATGTGACAGTTCTGTGCCTGATGCCTTAGTGCTTCAGGGAATGAAGAGCAGTAAGTTATTGCTTTTGCCCTCAAGTAGCTTGCAGTTTAATTTGGGAGACAGATAATACATATGTATAAAATAAATTTAGAATAAATATTTAAACAACACAATGATAGAAGGGCACTAATCATGTTATTATTTTCCAAGGAGCAAAAATGTTCTTCTAGAAACATTTAAGAAAGGAACAAACAGTTTTCAAATGGGGTGATCTGAAAAACCTTCAAGATTGAGGTTGGTCTGACTGATTGGAAAAAGTAGAAAGGTTTGAATATAAAAGATCTTTGTCAGCCAGAGTATAAGTGAGCCTAGTCAGAAAGGTAAGGAAGGCAAAGCTAGCCTTCTTTTCTCCTTTGACCCTATGTTAAATTGGCATTAAAGAACTGCCAGCTAACCCATCACATTAGAGCTGCCTTCTCTGACCCCACCAACTGATAGATTTCAAGTCATACATTCACATGTTTCCTAACTCTTACAGAAAATGTTATTTGTATACCATTTTGTACTTGATTGGTCCATTAAATATTGTGCATTTTTTATGTTTGTGCTTCCCCTTCTTCTCACTGAAACGTCTCTACTGTATTTCATTTTCATGGTGTCAACTAGCATATCAATTAATTAATCTTTACATAAATAACAAATGAGAAACTTAAGGGAAGTCTGGATAACTGATCAGATACACAGTAAGTTTAGAACCTAAACTTAAGAGTATGCTTTTCAGAGAGACTGAGGGAGAAGTTTCAAGTTACATGGGGTTTGGCCTATGACTCAGGTAAAGTAAATTCTTGTCAGCTTGAGATGTACACTTAAATCTAAGCAGGGTTGAAGTTCTAGTGTTCCTTTCACCAAATTTCTAGATTTTTCCATATTCTACAAACAAACAGGCACATTTTGGGTAGAGGGACTAAGGTGCATTTTACCCACAATAACTATATCCTCCCATTATTTATGAAGGAATGATCCTTTGAGCCTTTCTAACAAGATTCCACCCTATTGCTCCCAATTGCAATGCCATTGCTCAGTTGTCAATGAAGTTATTAATAATTCTCCTCACTCACTTTGTATATTTCTCTGTTTGGCCTTTGGCTCAAATACTCTTTTGATACGCCCAAAGCTATTCCTCCAGACCCAGATGGAGCTTGGAGATTTTCTAGACATTGTTGATTCTTCTCATTTCCACAGCTGCAGATGCAGAGGGACAGGCATTAAGCATCTGAAACTGATTTGATTGCATGTGTACCACGTATGTGAATTACTGCAGAGAGTTAGGTGAGCCATTATTTATTGTTGTTCAGTAGCTCAGTCATGTCTGACTCTTTGCAACCCCATGGACTGCAACATGACAGGCTTCCCTGTCCTTCACTCTCTCCCGAAGCTTGCTTAATCTCATGTTCACTGAGTCGGTGATGCCATCCAGCCATCTCATCTTCTGTCGTCCCCTTTTCCTCCTGCCTTCAATCTTTCCCAGCATCAGGGACTTTTCCAGTGAGTTGGCTTTTAGTATCAAGAGGCCAAAGTATTGGAGTTTCAGCCTCAGAATCAGTCCCTCCAATGAATATTCAGGATTGATTTCCTTTAGAATTGGCTGGTTTGATCTCTTTGCAGGCCAAGAGACTCTCAAGTCTTCTCCACCACCACAGATCAAAAGCATCAATTCTTCTTAAATAAAACAATAAAATTATTTATTTAAGTTTGTACTATTTGGTCTGAGGAGTTGGAATTAGTTTGTTGTGAATCCCATAGTCTTAGGGGCTGGAGGGGGCCAACCTCAGTGGAGCATCCAATGTGTTTTTATAGGTCAACACAAGAGTTAGCAGAGGTAACAAAGGAGCTTTCTCATCAAGACTGCCTAATTGAATTGATTCTTCCCAAATAAAGACTCTTCCACAGCAGAGGGTAAATCATATCTCAGGTGTCCTTTTCCCCTCCAGAATAAATATATGAGTTGCATATATTTGTGCAGTTTAGGTGATGTATACAATGCAGACAGACATTTACAAACCACTGCCCTTTGCAGAGATGGACACTTGTCTATCCCTGTAAGAAGGGAGTGATTGTATGTATATGAACCTCAACATTTTAGAAACCATAGACAAAGAAAGTTCTCTATTTTTCAAATTACTTCTGGTTTCAGTTTAATAGTAGGTGAAGCAGTTCAGTCTGCTTGGGCCTGAGAAAATAGAAACTAATTTGTGGCAGCTAGTAGATGACTCTTGTGATCAAGAGATGATTGCAAAGCTACCTTTCCCCTCAGGTAACCATCCAAATACTGGAAATGTGCTCCAACTGTGAGCACCATGTTTAAACGAGAAACTCAAGTGTGACTCAAAGCTCATATAAATCAATCACTATTAAAGCCTTTTGGAATACAGCTCTCTTTTCCTCAGCTCTTCATATCAAATACCAACGACTATGTCATATATTATTATTACCTAGAAACTTAAAAGAATGAAGATACCAAAAGCATTTAGATAGGCACCAGGAACAGAAATGAGACTAAAGTGAGTGCAAACAAACCTGACCAAATGACAGCTGAGTCTTTTCAGGCATCCTTAACCATGTCTTATATTGTAAAGTAAAAAAAAAATAAATAAAACTGGGGGGAAAAAAACAACTATTAACTCAGTTAAATAATAAATGCACTCATAGCTGAGGAGGAAATAAAGGGGATCAAATGAGGAGGGAGGTGTGAAGAAATGGAACTTTCCATGCTTAGAATGGTACTCTTGGGAATCAATAAGTTTAGAGGGAAAAAACTGGAAGGGAGTTATAGATACAGACACCTGCAAAACTAACTTAATCCCAAACTAGAGACATCAAAGAAAGAGTGAGAAGTTTTCTCACATGGAAGGAATTCATGTAAAGTTTAATTGAGACCTAGAAAATGGTCCTCAAATAGGAATGATTCTCTGATAATGCCAGAAATGACACAAAATGTGTTAAAATAATTTATTGGGTCCAGTTGTACTTGATCAAATGATTAACAGTATTCCATCTGCTTTCTAAATATCCCCACCTTCGACTAATTCCTCTGAAATTTTGCCATTTCAGTCAAGCTGAAATTTATTAGCACCCACTTACTGTGATTTACATTCTGAATGATTTGCACGCCTCTTTCCGGGGCTATTTGCATGCCTTTATTAGGAATGCAGTTTATTTGGGGGCACATTTGATTTATAAGCATTTGGCAAGTCTGCCCTTCTATTCTTTCTTTTTTTTTGATTTATGCAAGGGCAGAGTTATGTTCCTGGGGCTCATTCATTCCCTAGAAAATTAATTTTTTTAACTGAAATCTTCCATTCATTAAAAAAAAAAAAAAATGCAGCAAATTAGACTCACTCTATTTTTCTTGGCTACAACAAAAATCACTAGTTAGAATCAGGACTTCCTTTTGGTAACATTTCAAACTAGATGAAGTTTATATACAGTGGCTCTGGGCTCAACATTCTATGCCTATGATCTCCTATTTTATACATCAAAATATATACATATCACTTAAAGTAAATATTCCTATATTTGGATCCACCCCCCCCTAATTTTTTCTCTCTCCTCCTCTTCAACCTTTAGAGGACTGTAGCTCACTGCCTGCCCTTAAATGTCAAAAAGAAAATGATCTAATAAAATTATACCACCAGAGTGAGAATGATACCCACCTCCATGAGGCACTGGGATTTGAAATGGAATAGTTAGAGAAACAATGCCTCAATTATAACTTCATAATTTATAATTAGCCATTCATATACATTATGTAATTTGATCCTTGAAACATTTTTCAAGATAATTATTATACATATTTCAGTTTTACATATGGAAAATATGATTCTGGATAAAAGAAGTAGTTTAGAAGACTGTGGATAGTGAATGTCCCAAGCCTGGTCACCTATCACTGAACTCCCTAGATTCTCACTTGAGCACTGGGTCCTTAGTGAGTACTAAGGGACAGCAAACTAATAGCGGAATTTTGTGTCTGGAGCGGACTCTGAGATGCATTTTCTCCTGGGTCAGGCAGCTTTCTTATATCTTTCAAATCTAATTACCTGGGTGGCTTCCTCTTCTGTGTAAAAGTAAGTGAAGAAGAGGAGAAAAAAAAATTGTTTGAAAAGGGTTGAATGCAACTGCAGAGGAGTCTAATTTAGGAGGTGATCTCACGAGGCCTCATGCCCACACCAAAAAGTCCACAGCAGGTCATTCTTGTCAGGTTCTCCAGCCAGCTTATTTCCATTTTTAGTCTACAGCTGCTCAGTGACCTTGTCTTGTGGCACAGCCGGACAATTTTACCAGAGAAACAGAAGCCATAATAGCCTAATTATACAATTACACATTCACTTAACCTCTAGAGAGCTTAAGATTTTTCTGAATACCAAAGAAGTGGTTGGCTGAAACTTACTTTGAAAGATTGTCTCAGAAATAAAGAACTTTGTTCATATGTGGAACATAAAATTATAAGCAGAGTTGTGCTAATAGACATAGTGAGAAAAATAAAGTTACTGAAGATATTGAAAATTCACAGTAATATAGCCAGATTTAGAAATTTATAATCAAGTCTTCAATATTTAGCAGTAAGACTCTTCATAATAGAACTGTGTCCAAACATTTTCTTATTTGAGCAAGTCATCGTAAGGACTGTCATCTATTCTCTATCCTTTATTTTTGCTCTTGTTTAATATCAAGAATAAGAAAGGCTAGGAAAGAGTGGTGGCTCCAGAGGGGGAAAAAATATAAAAAGAGGAAGAGAAACCATATTCTATAAAGCACTTTCTTCCTGCTTTTGTCTATCTTAAAATTGATGAATTCATGATTAGTTGCCAAATTTTCTTTCTTGTTAGTACTGCCATGTGCTTATATTCAAAGCTGAATGTGGAAACTTTTTCTGTAAAGAGTCAGATAGTAAATATAGTAGGTTTTGCAAACGATGTATCCTGTCTCAGTTCTTGACTTGTTTATGCAGTTGTGACACAAAATTAGCCTTGGAAAATATGGAAATGTATGGATATGATTGTGTTCCAATAAAATTTGTTTATATATAAAAAAAATTCAACAGCCTGTTTGTAATCCATGGACCATATTTTGCCATCTCCTGTTCTATAGAGTCCACAGGATATCAGAAGGTATGCTAACGTATGTTAAAGGAAGGTAGGCCTTTGTTTCTTTTCCATTATGTCCACTTTTAAAGTTGTTATGATAAAGTTAGGGAGTTTAACAAGTTTATTATTTTTCACAGTAAATCTGAATTTTAGTATAAAAAGGCCTCATTATTATAATGTAAAACTAAGAAACATAATTTTACTGAGCAAATCACAAATATCCTTAACAACTTCAAGGAAAAATTCATTATTTTTTGCATTGTGTCATTTTACTTGATAAAAATTTAGACACTGTAGTGCATTTCTGATATTGCTATGAACAAACACAAATCTCTGCCTTTATAAAATTCTCTTCCTTGTTGTACCCTTCATTCACAAGGCTTTTTGCTCATGCTTTTGCTTCTGTGCTTTGGTAATCCTCCCCACCTAGAATGTACGTTTCTCTTTTTGCTAGATCCATTTTAATACTTCAGGGCTAATCTATGTCCCATATTTCCCCTAAAGCACAGTTATCTACCTAAACTGGCCATTCCATTTTTATCTTCCCTCACCATCTTCAAATCTAGCTCAAGCCCCTTGTTCACATGGTCTCAAGGTGTGCACCAATGTCTTCATATATTTTCATAAGTAGTTTTTTGTACAGAGAGAAAGCATTCTCATTTTAACTCATCTATTTCCCTGGAAAAGGTGAATTCTGTAGAGTAGTATCACACCTATTATATTTCATGTAACAGTGACCATCTGTGAGATGACTGGATGGAATATAAGACCAAATTTGGAGCTCAAGACACTGGTGATTATTGCTACAATGTTGTTTGCAACTTTTTTCCATTAGTTGGCTTACATGGAGGTCAAACTATAATTTCTATCTCATTGTACAAAGTCCTAATCATTTCAGCTGATTTACCCTATTCTTGGAAATGAGCTTGGAGACATATATATATATATGTATATGTGTGTATATATATATATAAAACTAGCACTGATATCATCTCTAATTTACAATTTCAGAAATAAAAGCTAAGAAATTTTAAAGAACAAACCCAAATGGCATAGGCGTCACTTTTCTTGCAGCCTACCTACGATGCCATATGGTCATTCAAGTGTTGCTTCTGGTGGACACGATGCCACTTTGAGGATAAATGTGATCCTTACTATCAGAATTAAATGATAAAGGATAAAATTTCCTCCTAGAAATAAACTGACACAGGAAAAAAACAGACATACAGAAATGCCAAAACACTCTTGCTGTAATGAGTGTAACCAAAACAGGTGCTTCCTCATGGGCACTTTGCAAAATACACAGCCTATTTGAAAATGCTCATTACATTCTCTTAATGTCTCTACCCTCATTCCTTGATAATTAAGGAATCAAATGCATGGTGATGATAACAGGGCCCCATGCCTCAAGTGACCATCCCCCATATGCTCCTCATTCCTCACCTGAAGCTATCATCTTCCTTTTAGGCCATTTCCTGAGACAGCTGGAATGCTGAATGAAATCTCATAAATAGGAGGTTTCAAAATGCAGCCAAACAGTTGCAAAAACTGTAATGGGCTGGGGGGTCATCTAACTCCTGGGGTTTTGGCTTCTTTTACTTTCGTGGAGATGTCTTTTCAGGTTTGGTGCTTCGATCACATCTTCACAAGTTTACAAACTAGTTTCCCTTTTGAGGATTAGGGAAAAAAAAGTCAGATTTTCTCATATTTACAAAATCTCTCTTCATTTCAGTTCAGTCACTCAGTCGTGTCCGACTCTTTGCGACCCCATGGACTGCAGCACACCAGGCCTCCCTGTCCATCACCAACTCCCGTAGTTTACTCAAACTCATGCCCATTGAGTCCATGATGCCATCCAACCATCTCATCCTTTGTGTCCCCCTTCTTCTACCACCTTCAATCTTTCCCAGCATCAGGGTCTTTTCCAGTGAGTCAGCTTTTTGCATCAGGTGGCCAAAGTACTAGAGTTTCAGCTTCAGCTTCAGTCCTTCCAATGAACACCTAGGACTAATATCCTTTAGGATGGACTTGGTGGATCTCCTTGCCATCCAAGGGACTCTCAAGAGTCTTCTCCAACACCACAGTAAAAAAGCATCAACTCTTCAGAGCTCTGTTTTCTTTATAATCTAACTCTCACATCCATACATGACCACTGGAAAAACCATAGCCTTGACTAAACAGACCTTTGTTGGCAAAGTATTGTCCCTGCTTTTTAATATGCTGCCTAGGTTGGTCATAGCTTTTCTTCCAAGGAGCAAGTGTCTTTTAATTTCATGACTATAGTCACCATCTGCCATGATTTTGGAGCCCCCAAAAAGAAAATCTGCCACTGGTTTTCACTGTTTCCCCATCTATTCGCAATCAAGTGATGGGACCAGATGCCATGATCTTTGTTTTCTGAATGTTGAGCTTTAAGCCAACTGTTTCACTATCCTCTTTCATGTTCATCAAGAGGCTCTTAGCTTCTTCTTCACTTTCTGCCATAAGTGTGGTGTCATCTGCATGTCTGAGGTTATTGATATTTCTCCCAGCAATTTTGATTCCAGCTTGTGCTTCATGCAGCCCAGCATTTCTCATGATGTATTCTGCATATAAGTTAAATAAATAAGCAGGGTGACAATATACAGCCCTGATGTGCTCCTTTTCTTATCAAAGTCCAGCTCTAACTTCCTTCCTGAACTGCAAACAGATTTCTCAAGAGGCAGTCAGGTGGTCTGGTATTCCCATCTCTTGAAGAATTTTCCACAGTTTGTTGTGATCCAGTCAAAGGCTTTGGCATAGTCAATAAAGCAGAAATAGATGTTTGTCTGGAATTCTCTTGCTGTTTCGATGACCCAGTGGATATTGGAAATTTGATCTCTGGTTCCTCTTCCTTTTCTAAAGCCAGCTTGAACATCTGGTAGTTCATGGTTCATGTATTGTTGAAGCCTGCCTTGGAGAATTTTGAGCATTACTATACTATCATGTGAGATGATCACAACTGTGTGGTAGTTTGAGCATTCTTTGGCGTTGCCTTTCTTAGGGATTGGACTTTAAGCTTGATAATAAAGGATGCTTGGGTCTCTTATCCATTTTATCTTTTTTTGATATATGTATATATATATAATGATCATTTTATGTGGCTAATAACTATGATCAGGTGGACAAATGATAAAATCTCACAAATATTTGCTGCTAAAAATGGGGGAGGGAAGGAATTTGGGGGTATATTTTTAAGTCTGGTAGCATGTCTGGAGGTATGGTAGGGGACAGTTGGAGAATGTTCAGATGGGAATCCTGATGTACAATATAAAAGAAAAAGAATGACATATACAACATATATAAGGGAAATCACTGTGGCAAGAGAAAGGCAAACTATTAGAAGCCATAAAACAGTAGGAAAAAGGTATCCTTAACTGAGGAGACAGTGACTATAGTTATACATCCCTAACCAACAAGCTATGCAGACTTGAGTAAGTATTTTAAATAGTTCTGTAGTTTGTTATCTTTATCTGTCACCTAGAAATAGCCATAATAACCCATGTGTGAACAAATAGAGACTGTTGGTGCCACACACCACTGGTTATTTCTTAAGAGCCATCCCACACATCTTCTTCCTTCATAAAGATCTCAAACCTTAATTAAGTATTGGGTGACCATGGAGTCCCTGGCACTTTCTACTATTCTAGGATGACAGCTTATCTTAAGCAATCTTGATAATTTATTCTGATTGCCCACTCTGAGTTCATTCAAGGGTATACAACACAGTCAAACCTGGTCAATGATATTGGAGGAAACATCCACTGGGAAATTTCTGGAAAAGCCATTTGCCCAAGGTAATGCAGTTGTAGGGGACTGAGCCAATATTCAAGCCCAGGAAATTTGACTTGGTCTTTTGCACAGTGAATAGCATGCACCAAGAGGTTATTTTCATCAAGGATATATAGTGTCACCCTGTTTACTTAACTTATATGCAGAATACATCATGTGAAATGCCAGTCTGGATGAAGCACAAGCTGGAATCAAAATTGCCAGGAGAAATGTCAATAACCTCAGATATACAGACGGCACCACCCTTATGGCAGAATGCAAAGAAGAACTAAAGAGCCTCTTGATGAAAATGAAAGAGGAGAGTGAAAAAGCTGGCTTAAAACTCAACATTCAAAAAATGAAGATCTTGGCATCCTGTCCCATCACTTCATAGCAAATAGATGGAGAAATAATAGAAACAGTGAGAGACTTTATTTTTTTGAGTTCCAAAATCACTGAAGACAGTGATTACAGTCATGAAATTAGTAGACACTTGCTCCTTGGAAGAGAAGTTATGACCGACCTAGACAGCATATTAAAAAGTAGAGGCATTACTTTGCCAAAAAAAATTCATCTAGTCAAAGCTATGGTTTTTCCAATAGTCATGGATCAATATGAGAGTTGGACTATAAAGAAAGCTGAACATCGAAGAATTGATGCTTATGAACTGTCATGTTGGAGAAGACTCTTGAGAGTCCCTTGGACTGCATGGAGATCAAACCAATCAATCCTAAAGGAAATCAGCCCTGAATTGGAAAGACTGATGTTGAAGCTGAAACATCAATACTTTAGCCACCTGATGCAAAGAACTGACTCATTTGAAAAGACCCTGATGTTGGGAAAGATTGAAGGCAGGAGGAGAAGGGGATGACAGAGGATGAGATGGGGGGAAGGTATCACCAACTGAAAAAGCTCTGGGAATTGGTGATGGACAGGGAAGCTTGATGTGTTGCAGTCCATGGGATCACAAAGAGTTGGACATGACTGAGCAGCTGAACTGAACTAAACTTAAGAGGTTATTTCTCTCTGACTGTACCAAAAGCATTCTCAAATTGTAAGAAAATATACGTTGGAATGTTCGTTAAATGCAGATCCCAAGCTCTATTTTTATTTTATTATTAAACAATCTGGCTATTTTGTGATGCAGGTGACCTCGAGTTCACACCATGAGATGCACTCCTTTAGAGGATTCACTAATTCTTGCACTGTGAAAGGAGTTGAGGGATGTGCAGCTCATTAACCTTGATGTATACAGTGGTTTATTCAGTCTGGGGAATTGTACTGTTTATCTTAAGCCCCATGGAGGTAAGTGTATGGTTTTTAAATGGTCTGTTTGGTTAATAATGTGAGATTTCTTTCCCTTGTTTAGATAGTATATGTACCAGCTGCTTATTATTTATATTGGAATGTGCTCAATGTAGCTACTAGGGTAGTCATTAAGAATGCTAAATTCATTGTCTTTTTCTTCTAGAACAGTGTTGCCCAGTAGAATTTTGTGAAACATTAGAAATATTCTATGTCTGCCAATGCAGGAGACATAGGAGACTTGAGTCCTACCGCTTTTTTTGAGAAGATCCTCGAGTAGGAAATGACAACCCACTCTGATATTTTTTGCCTGGACAATCCCGTGGATAGAGGAGCCTAGGCTATAGTCCATGGGGTCACAAAGAGTGACCGAGTGACTGAGTACTCATGCACAGAAATTCTCTATATCCGTGGTGTCCAATACTAGAAGTTAGCCACATGTGGCTTCTGTGCACAGAAAATGTGCTTGCTTCAACTGAGGAATTAAATTTATAAATTTTATTTAATTACTATTTATTTATATTTAAATATGCATTGCAGTTAATGGCTACAATATGCAGCTTTAGAATAAGGTGTATATATGTACAGGCAGGCTTTATAGAAACTTGGAAAATTATTTTATCTTGCTGACAACTCTAGCTTGTAGAATGGTCTGTGCCATGAATCTCACTTCTCTTGAGAATATCACACGATTCTAAGCTATTATCTTTGTCAAGGTTAGGGAATTGTCTTCACAGTCTTGCCATTCCCAGGCTGCCCCATCTCTAGGAAGCAATGTAACTTCAAAGTCAGACACATTCATGGAAGTCAGTCTCATGGAGTCCTGACAAACAATAGCCTGGTATCCTGATGAGCCAGCAGAATTCTCCCAAGACAGGACCCACCTTTACTGAGAGATAGACTCATACTCATTCATTATTCTGAAAGATTAGGTACCAAATACCTCATTAGAGAAAGCACAAGCTGAAAAACAGGTAACAGCTGGAGAAAAGGCGAAAAAAGCAATTTGTAGATGAGAATGTTGGGAAGGTAGGAACTAATTGGTTCCGCTCTGAATGGGTCTGCCTTTCTTTCCCAATCATCCAGGGCTGCATTTTACTAAGAACTGGTGCCTGTGAGCTTCCAGATTCCTGCTGCAGTAGCCAGGTAGTACTCACCATTAGAGTCCTAATGGAATTAGTAGGAATGCTCAATAAATCACATGCTGCTTTCTTCCATTTGAATGAAAATTGACTGGCACAAGTGATTGATTAACATTGACAAAGCCATATGGGTTCCAATCATATTCCTTTTGTTCATGCTATCAAACAATTCAAATTGTATCCTTCTTGAATTTCAGCATTAAGATTTTTGTTATACTTTCTTTTTCCCTCCATAAGAGCTTGGGGGGGGGGTAGTTTTACAGAAAATGGCAAAATTTTGATACTTAAGTCCAATTGGCTGTGTGATCTTGGGAAATTAGTTAACTTTTAAGTCTCTGTTTCATCTATAAAATAGCATCTTCTTTATAGGTGTAATATTCAACAGTGTCTGGCTTTAAAGAATGAAGTCATCACCATTAATGCAGTTTCCACAAACCCTCCAAGCCTTTCCAGTCTCATACACTTACAATCCTATTAGAACTCTCTCATATTTATGAATGTAGGGTGGCCTATTGTTTCAAATTTAGTTATGTCTCAGCTAGACTATAAGTTCTCCAAAGGCAGGTACAAGTTGTAACTGTGGGAGACCCTCTCAGTATTGTGTGCAACAGAACACAGCCCACTCTTTGTCTCTGTCAGCAGAGATATTTTTCTTTTCACTTCATTCACAGCTGTTGGAGGAAAGTGTGTGAAGGAGGCTGGGACTATTAAGGGAATCAGCTCCTCGAAAGAGATTGTCAAAATTCAGATATTCATCTGAGTCAAAGTTTGAGGTGGGATGCTGGGCTTTAAAAAGGGGAGATTGTGTTCAATACTGGGACTGGAGAGAAAAGCCATAATCATTAGGACCTCTCTCCCTGGGCAGGAGAACACTATTCCTGGGCTCTGGAAGAAAATATTCTCCATTCACAGTAGAATAAAGTCCTAAGAGGAACAATGCTGTGCACTTAAATAAAAATTTTAATCTCAGTGTACAATTGTTATTATAACATAGCACTAGAAACCTGACTAGGTTGGAAGGTAGGGAAAGCAATGCACAGATCTAACACCTGATTAATGCCCCGCCTGCTTAAGACTAACTAACTCAGGGTCTGGTGCAGGAGAGTGCCTAGAGGTGGAAAATGTCCCTGAGAATCTCAGCTGTGAGTTGCTGGGTAAAGCAGATTCAAAGGAAACTGTGTAAAGTGCATGTTATCCTCAAGCAACGAATAAGGGTCTCCTGGGTACCTACCTCCTGTTCTTTAGCTGACCTTTACCTTTTATAAAGGTTAGCTCATGTGTAGCTTGGCTGTTCACATAAGAGAGACTGAACAATGTCCAGCTGGCGGGATCATGTAGCATGGCTGCTAAAATTGTAATCGTGGGGATAAAGTAGTAACTCAGGACCAGGAGAACATCCACTTGCAGAAAGCTAGTGAGGCTGATAGACATCACTGCTATCCAAAATTTGCCTGATTTCCAATATACCCTGGAAACCCCTGAGACTGAGTCCTAGAGTTTCAACCTGACCTCTCTCCTACCTCCAAACAACCTGGTCTATGTTTTTTTAACATCTTTCTTATCTAAATCCTCACTCTGTGATGTGCTTTCATTCTGATTTCCCTTTCTGCTCTTCCATTTCCCTCTAAGACTACAGGAGTTTGAAAAAAAAAAAAAAAACTTGCCTGTTCTTAACTCCCATTCCCAAGTGCTAAAATTTGCTGAATCTTCTAATTATAATATTGTCTGGAATTATCAGAGTGTTAAGTAGTTAAAAGAGGGAAAAGCAGTCCAAAATGGCAGTGGCTAAAAGACAAGGAAGGGAAAAGCTCACGAAAATAGAATAGAAGAAGGTCACAGAAAAGTCTGAGGACCGGAGCGAGGACTTCAGGTAGAATAGCACTCCTAACTAACCCAATTTGCATAGGAAAGGCCCAGGTGGAAGAAAAAAACATTAAAAAGAAACCAAAGGACTCTCTATCTCTCTCTCTCCCTGCCCTCTCTCCCACGTGTGGGGGCGCTCTTCTCTTCGTGTCTTTGGATCGACATGTGCTCCCAACTCGAAGATGGATTTTCCTGCTATCTTCTAAATAAAATAGAGCTGTAACACTGAGCTGTAACACTGATTTGTCTAAGAGCTATAACATGGTCGATTTGAGACCTGAGAGCTATAAGGTTTGTCTAAGACCCGAGAGCTGTGACACACAGAGGGGGCTTTAATGTCCATCACTCCAAATCTTTGTTGTGATGAGACAAAGAATCAAGGAGCATACACTTGCCTGACAAGACTATGCAGCAGTAACTTTCCACTCACCACACACACAGAGGTCCATTTTCCCTGAAAAGGAGTTGAACTTAATTTGTTTGTTCCCATTGAATTTCATTGTCCATCTCTGACATTGCATTTTAGACAAAGATTTGCATGTTTTGAAGTGGTTAGGAACACAGAATCTGGCATCAGAAAACCCTCGTGCAGAAACAGGACTCCATTAGGTATGAGTTAGTATCAGAGCAAATTACTGACCTACTGAAGCATTAGATTCTTCCAATCTATATTGAAGAAAATAATGGTAACCTATATCATTATGAAGTTTAACGTTCTCTAGACCATCCCCGTGGAAAAGAAATGCAAAAAAGCAAAATGGCTGTCTGGGGAGGCCTTACAAATAGCTGTGAAAAGCAAAGGAGAAAAGGAAAGATATAAGCATCTGAAAGCAGAGTTCCAAAGAACAGCAAGAA
Source organism: Redunca redunca (assembly GCA_006410935.1). Taxonomy (NCBI): domain Eukaryota; kingdom Metazoa; phylum Chordata; class Mammalia; order Artiodactyla; family Bovidae; genus Redunca; species Redunca redunca. The sequence continues at coordinate 178,922 of SJYQ01003345.1, read as the reverse complement.
GAGATAAGAAAGCCTTCCTCAGTGATCAATGCAAAGAAATAGAGGAAAAGAACAGAATGGGAAAGACTAGAGATCTCTTCAAGAAAATTAGAGATACCAAGGGAACATTTCATACAAAGATGGGCTCATAAAGGACAGAAATGGTATGGACATAAGAGAAGCCGAAGATATTAAGAAGAGGCGACCAGAATACACAGAACTGTACAAAACAAATCTTCATGACCAAGACAATCATGACAGTGTGATCACTCACCTAGAGCCAGACATCCTGAAATGTGAGGTCAAGTGGGCCTTACAAAGCATCACTAAGAACAAAGCTGGTGGAGGTGATGGAATTCCAGTAGAGCTATTTCAAATCCTGAAAGATGATGCTGTGAAAATGCTACACTCAATATGCCAACAAATTTCAAAAACTCATCAGTGGTCACAGGACTGGAAAAAGTCAGTTTTCATTCCAATTCCAAAGAAAGGTAATGCCAAAGAATGTTCAAACTACTGCACAATTGCACTCATCTCAAATGCTAGTAAAGTAATGCTCAAAATTCTCCAAGCCAGACTTAAGCAATACATGAACTGTGAACTTCCAGTTGTTCAAGCTGGTTTTAGGAAAGGCAGAGGAACCAGAGATCAAATTGCCAACATCTGCTGGATCATTGAAAAAGCAAGAGAGTTCCTGAAAAACATCTATTTCTGCTTTATTGACTATGCCAAAGCCTTTGACTGTGTGGATCACAATCAACTGTGGAAAATTCTGAAAGAGATGGGAATACCAGACCACCTGACCTGTCACTTGAGAAACTTATATGCAGGTCAGGAAGCAACAGTTAGAACTGGACATGGAACAACAGACTGGTTCCAAATGGGAAAAAGAGTACGTCAAGGTTGTATATTGTCACCCTGCTTATTTAACTTATATGCAGAGTGAATCATGAGAAACGCTGGACTGGAAGAAACACAAACTGGAATCAAGATTGCCGAAAGAAATATCAATCACCTCAGATATGCAGATGACACCACCCTTATGGCAGAAAGTGAAGAGGAACTAAAAAACCTCTTGATGAAAGTGAAAGAGGAGAGTGAAAAAGTTGGCTTAAAGCTCAACATTCAGAAAACGAAGATCATGGCATCTGCTCCCATCACTTCATAGGAAATAGATGGGGAAACAGTGTCAGACTTATTTGGGGGGCTCCAAAATCACTGCGGATGGTGATTGCAGCCATGAAATTAAAAGACACTTACTCCTTGGAAGGAAAGTTATGACCAACCTAGATAGCATATTGAAAAGCAGAGACATTACTTTGCCAACAAAGGTCCGTCTAGTCAAGGCCATGGTTTTTCCAGCGCTCAGATACGGATGTGAGAGTTGGACTGTGAAGAAAGCTGAGCACCGAAGAACTGATGCTTTTGAAATGTGGTGTTGGAGAAGATTCTTGAGAGTCCCTTGGACTGCAAGGAGATCCAACCAGTCCATGCTAAGGGGATCAGTCCTGGGTGTTCATGTGAAGGATTGATGCTCAAGCTGAAACTCCAGTACTTTGGCCATCTCATGTGAAGGATTGACTCCTTGGAAAAGACTCTGATGCTGGGAGGGATTGGGGGCAGGAGGAGAAGGGGATGACAGAGGATGAGATGTCTGGATGGCATCACTGACTCGATGGATGTGAGTCTGAGTGAACTCTGGGAGTTGGTGATGGACAGGGAGGCCTGGTGTGCTGCGATTCATAGGGCCACAAAGAGTCAGACAAGACTGAGCCGCTGAACTGAACTTAACTAATGTTTAATAACTACTCCGTCAATGTTGCCTCTGTTATTACTTAGTATTTTTAGCATTGTTATGATATATTTTCTATTATTTCCACTTTCTGAGGTCAGATAGGACCAGTGAACTGAACTTTTTATCATTGTTTGTTAATTTAACAAATTGTTTCACCTCTAAAAAACCAAGGTATTTCATCTAAAGATGGACTCTTGTTTGTCTTAAAAGAGTACCACTGACATAAATAGATGGGGAAACAGTGGAAACAATGTCAGACTTTATTTTTGGGGCTCCAAAATCACTGCAGATGGTGACTGAAGCCATGAAATTAAAAGACCCTTACTCCTTGGAAGAAAAGTTATGATCAACCTAGATAGCATATTCAAAAGCAGAGACATTACTTTGCCGACTAAGGTCCCTCTAGTCAAGGCTATGGTTTTTCCAGTGGTCATGTATGGATGGGAGAGTTGGACTGTAAAGGAGGCTGAGCACCGAAGAATTGATGCTTTTGAACTGTGGTGTTGGAGAAGACTCTTGAGAGTCCCTTGAACTGCAAGGAGATCCAACCAGTCCATTCTGAAGGAGATCAGCCCTGGGATTTCTTTGGAAGGAATGATGCTAAAGCTGAAACTCCAGTACTTTGGCCATTTCATGCGAAGAGTTGACTCATTGGAAAAGACTCTGATGCTGGGAGGGATTGGGGGCAGGAGGAGAAGGGGACGACCGAGGATGAGATGGCTGGATGGCATCACTGACTCAATGGACGTGAGTCTGAGTGAACTCCGCAAGTTGGTGATGAACAGGGAGGCCTGGCGTGCTGCGATTCATGGGGTCGCAAAGAGGACATGACTGAGTAACTGAACTAAATTGAACTGAACTGACATAAAACAAAACTCATAGATGAGCACATTTATATATTTAAAACTGTTATGTATGACTTTGCTTATATCTCTTCAGCACCACAGACCAGATCCTGTAAAGGACATTTCACTTAGGTTCATACAATCACTTATTCCTTGATCCAAAGTAAACAACAACAAAAAATAATTAACAGCAAAAAGCCCAAAACTCAGTTTTATTTTTCTCAGTGATTTTCTGGCTAATGATAACTATCTAGCTAAATTATACTTACCATTTAGGGTAACCAGTGTATCAGTAACATATTTCATAAACATTTTCTTGATATTGATTCTTTAATTCCCTCATGGGGTAGGGGTCAGATTTTATGATTACTTTGCATATCAGGAAAGGGAAGCAAGTTAATACATGATTTATATTGAATGACAACATGATGAAAAGTTGGATCTTAAACCAAACTTGTTACCCACCAGTTACCAGATTCCCAAGAGCTTGTGTATTATAGATTTATTACAGTCTATAATGTACAACCCACTACTCTGAGTAGAAGGGTAGAGAAAATACTCACTCAAAAGTAAGCAAGAAACCAAAGTGGCTTAGATGATAACACTGTGGGTTTCAGTGAAAATTATGCATCTCAATAAAATAGTGCTTTGCTATTTACTCTGCTTTTCAAACACCAAACTCCAGCCAGACTGCCATGTATTCTTCCAGCTGAATTTCCTCTGTCTTGCCTTTCTCCTGCCTCATAAACTCAACCAGACTAATTTCCTCAAGATTTCCCTCAAAGCCCTGAGGAGTTTTCCTTGTTATTTTTCATCTTAACACTCATAGTGGTTGGCTGGAAAATGGCTGGGCAAAGTTTCTTTTCACTTCCATTTCTGAGCAGGCTATGAGGCGTCCATATGGAACATTTTCTTTCCTTTCCCTAACTTTCTGCATTTTCTTTCCTGTTTGTATTGTCACACACGCTTATTCCTCATTTACTGGGTTAACCCTCCCTGTCCCATCCTTGTTAAAGCCTTCTCTCCTTACTCCATTTCTGAGTTCCTAGAACCTTTAACATCTGACCTCAGGATGACTTCTTATTCTTAAAAAGTTGGGGTTATTCTCCTATCTCTTGTACTGTAGATGTGCTTGTTTGAACCAATTGAATCTGAGAAGTATCTTAGAGCAGAGATTCTGTTGGACAAACCTCTGTTCCTACAGCCCAATAACACCAGCTAAGAGGGACTTTAAAAATCATTTGAGTAGTCTACCCATATCTTAAAACTGTAGTCTTTTAGCTCAAACATAGAAGCCTACAGTTAGAACACACCAGATGTGGGTAAACTGCCCATACTAAGCTATTCTGTTCATCTTGTTTCCCTATTTATCTAGACAATCCCCAAAACTCTGAGGAACAGATTTTGAAAACTCTGAGAGGAATCAGGGTACCTGCTCAAGAACACAGAGTTGCTATCTTACACAGGGTTGACATGTCATCAAACCCAGAATATGTACTAGTTAAAGTGAATGTGTGGGTTGATTGTCAGTTGTTGTGTAGCAATTACTTAAGCTTCACTTCAAAGACCACAAAACTAGAGGGAACCACAATTTATATCAGGAGAAAATGTATACTGCAATACTTAAAAGAACTCAGTGATACATATCTATGTCTGCTAAAATTTTGAGAGGCTTGGAATATGAGACAGTCCATGCGTATTGCCCAAAAGCACCTGGGGAAGTCAAGAACCTCCATGAACCAAGAGCATCTCAGAGTCTTCTTTGCTTACTGCTTTGATTCTGAATATTTTCTATTTAACATCACTCTTCCAAAAAGCTGGTGAACCAAAGAAAATGAACAATGGCCTTGAAAGTGAAATTTATATTTCTCAGGGGTCAAGAGCCCTCTACTGGTCCTCTACTCGCAACCATCTAGAACTACAGTGGGAATATTCTTCCTCCTCTTTGTAATGTCTCTGAAGAAAATAAAGATATATAGTCCCATTTGTTCATTATGATTAACTCAATTCTTAAATAAACTGAGTAATTTGCAACAAAATTGTTAGCATTACAAAGAGCAATTAGTAGTTTTTTACTTTGCTCATTTATTTATTTAACTACAGGCTCCTTTATATTCATAAAGTTTGCCCTGTTTAGGTGCCTCCTTTGCAACTTGTAAGCTTGATGGTTAAGAGGCTTGCATTGTGGCTCCTGGGTAGCTGTTGATTTTCCTTCTCTGTGAGGTAGGAATTGATACTTGAAATTTAGAAACCTCTTAATTATTACCCTGAAACCAATTGTCAGGTGGATGTAGAACTCAGGACATTCTATTTTGAAGGTTACTCAGTACTCCACACTGTAAACCATATCTGGATTTCTCTAGTTTCTATTTTGCAGTCTACCATTTCTTTTTTTCTGACTTGCAAAGCAAAAATGCCAGTATAATGTGTGTGAGGCAATATGCCTCCAGAACAAATGTGTATCTGTTACAATAGTAACGTAGGCAATCCACAAAACTGACCACTCGAATGCGGAATGAAACTTTGCTTTGGGATTCAATAGGTATATTTTAATAATATTTTCTCTAATATTTCCTGGCATATTTTCCCTCGTATTGATCTAGTTCTGTGACCTTTAGTTTTTCCTTGATGTAAACACATCACTTAATAATCCTATTTAGTGACTCAATTTCACTGAAAAACTATAGATACACATAATCTGTCCCTTTGAGTATATACACCAACCACCATCAATTGTCTTTCAACTGACAAAAAAGAAAAACTTTGGGTTTTACTTACAAGTTAAGTTTAATCTAATCATTATATAATTACACATATATATTTTTTATGGTTAATATGGAATAAAAGGAATGAGTTAGTCTAAATTTTACAGTGATACAGATGAATGTGAGACTTTGCCAGGATAAAGTCTTCCTTTATTTGAAACAAAGAGTAAGAGGGTATTAGGCTATCCAAGAAACCATCCATCCCTGACATTTTGTGAGTTCCTGATCAGTCAAGCGTTTATCCTTTGATACAGGTTTCCACAGATGTGGGCATTCTCAGCCAATCATGGTTTAGCATAACTTCATTTCTCAAGGTCCACTGACTCAGGACATGTTGCTTTCATTCTCATTTGTTCCTCCCTTGCTTCCCTATGCCTATTATTTATACTCTCATCTTCCATTTCACTTTATTATATGTGAATTCTAGACCTTCCAATCTTGCTAGATTGTCCAATTATCCCTTTGTCTTAACTTACTGTTGACCTACATGTGTGGATATCCATGGCCTGGGGAATTGAGCTGACTACTTACCTGAAATCCTTAGAGGCTCCTATATACCTGAGAATTCCACTGAACTTTATGACATGAAACACAAGATCGAGAATTACCTTTAAATATTTGTGTGTTACAAATAATCAAAATGATTAACTGCTTAGCTAAGCCAGGCAATTTAAAATGAGAATTTTGCTTTCATTTCAGAAATTCAGTCATATTTTTTTATATTGGTAAGGCACTCACTATTTTTTTTTTTTTAAATGTTGCAACTATATTGCATCACTGCAGTGCATTTCAAAGTTTTTAAATGTTAAACCTTTCTATGACTGACTTACAATTCCATCTCATTTACTCCGGCTGAAGTTAAAGAAAAGAAACATGAAGTATACATTAAAAAAATGTGTTAAAATTATAATAGCAGAATAGCAAGAGGCATGACCACCCATATAATGAGACTTCATCTTGCTGAAAGTGTAGCTCAACACATGTGTCAGTGTCAACCCAAGGCTGAGATCTAATTAGGGTACATTCAGCCAGTCTGATTATGTGTTTCTTTTCTGGTGACAAATTCATTCATTTTACAACAACATTTCTGTGAACATCCAACAATTTGTTTCTAAGCCTGAAGTTGATTTTTAAAATATATAATTCTATGGGGTGGTGAATAAGAGAGTTCTTCAGTAAATAAACATTAACACACACTCTGTTTATCTGACCCTTTAGGTGAAATTGCCAAGTGTGTTCAGTGAATCAACAAATTCAATCAATTAATAATTTTGGATGCTAATTTGGCTGTTTGGCCTTGGAAACAAACAGAGATCATTCTGTCGTTTTTGAGACTGCATCCAAGTACTGCATTTCAGACTCTTTTGTTGACCACGATGGCTACTCCATTTCTTCTAAGGGATTCCTGCCCGCAGTAGTAGATATAATGGTCATCTGAGTTAAATTCACACATTCCAGTCCATTTTAGTTCGCTGATTTCTAGAATGTCGACGTTCACCCTTGCCATCTCTTGTTTGACCACTTCCAATCTGCCTTGATTCATGGACCTAACATTCCAGGTTCCTATGCAATATTTCTCTTTACAGCATCGGACCTTGCTTCTATCACCAGTCACATCCACAATTGGGTACTGTTTTTGCTTTGGCTCCATCCTTTCATTCTTTCTGGAGTTATTTCTCCACTGATCTCCAGTAGCATATTGGGCACCAACTGACCTGGGGAATTCCTCTTTCAGTATCTTATCATTTTGCCTTTTCATACTGTTCATGGGGTTCTCAAGGCAAGAATACTGAAGTGGTTTGCCATTCCCTTCTCCAGCGGACCACATTCTGTCAGACCTCTCCACCATGACCCACCCATCTTGGGTAGCCCCACATGGCATGGCTTAGTTTCATTGAGTTAGACAAGGCTGTGTTCCGTGTGATCAGATTGACTAATTTTCTGTGATTATGGTTTCAGTGTGTCTGCCCTCTGATGCCCTCTCACAACACCTACCTTCTTACTTGGGTTCCTCTTACCTTGGACGTGGGGTATCTCTTCACAGCTGCTCCAGCAAAGTGCAGTCACTGCTCCTTACCTTGGATGAGGGGTATCTCCTCACCACCACCCCTCCTGACCTTTAACATGGAGTAGCTCCTCTTGGCTCTCCTGTGCCCATGCAGCCACCACTCCTTGCATCATAAAATGATCTTGAACTTTTTAGAGAAAAGGGTAAGAAAGATAATATGGAAGGAGGAGGAAGTTCCTGATGATAAGACAGAGCAATTACATTTCATGCATAAAAATTCATCCTATGATTTAATTTGAAGTTAGTTGCATTGTGACACAAACTATTCCTCCTCTCTCTCTCCTTCACCCTCTTTCAAATACAGGTTCAGAAAGAGCTATAGTGCTGGCATATTCTAACTTAATAATGATCTTATTATACTTTAGGAAGAGAGTAACTGATACAGAACAGTATCCTGAAAATTATGGTTTTTAAAATGCACTACAATCTTAGGACAGGTTTTGATTGTTGATAGGTATGTGAACCTAAGCATCCCATAAACTCACTTAGAAGTTCCTCGAAACTCTGAGATAAGTAATTGGTGATCACCACTTTTCAGATAAGAATAATTAGGCATAGAGTTTAAGTTACTAGACACAGAATACATAGGGGCAGAGACAGAATTCAAACTCAGACTTATATGTATGAATGTTAAGATCGGTAATACTGACTCTCTCATTTTCCAGTTGTATTGTCTGGAAAATAATTCAAAGGCCTGAAGTACTAAGGTCAATAGTTGAGAGGTACATAATTATGAAGCTGTCAGAATGTTAGTTCAATTGGGAGATAATTTTAAGGTCACCAAATTCTCCTCTGGCTCTAGAGTTCTGCCTCTCTTGTCCTGTTGTTTTGTGCAGTGGACACTGAATGGGGTGGGTCTGTGTCTCTCTAATGGAAGTGTGTAAATTACACCTTCATAAAGGGAGCTCGGTGGGAAGCCAGGGGTTCCTGTGTTCCAGTTTCAGTTCTATCTACTCAGAGTCTGGTCTTCCTCATATATTAAATGAGGTGTTTGTATTAACAGTTTCAGGGTTACCAAACCAAAATGCCATGCTTCTTTCTCATAGGCCATTAGTTATTCCACATTGTGTCTTGGTCTGTGGCATCATAAATCTCTCTTGACTCTTAAAAGAATGTCCCAGAATGGGGTCCTTTATTTTTATGAGTAAACTTCCATACTATTTTCTATGTGGGGTAAGAATGGTTTTGTTCTATATTGAGGTGGAGGTTCCTCACTATACACATAATACTGGTTCTAAATAGTTTCTAAACTTCTTTTTGGAGTGAAAAAAACTTTTTTCTGTATGTGTGTGTATGTATCGCATACAATATTTAACATAACTTCAGGAAAATTGCTTTCTAAATAACCTTAAAATGAAGTATTTGTGAACATGCACACACACAACATTTTTAAAAATATTTTGTTTACAAAGTAAACTTATGTAAATGAATATATCATTTATACATATATATTTTTATTTTGTTTCTGAAGCCAAATATGTATTTTCTGTGATTTTTATACTGTTTCTTATAGTTTTAAAAAATATTGATGTATTTATTTGGCTGTGCCGAGTCTTCATTGTGGCATGCAGAGTCTTTAGAGGTGGCACACAAAAATCTTGTCTGAAGCACATGGGATCTGGTTCCCTGGCCAGGGATCAAACCCAGGTCAGTTCAGTTCAGTTCAGTCGCTCAGTCATGTCCAACTCTTTGCGACCCCATGAATCGCAGCACGCCAGGCCTCCCTGTCCATCACCAACTTGCGGAGTTCACTCAGACTCATGTCCATCGAGTCAGTGATGCCATCCAGCCATCTCATCCTCTGTCATCCCCTTCTCCTCCTGTCCCCAATCCCTCCCAGCATCAGAGTGTTTTCCAATGAGTCAACTCTTCACATGAGGTGGCCAAAGTACTGGAGTTTCAGCTTTAGCATCATTCCTTCTAAAGAAATCCCAGGGTTGATCTCCTTCAGAATGGACAGGTTGGATCTCCTTGCAGTCCAAGGGACTCTCAAGAGTCTTCTCCAACACCACAGTTCAAAAGCATCAGTTCTTTGGCGCTCAGCCTTCTTCATAGTCCAACTCTCACATCCATACATGACCACTGGAAAAACCATAGCCTTGACTAGACAGACCTTTGTTGGCAAAGTAACGTCTCTGCTTTTCAATATGCTGTCTAGGTTTATCATAATTTTTCTTCCAAGGAGTAAGCGTCTTTTAACCCAGGTCACCTGTAGTGAAAGAGCAGCATCCTAGTCATTGGACATATATATATCGTTATCCAGAATTGAGGGCTTCTTTCTCTGTGTAATATTTATATTTATACAGCCTTGATACTGAGACTTAACCATAAGAGTGAGATTTGTCACTAAGAATACTAGGCAGAAGAAACTTTTCTATTATAGAGGATCCTAATAAATTGCCAATTATAAGAAGTGAAGTCACAATCTCTTGGTTTATAAAATTAAGGTGTCCCGAAGGAAACAGAACAGTCAATAAAACTAAGTGTTTATAAAATTCATTGTGGGGGATATCTAAATTTGGATATTTTCCTAACAGATTTTTTTCTTTCTTAGCAAAGACATGGCTTTATACTATCATCTGAAATTAAGTTTACCTTTTACTAACATCTCTAACCTCTTTAATTGGATTTGTATTATTTTCTTGTCATTATTAGCACTTGTAACACCTTCCAATTTAGTATTGCTTCCTGTTTTCATTAATGTGTTGTTCACTCCCTCTTCCAGACCGATAGTAAAATTATTGAACAAAACCAGCTCTCCCAGCTGCAGATGCCCTCCCCCCAGTGCCTCCCTCAAGCTGCACACATCCTCATTCATTATTCTTCTCAGTTTACTGAGATCAGAACAGGCAATGTAACCACATACTTTTTAAAATCTATTTTTATTGTATTCTACAATTGTATTTTCATTGCATGTTGGACTTGGTGTGTGTGTGTGTGTGTATATATATATATATATATATATTTTCCAGCTCTTATGAATCATTATAAAATCAAACTTAGTGGAAGCCAGGAGAAGTTCAGGGAAAGAAACCTATCAGCTTAAGAGGTATTGGTATAATGGGTCTTTTTTGCAATGGTTGGGGAAATCTGAAACCAACAAGACTGATGTAGTTTACATCTCAGACACAGTAGATAATCTGTAGGGCTGCAACAATCACTTCTGATTCCTATAGGCTGGAAAATGCATCAATGGATAGATAGACATGTTTATTATTCCCAATAAATGCTCTGGGTCTGACAATTTTTCTTAGTTTAATATATGAATTTCATTTCATAACAGCAATAAGACACTTCAGGCTGTGCATTTGTTAGGGATTATTGCACTTCTTGGGTGGTTTAAGTAATTCTGCCTTTAGTCTTATGCCATATAACATGACCCAAGGCACCTTATAAATAGCAGAGCAATGCACTGCCTGTCATGTGTTATAGCTTGAATAGCCTTGTAAAGGGACATGGAATATGGAGGTATGATAATAACTGTAAAACAGGAGTGGTAATTTAAGTGCCTGTATTGGATTATCTGTATGATTAGTATTTTTTTTTTTTTTTTTTGGTTTGGTCTTTTGTGTTTCATTCTACTTAGAATTCTCATTTACTGAAATCACTGCTCAACAATACAGTGTGCTTATGAGGTTGAAGGTGATACAAGATCTAATTTAATATTTAAACCTTCTCATAGTTTTATTTATCAATTAGCTGCCAGAGGTTAGGCTGGAATTAGCTGACATACATGACAGCCTCATGGCAGAGATTATAGGTTATCTCTCTTATCATCATACATTATAGCAAATACTCTTAGGGCTGGATGCTTAAACTTCATGGAAAAGTAAGGCCACAAAAGAACATCTTAATATTTCAGTGAAAGTGTTAGTAGCTCAGTCATGTCCAATTCTTTGCAACCCCGTGGACTGTATATAGTCTGCCAGGCTCCTCTGTCGATAGAATTCTCCAGGCAATAAAGCAAGAGTGGATTGCCATTCCCTTCTCCAGGGGATATTCCCAACTCATGGATGAACTGGGGCCTCCTGAATTGCAGGCAAATTCGTTACCATCTGAGCCAACAGGGAAGCCCATAATATTTCAGTACCACAACTGAAAGAGCAAATGAGCATTACTTGTGTTTCAAAGCTAAAGTTATAAATATATGATATGTAACATTAGACCCAATGGGGGTTTGGCATCTATAAACCAGCAGGTGAGTATTTTTTGTAGTTTTTGTTGTTGTTGTATCCAGATGTTTGACATAACAGAATTGAAATATATCATTTGTTTTCAGTTTTTGTTATAAAGGAAATAATGTGAAAATGTTTGCTGATAAGAGGCTGACAAGGGTTGATGAGGGTAAGTGACGTTAATCAGTATGTGGCATCAGATCCCTGAGTTTCTGGCTCCATCCCCCTCAGCTGACTTGGACGTCACACCGGCTGCTGTTTAGCTATGTTTTCTTCATCACTTAGATGGAAAAGCTATGAAGTTGGTGTGTACTTGGAAGGAGTACTTAGATGTACTTAGATGTATATTTATGATGCACTCCATATCTATCTATCTACCTATTTATCTAACTATGATAAGTGAAGGATTATGGAAGATAACTCACTACCACACACCCAAATAACCACTCACCCTCATGACACTAAACTGTCATTCCATGTCAGGACAGATATTCATTTTCACATGTTTTCCTCAATTTTCATGATACTCTCTGACTATATCATAGACTTTGTGAATAACAGCACTGGGAGAAATCCTAAGAGCTTTCCAAAGCAAACTTTCATTCATGCAAGAATTCTAACTACCGCATGCTGGATGGATTTTCATTCTCTCCTATACTGTATAGCTGTGGTTAGAATTTTCTTCTTATACAAAAATATACCTCTCTCTAATCTTTCTACATTGGACAAAGCCTGGCCTTTCATACCAAGATGAAAAAATGCTGTTCAGCTTCTGATTCTAAATTCCTATGAAGACTAAACCATCAATATTTCACTTTTCTTTCATTACTTTTAATCCAGACAGGAGGTTCTGTAAGGCACATTGCTAATTGTAGCATGTATGCTTAATGATGAAATTCTCTAGCAGCTGCAAAATGTTCTGCAAAGCATTTTATAGATTAAAGTTTTTCATGTTTCATTCAGTGAAAAGAGAAGAAAGACTGATAACATTGACAATAGCTTCCATTTAAATTCATGTAATAGATCTAATATGGCACTTTGTAGCATTTTGCAGAGCTGTTCTTTTTATTTTATCAGGATAGGAGTAGTTACTTTTTAACAAAAGAATAGAACTGAAAGAGTATCTTAAAAAAAAAAAGAGCAAGTACCTTGGTATTAATTTTTATAACATTTCACCCTTATATAAAGACTATCATGCATATTATTAGCTCAAAATCTTTATTTTCTTAAAAAATATTGTTTGCAAGCCTGCTGAGGGCTAAAGCTAGGCCTAATCATGTATATTAGCAACTGCTATATGTCTGCCAACAAAACTGATATATCCCATCAACACTAGATAAAATTAATTTTTTATTAAAAGTAAATGAGTCCTGAATATTCATTGGAAGGACCTATGCTGAAGCTGAAGCTCCGATACTTTGGCCACCTGATGCGAAGAACTGACTCATTGGAAAAGACCCTGATGCTGGGAAAGATTGAAGGCAGGAGGAGAAGACAACTTCAGAGGACGAGATGGTTAGATGGCATCACTGATTCAATGGATGTGAGTTTGAACAAGCTCTGGGAGTTGGTGATGGACAGGGAAGCCTGGCGTGCTGCAGTCCATGGGGTTACAAAGTGTCAGACACGACTGAGTGACTGATCGAACTGAATAAACTTTTTCTGTAGTATCCTTAATACACAGCTTAAATGCAATTTCCACTCTATCTCCTGGTCACTCTGCACTCTGGTCACATCAAAGGTTTATCAGCTTATTATGGTGGTGGTGGTGGTTTAGTTGTTAAGTTGTGTCCAACTCTTGCAATCTTCCAGGCTCCTCTTTCCATGGGATTTTCCAAGTAAGAATACTGCCATGGATTACTATTTCCTTCTCCGGGGACTCTTCCTGACCCAGGGATCAAACTTATGTCTCCTGCATTGTAGGTGGACTCTTTACCACTAAGCCACCAGGGAAGCCCCATCAACTTATTATAGCCCAGAGTCATTTATTTTTCCCCTTTATTTTTGTGTTTCATAATAGTTGATGGTCAGGCATTCATCACCAATTATTCACATGTTGTATTGTGCAATTAATTACATTGTCATATTGAAGTGTGTTTTATGTTTTATATGACTATTTAATGTTGTATTTGTTTGACTTCTTTGACAAACTGGAACCCTAAGCCACCAATAGTAAGATTGTTCTTACAGGCCCTGACAGATGTTGCTTTTCCTCAGCCACTTGTGTTGGGCCAGTTAAGTGGCAAAAAAACACAAAATACATTTGCACTTTTTCCAGATACTTAGGTGGCTCCTCTAATAATTCCCAGCATCCAAGCCATCTGACCTGAAAGTGCAGGGAGCAAATTTAGAAGCACTGTAACTCACACACAGCATCTTGTGTGCTTAGAACTGTGTGTCAGTGAAGTGAGGTGCAATGTCTTGCATCAGTAAAGTCTCCTTTCAGAAACTGCACAATGACAGCCAAAATCCAGCCCCCCCCCAATATATATATATGAATGCTCAGAAAAGATTAAAAAAAAAAAAAAAAANAAAAAAAAAAAAAAAAAAGCCTGAAGAAGAACAGATGCTTTAGAAGTGTGAAATGGATTAACATCAAAGCCCCCTGGGAAAAATCCGAAACATGAAATGCAAGCTCCTGAGTGACAAGAGCTATTCAGAGCATTCAAAGCCTGGCAGTGCGTTTCAGGCTGCATCTCTCCCTGAGCTGAGAGGCTTGTGTGGCAAGTAGAGGTGCAAGAGAGGAACTCTCTCTGAACTTTGAGGAAATGTATCCTCCATGTATGCTGATGTGCAGGAGATGGGAAAGGCAAGGCATACTTTTTTTTTTCTTAAACAGTTTAAAGACAGAGTCTGTTTTGTATATATGCAGACAAAGAAGCCACTGGGGTTTTTGATATGAAGGGTAAGGAGAAGAACCCCTTGTAAAAATTTTTACTTATTCATCACAATGACTCACATATTCCTCTGGTCTTTACAGGATGAGAATAGTGAATCGCAGTGTAGTTTTACCATGACATCACAGAATTTAGATATGGCTATCCCTCTATATGATTTAACAGTATAACCCAGAGACTAGAAACTACATTATCTTTCTCAACAGTTTCACCAAATTCTTTTTTGAATAGTAATATTGTTGTAATAAGTTTGTTTTAAAAGCATGAATCTGGTCAGTTTACAAAACTGACAGGTACAATCATTGAAAAAGCATAGATACGGAAACTTCAAGTATAGTCAGAGTCTTAAAAAAAACCAACAAAAAAAAAACAAGCATAAGAGATGACCTTAATTAAGGAGGATTCTAGTTAAAGGAGGGCGTCCCAGGTGGCTCAGTGGTGAAGAATCTGCCTGCCAGTGCAGGAGGCCCAGGTTCAATTCCTGGGTCAAGAAGATCCCCTGGGGAAGGGCATGGCAACCCACTCCAGTGTTCTTCCTCAAAAATCTTGTGGACAGAGGAGCTTGTTGGGCTACACTTCATAGGGTCACAGAGTCAGACACAACTGAAGCAACTTAGCACACACATACTAGTTCAAGGTTGTTGCACCTCTTCTTGAACTTATGACTGTGTTCTAAGTAGTAGCTCAAAATCTTTCTTGATGTATGTGCAAAGTAATTAGCCCTTTGATTCTTCTTTTCAAAACTTCTTTTCAAACAGATATAAACAAAACAGTCCCCTGGTATTTGATCCTATTGCCAATACAGGGGTATATTCAGAGTTGTGACAAGTCTTCCTTTCTGAAGATGAGTTTGATCTTTGAGAGAAGTCAAAGCTGGAATCACTCCTGTCGTTTGAGAAGATTCTGTGTTTTCCACAACTGAGGTCATTTGTCCCTCTGAACATTGGAAGATAGTGGGCAGTGCCTGTCTACTTTGAACTAAGGATCACAGGCACTCCAACTCTTTTCCTACCAGATCCCACATCCAGTGTGAGAGGGAATAAAAAGCTCTGGCCAATATTTTACACACAATTCACATTATTATATAATGAATTGAGTCAACAAATACTTATTAGGAGTCTGAAATTTTAGGAAATGTTGTAAAAATAAGAGAGAACAAAAAATGTAATCATGACTAATGAAACTCAAGCCATAAATTATACAGATCAATCACAGTGCATTAATCATACCCTATTGTGTTGGTTACTTTTTTCTTTTGCATATGATGTATCTCCCATCAGGTTTTAATTATATCGAGGTAAATTTGATGTGATGGTTAACAGTCAGCTTGCCAAGTCAGTTACATATGGGTTCAAATTTTAGTTTTTCCATGTAACAATTTAGGTTGTAGTGTGCTAGAGTGCATGGGGTAGCAAAGAGTCAGACATGACTGAGCAACTGAGCTGAACTGAACAGCTTAGGCGATCTTTAACACTGCTTTCCATCACTCTGTTGCTAATGTCTCTAATTTTCAACTTTCTTTACTGTAAAAAGTGAAGAAAAAATTGCTTTATTGATATTATGCAGTGAGGTAACAGACATGAAGAACTTAGCACAGTGCTTGGCATAGACAAAAATAGCAGTATTGCTGGAGGTGCACCCTAGAGCTCTTCACTCCACTCAATCCACCGGAAGGACTTGTGCAGTGTCTACAATGGGGTTGGTATCAAATGCTAGTGCATTGATTGATTTGATGTATCTGCAACTGATTTTTGAATGTATTATTAAATGAAGGAAAGAAAAAACCTATCTGACAACTTACAAAATATATAAAGAAGGCCCTACTACTGGTTCTCAAGAGATGCAAATTTAAATGCATGATGAGGTCCAGAGGCCTATTTCCATTCCTCTGGATTTGTTTTCTGGAAGTCTAATAATTTCATGTTCTTTCAAGGTAAACATTTGCAATCCATTTTTTAAAATACAGACAGCATTGAGAGCAGCAACTTATTAATTCGTTAACTTTTTCTATAATTTAGTTTATCCACTATCTAATATTTTTTTAAAATGTCACCCATGGAATCCCTTAGATACAAAACTATTTTATTTTTCTTTGTAAACAGAGTATATAGAAGAATATACAGTAGGCACTCATATTATTTACTTGAATGGATAAATCTAGGTATGGATAAGAAAGCCCTCTTTTAACCATACTAGTGTGTACGTTTCAGGTTTGTATTGATGGTAGGTGACTGGTGGGTAAGGGACTATTGAGTTATCAGTGGTGTCAGAATTCAAATGAATGAAGCAGAGAACATTGAAAAAGATTTTTCCTACATTACTTTTTGCCTAGACCTCTCCCTGGTGTTATGACATCAAACAGCCATATGGGCAGACTGTGACTAAGGTTTGTCACGACCTACAGAGAAAAATCATATTCTTATTTATGTTGGAGATGGGGAAGAATTCCTCTCCTGGGCCAGAATGGTTCTTTTCCACTAGACGGATTATTTTGCCCTAGAGAAACTTCCTAGGATGCTTCAGCTGCACATTTCCTCTAGGGAAAAAAGGAGAAATGTAAGAAACCAGTAGAGGTGAGTTATTAGTCAAGTATAAATATCTTATGATAAAATTTCAAGCTGTAGAGAATATTTGATCTTAAAATTATTTACATCAAACGTTTTGAAGGGAAAAAAAAAGCATTCGAAAAAGTCTTTGTGTGTGTGTGTGAGAGAGAGAGAGAGAAAGAGAGAAAATTACATTCAAAACATTTCCTCTTTCACTAGACTTGGATGTCTGCTGGAGGCTATTGTATGGTGTTTACCTAGTATCTTCTGAATTGTTCATGAGTTTTCCACCCACTTGTTCTTTATGAGGGAAGTTATCTTTTGCAGAAACAAAAGCTTGGATTACAGATGTATGCTCTGCTGAGCATGGCAGGGGGTAGGCTGGGTAGTGAGGTGAAATGTCTTTGCCTCTAAAGAAGGAAAGAAGAATGCTGAGACAAGGAAGAAGGACGCAGTGAGAAGCCCTAAGAATTTAAACCACTGTACTTTCTTATGTTACAGTGTTAACATAGCTGGGTTTAGCACTGACATTTGAATAAATCAAGTCAGAAAATAATAAAACTATCAATATTCTGTCTATCAAAATTTTAGTCTTTAATTGGTGAAAGCAAGGACCGAAGGGAGGAAGAAGCAGTACCAGATATTCATTGGTGACCTGGGCCAAAAAGACAACTAGGAACATTTGCCAGCATAGAAGCACAGAAAAAGAAAGGTGTCAACAGCCAAAAAAAGGAAACTCAAGCAATTAGGCCTCAACATCAAATAGGTATAAGGCAATAAATGAGAAAATATTTCAGCATGTATATGGAGGAAATAATTTGGAAAAGTTTGGTGAGTGGTGTCACATAGACATATAAACAGATGTATAATCAGGACTGGGCTTCCCAGGTGATAAAGAATCCTAGTGACAAAAAATCTGCCTGCCAATGCAACAGACATAAGAGACACAGGTTTGATCCACTGGGGCAGGTCATGGCAGCTGACTCCAGGGTTCTTGCCTGGAGAATCCCCATGGACAGAGGAGCCTGGGAGGCTACAGTCCGCAGGGTCTCAAAGACTCAGACATGACTGAAGTGACTTAGCACTGCACAGCAGATAATCAGAATCAGAGAGGTTCACTAGTGGAAAGAGAATCTAGAATACAGCCATGCATTCAACCCTTTGGAAGATATTGATGCCAACGAAGACACGGAATTCAATGTGTGGTCCAAAATCTGAGTATCAAGAAAGGAGCGCTCTGAGTTATTAAAGTTGAACACACAATGAGAGTCGTTACGAGGCAAAAATAAAAGGGATCAAGGACTGAAACCAGTGCAATAGGGGCTAGCAGCACACTAATTCAATAATAAGTGACTAGGCTGTAGACCCACCGATATCATTTTTTCCTATAGACCAATATGTCTCACTTTTTGCAATGGATTCAGCCTATAAATATGGATTTGAGGTTTTCTGTGTAGATTTCCATGTGAGTCATGAAAACTCTTATGTCAAAAAGAGATGTCTCAAAATAAAGCATTCCGAGAAAACAGGCTTTATTATGAAGCCGTCAAACAGGCTCTATGTTCACAAAGTAATTGATGAGATGCTCACGCATGAAAGCCATGACTTTTTCCTTCAGAATGTTATCCTATACATAAAATATATATGAATAATAAAAAACTGTAGATATAATCAATTTTATATAAATATATATATACACACAATAATGGGCTTTCCAGGTGGTGCTAGTGGTAAAGAACCTGCCTGTCAATGCAGGAGACATAAGAGATGTGAGTTTGATCCCTGGGTTGGGAAGATCTCCTGGAAGAGAGCAAGAAGAATCCCATGGATCTGACTGAAGTGACTTAGCACGCACGCATGCATGCATATTTCCATCAACTTATGAATAAACCCACAAAACCTGTGTTTCCATGAGAGGAGTGTGTGGACAAAAATAAAAGGGATGTTGTTAAAAGATGTGACTCTAAATGTGCAACTGACAGTTTTCAAGTGCCCAAGACAAAAGACTATGCTATTTCAAGAACTATAGTGAACAATGTTGATTTTATTCTCGTTTGTTTTCTTTTCTCTAAAAAGCAGGGAAGCTTATAAAACTACTTAGAAAGTTTTCTAGACAACATGATAACATATGCAAGCTTCAGTAATATAAAAAAGCCACTTGGATGCAACAGGTTATTTGCAAGAGATTCGGGATATATGGGAGGTAAATATAGCTCTAGAGGTAAATAGTACAACAAATGAAAAATCAAGTCAGCATTGTTAGGAAAACACAGAAGTGGCATCCCTTAGCAAGATTCCTCAACTGGCCTTTCTGAACTAAGAGTGAATAATAAAACAGGGTCTGACAATTCCTGATCACGCTGTCTTCCTTCAGATTCCAGCTGAGTGATTGAAAGGCTAGAAGTCTCCTACTTTGTAGAGGCTGCTGCTCAAGAGAGGTTCACTTAAGTCTTGGATATTGGAAGTTTTATCTGCTTATTTGATGATTGGAATTTTCTGCCCATTATTGATCTCTGTCACTCTTACAATAAAGTAGAGCATATTTTTTAGCCATTAACAAACACTTTATACACTGTCCAAAATCTGTCATGAGCTTTGCAGCATTTCCTCAGCTGTTCAGTTCTGTTTCTCAGTTGTGTCCGACTCTTTGTGGCCCCATAAACTGTAGGACGCTAGGCCTCCCTGTCCATCACTAACTCCTGGAGCCTAACTCATGCTCATTGAGTCGGTGATGCCATCCAACCAGCTGTAGCACTGCCTAGTGAGGGATCATGTATCAAGGTACTTTCTGTTCATCTGCCATAATAGAAATTTACCATTGATTACATTCTTCCCACTCCTACTTATCAGATAGTTACTCCTTCTCCATTACTTTGAAAAAATGGGACATACAAGGTAATTTTCTTTAATACCTTTGTATCTATCAAATAGGTGTGTTCTATGGTCTTTGATACTACTATTTGTTAGAGTACACATATTTACCTGTTTGAGGAAACATACTAAGATAAGAAAGCCTTCTTCAGGGATTCATGCAAAGAAATGGAGGAAAACAACAGAATGGGAAAGACTAGAGATCTCTTCAAGAAAATTAGAGATACCAAGGGAACATTTCATGCAAAGATGGGCTCGATAAAGGACAGAAAGATGGGCTCGATAAAGGACAGAAATGGTATGGACCGAACAGAAGCAGAAGATATTAAGAAGAGGTGGCAAGAATACACAGAAGAACTGTACAAAAAAGATCTTCACGACCTGGATAATCATGATGCTGTGATCACTTATCTAGAGCCAGACATCCTGAAATGTGAAGTCAAGTGGGTCTTAGAAAGCATCACTATGAACAAAGCTAGTGGAGGTGATGGCATTCCAGTTGAGCTATTTCAAATCCTGAAAGATGATGCTGTGAAAGTGCTACATTCAATATGCCAACAAATTTGGAAAACTCAGCAGTGGCCACAGGACTGGAAAAGGTCAGTTTTCAATCCAATCCCAAAGAAAGGCAATGCCAAAGAATGCTCAAACTACTGCACAATTGCACTCATCTCAAATGCTAGTGGAGAGGCAATGGCAACCCACTTCAGTGCTCTTGCCTGGAGAAACCCATGGAAGCAGGAGCCTGGTAGGCTGCAGTCAATGGCGTTGCTAAGAGTCGGGCACGACTGAGCGACTTCACTTTCACTTTTCACTTTCATGCACTGGAGAAGGAAATGGCATCCCACTCCAGTACTCTTGCCTGGAGAATCCCAGGGACAGAGGAGCCTGGTGGGCTGCCGTCTATGGGGTCGCACAGAGTCAGACACGACTGAAGCGACTTAGCACCAGCAGCAGCAGTACATGCTAGTAAAGTAATGCTCAAAATTCTCCAAGTCAGGCTTCAGCAATACATGAACCGTGAACTTCCTGATGTTCAAGCTGGTTTTAGAAAAGGCAGAGGAACCAGAGATCAAATTGCCAACATCTGCTAGATCATGGTAAAAAAAAGAGTTCCAGAAAAACATCTATTTCTGCTTTATTGACTATGCCAAAGCCTTTGATTGTGTGGATCACAATAAACTGTGGAAAATTCTGCAAGAGATGGGAATACCAGACCACCGGACCTGCCTCTTGAAAAATCTGTATGCAGGTCAGGAAGTAACAGGTAGAACCTGGACATGGAACAACGGATTGGTTCCAAATAGGAAAAGGAGTACATCAAGGCTGTATGTTGTCACCCTGCTTATTTAACTTCTATGCAGAGTACATCATGAGAAATGCTGGACTGGAAGAAGCACAAGCTGGAATCAAGATTGCCAGGAGAAATATCAATCACCTCAGATATGCAGATGACACCACCCTTATGGCAGAAAGTGAAGAGGAGCTAAAAAGCCTCTTGATGAAAGTGAAAGAGGAGAGTGAAAAAGTTGGCTTAAAGATCAACATTCAGAAAACGAAGATCATGGCATGCGGTCTCATCACTTCATGGGAAATAGATGGGGAAACAGTGGAAACAGTGTCAGACTGTATTTTGGGGGGCTCCAAAATCACTGCAGAAGGTGACTGCAGCCATGAAATTAAAAGATGCTTACTCCTTGGAAGGAAAGCTGAGATCAACCTAGATAGCATGTTCAAAAGCAGAGACATTACTTTGCCGACTAAGGTCCGTCTAGTCAAGGCTATGGTTTTTCCTGTGGTCATGTATGGATGGGAGAGTTGGACTATGAAGAAGGCTGAGCACCAAAGAATTGATGCTTTTGAACTGTGGTGTTGGAGAAGACTCTTGAGAGTCCCTTGGACTGCTAGGAGATCCAACCTGTTCATTCTGAAGGAGATCAGCCCTGGGATTTCTTTGGAAGGAATGATGCTAAAGCTGAAACTCCAATACTTTGGCCACCTCATGCGAAGAGTTGACTCATTGGAAAAGACTCTGATGCTGGGAGGGATGGGGGCAGGAGGAGAAGGGGACGACAGAGGATGAGATGGCTGGATGGCATCACTGACTCAATGGACGTGAGTCTGAGTGAACTCCGCAAGTTGGTGATGGACAGGGAGGCCTGGCGTGCTGTGATACATGGGGTCGCAAAGAGTCAGACACAACTGAGTGACTGAACCAAACTTAACTGAACTGAACTAGGAAAACTGTAAAATTTCATAAAGGAATCTCAGTAATGATATCCTAAAATTGTCAAAGCACTTAAAATCATCCTTGTATCTAAAGTATAAGTAGAAAAGATGATCCAGGTTTTCAATATCAATGAATTACCAGATTTTTCCTATGTACTTACGTACATAGTCTCATTTAACACTTATGGGTACAGGATTTTGCTATTTACAATTGAAGAAGCTGCANCTGGTTTATAATTAAATAATTCAAAAGACCGTTTAAGATGCCAATTCCTGGGTCTTTAAAGCCTACATAGTATTTTCAATTATATTAACATTAATGTCTATAATCATGGAATATATATTTGCTTGGAAATATATAGTAAGAATGACCACAGCAATAGCACAAAATCCAAACAGCTAAAAATTATCAATATTTAATGTGTCATGGGGCCTTTTAAAAAATGATCTTGTTTAATCATCAAAACAACTCTGATAAGATGTCTTATTCTTCTGTTTTAAAAGAAAAATCAAAAGAAGAAGAAACAATGAGAAAGCAAGTAATTTGCTCAAGTTTGGGCAAATTCTAGTGATGGGCAGGTATTTAACCCCATGTCTGATTCCAAAGTTCATGGTCATAACAGCTGTGCCAAGTGCTTAACTATGGTAAGTGTTTCCACATTCATTATTTTATTTGCACCTATAAAACTTTATGAGAGGGATAGAGCCAGCATCCGCTAACTTTACAGGCAGTGAAATGGAAGGTCTGACTTACAGGGAGCTGAAAAGTAGCAGAGCAATGTCTGAGGCTCAGAACTTCTGATTCTAGCACACATCCCTGCTACAAGAAGTCACATGATACTTGTATAATACAGAGAACACGGCATGTGCTCTCTGTGATAGAAGAATGATTTCCATGTTCTATTCCACAACTTGTATACTTGAGGCATACTGGGCATCATAAAGAGAAGGATATAGCAATGGTGAAGTTGTCTTTTCATATTCCTGAAACTGATTTCTCAGCCAGTCAAATTAGCCTAAAAAAAGGTGCCTCACAATGTACTGCTAAGAGCAGAAGAGCTAAGGTGTGTGAATATCCACCTCCAACCTAAGTTTCACAAATTTTGAAGGGTTGATACTATTTACAATAATCAAAATACAGTTCTTATCCTCAAGCAACTTGTGATCTGGCTGTGGGGGTAAGAGTACCCCTTATGCAGTAATAGAAAATAAAATGAAAAGTGCATGATGTATATGCAGATGTTCAACAAAAATGAATTTTTTTTTAATTTTTATTTTAACTTTAGTTTACTTTACATTACTGTATTGGTTTTGCCAAACATTGACATGAATTCACCACGAGTGTACATGCGTGGAGAAAAGGGAACCCTTTTACACTGTTGGTGGGAATGCAAACTAGTACAGCCACTATGGAGAACAGTGTGGAGATTCCTTAAAAAACTGCAAATAGAATTGCCTTATGATCCAGCAATCCCACTGCTGGGCATACACACCGAGGAAACCAGAATAGAAAGAGACACATGTACCCCAGTGTTCATCGCAGCACTGTTTATAATAGCCATGACATGGAAAAATGAATTCTAAGTGAGGGATCGCATCAGCAGGCTGAATTAGGAAGAGATACTGAACTGATTCTTCAGGGTTCAGCTCATCAATAGCCAACCAAAATTCCAGGTGCAGTGAATTGTTTTAATCTCTGTGATCCCTGTGGTTTTCATAATTGGTTACCTTGGAAAAAGCTCTCCAGACCACATTCCTCTATGGCTCTTCAAAAGTATTTTAGATGTAGACAGAGTAGCTAGTATCTTCAGACTTTGTAACTTAAATTTTTGAGATCATTTTTCAGAACTATGCTAATCCACTGTAAAAATTCACAGACTTCTGGAAAGAGAAATACTACAAACTCTCACCTAACACTAACATCTTTGCATATATAAAATTCTCATTTTGTTATTCTGTTATGAGTTAACTGAAAGCCAAAGAGCAAGGGATATAAATGTTGAAAAGAAACAATGAGGGGATCCAGCAGAGGGAGATAACCCTGGCTGGCAGTTCTACTAAAGTATTTCTCACAGCTGGAGGGTATCCACAGGAAAGGGAACTGTTGGTGGCAATGCAGCATCTAATTTCCCAGCTTATTATTTTAGTCCCATCAACTCGTCCCAGAAGATGTAGTATTTGCTCAGGAAACACCTAGAATACGAGGAATAGCAAACAACAGATGCAATCCTCATGACCCCAATGCAATCCTTGGCCATTTATCAATGTAATTTTCAAGTAATGACCATTATACAGTCCTTCTTTGACTTGACCTAGATAAGAACAAAGTACATATGGATGAGATTGCTAACATATTGAAACAAAGGGCTCAGTTTCTCCTAAGGGGTCATGACCAGAGAAGATGTTGGTACCAAGGGCTCCTGTCACCTCAGCACTTCATGACTTCCAAGTAAGCTGACCAGATGTGAACTAAAGGCATCAGCAACTATTTGATTCAGGGCTTTCTCTTCCTTGCAAGTGCCCACTCAGTCCTGTGAACAGGGTATATGTGAGTTAACACTTCTTAACATCCTTAAGAAAGGGCTGATGGGAATATGTGAATAAATACTCTGGTTATAACCTTGCATGGAATACCTCTAACAGACTCTCTTTAAATTGACTTCCAGTACTTCCAGGCTGATGATGAGCCAGCTTCCTAAAGTAATAACATGCTTTTTTAAAAATTTGTTTTAATTGAAAAAGTGTTGATTTATAATATTATGTTCATTTCTGCTGTACAGAAAAGTGATTCAGTTATACATTATATATATATGTGTGTGTGTGTGTGTGTGTACACATATATATAATCAATATCCTGAGATAAACCTTATAGTCTTTTTCCATTATGGTTTATCTCAGGATATTGAATATAGCTCCATGTACTATACAATAGGACTTTGTTGTTCACCCATTCTGTATGTAATAATCTGAATCTACTATTCCCAATCCATCCTTCAAATATGCTTAATACCTCATCATTTACTGGTTTCTTCTCCATTCCTGCCTTACTTCTCCATTTGCTTAAAAGAGTTCCCTGGGATCACCTCTCAAGCAAGCCATTTGCACTGGAATCATCATGTCAGAAAAGAATCCTACCCTTTACAGAATTTCACATGACATAGGTGAAATGTGCATCACTGGACCCTCTTCAAGTCCTGTCAGTTATATTGCAAAATGTTATAACACGCATTCATAATAGTTCACAGTTAAAAATTTTTTAAAGCCACTTTAAATAACACTTCATTTTTATCCAAAGAAGCCTAGTAAAGAGCCCATTAATAGTAATGCTTTGCTCTTGTGCATAATTTTTCACTTTTTAAAGCACTTTCCCATATTTAATCATATTTGATCCTCATGACAACCCTGTACAAAATGTAGGGCAAATGTTAGCTTGAGGGACAATGTAGAGTGGTGGTGGAAAGAGTTCTCTGAACTGAGAGTCTAGAGACCTGATTCTGTCAGTAATTAGCAGCCTATCCACAGTCAAGGCCTTAACCCTATCTGGGCCTTGGTGTCCTCATCATGGCACAGGTTTAGTCTGTGGGATTTCAAAGATCACTGAAACTATTACCATTCTACAAGAACCAGAATACAGAGATGGAGTGTCGGGTATGTGAGTGAAGGATAGCTTTCAATAGGGGCAGACAGCAGTTAGCAGCAGCAGAACTAGGATTAGAGACAATATCTAATAACTCTAGAGAAAGGACACATTAAGAGGCAAATGATATGGAATATTGGTGCAAAAGCCTTTCAGATCAGTTGTCGAAAGGGCATTGTCATATATCTTAAAGAAAAAAAAAAATCTAGCAAGTATGTTTTATTCCTAACATACGGATTAGGAACCCTAAATTTCAAGTGTTCATGTCACTTGTCCTAGGTCACAAGCTCTCTCTCAATGGAGTTCCTGATATATAAACCCCATTTTTATTATTCTAAAGTGTTCTCTTCTGTTAAACAAGCATTTTGGTTCTGTTTTACCCAGCACATCTCCTAGAGCAGGAAGAACATTATGACAAATTACGAGATTGATATGTATGATTTCAAAGTAATTCCATCTCTGATTATATTTCCTCGTCTATAAAATGGACATAATTATTCCCTTAGGGTGTCTGAGAGGAGTAAAAGTGATGAAGAATTCAGTCTTAGATTATGATTTTTGCTGATTAGATGTTATTCTTCTTCCCAACTCCCTATCAGTTTTTCCACCAAACCAGCAAACCCAGCTTTCTACAAAGCCCACACTGGCGGCTTCATACAGCTGGAATTTGCCTCTTTCCTGTGTTGACACATGGGTGAGGTTGGGAGGTGGAGTGCCACATGGAAACATGAATATCTTGTGACTTATCTTTTCTTGTTCTATCCCTGTCCTGATTCCAGCCTATTAAATGTATGAAATTAACTAGTCTGCATTGCCTACTCTTCTCAACCTTTTTATCCATGAGCTTGACTGTGTCCACACATATGCATATATATAGGAAGTGGGCATGAAGGAGATGATCTCATTCCTTAGAATTTTCAGATCCTGCTAGTGAGTGATTCATAATTAGTAGACTATGACTGTACCATAAGGCTCAGAAGACATGTTGCTTATACTAGGGAAATTACATAATAATTATATTTTAGCTTAAATAACATCAGAAAAAAAGTTTAATTGACTTTTAATTAATAGTTGAAAGATTAATCAATCAATAATTATAGCAATGGTTATAGGGTATAATTGAGCTTAATTGGAGGGGACTGATTAATGATTAAAATAAACCTTTCAGATTCCTTGTCTTGAAAATATTAAAAAATGATGGATTTTGGCTTATAGAACTAAAAAGAAATGCCAGGATTGTAGATTATGGGTCCTTGGTAACTAGGCCATGAAGAGGAAAACACATGATTGCAATAAAAGAAATTATTCTATTGTTCAGCCTGTACATCATTATACTGCTAATTTGCAGAAGTTTGAGATTAATAGAGAAAAATATGCATCTGAGGAAGTCTATAGGAAAAGGGGGAAAACAAAGAAATTGCTTGAGACAGATTTCTTTGGAAGCTAATTTCTCAGGGGTGCTCTTTCCATCTCTAAGGGTAAAATGGTTGTATGAATTCAAATGACATTCTTAGCAGAGCATCATAGGAATAGATTCAGTAGAGATCAGATATCTCAAGGAGACAGTCCCTGTTTATAGGATGGCAAAGACTTCTCTCACTTCTACCTGATCTGTTCTAATCAAATCCAAATGGCAAATGGGACCAATATCAATTCTACCTGAAGACAGTTCAATTCTCTTTGGAGAACAGGTAGGGATCTCATTTTAGGGTCATCCAACTGATGAGGGTGGGTCCCTCAGTGCACAGCCCAGATGGAGATATTCAAGCTCAGGTTGGCATGAATGGTCGTTTTTCAGAGTAGATGCACCACAACATGGACTTGCACACCTTTCACAGGAAACAGGCCAAATATAGTCTCAACACCTCAATACAAACAAGATGAATCATATAGGAAGACAACCTCACAGACTATTATTGAAAGTCTTTCATTTCATCACAAAATTGATTTTTTTTTTTTTTTTTTTTTTTTTTTACAAATGGGGGCTTGGCTACTCCCACATTTGCCAGTGACTTATACCCATTTCCTCTTACTCCCTCTTCAACTTACATGTGTCCTCTCAAGCTAAATGCAACTCCAGTCGTTGCAAGGATTCTGCATGTGAAAAATATTTAACTAAGAAGCTCATGAACTTAATCAATAAAAGTGCTTATATTTATTATTCACTGTATCTGTCCAAGCATATACTGCTCACTGCAGCTGACAAAAGTTAAGAAAAGATCGTATATCCCTGCCCTTAACTTCCATAAAGTTAACATACACTATTGACTGAGAGTGCAATATAGTGCTAGAGCAATGGAATTAAAGTCTAGAACTAATTCACTTATATTTTTGTTTGATTTCTGGTAAGTTACCTACTTTGACCACCTAATGCGAAGAACTGACTTATTGGAAAAGACCCTGATACTGAGAAACATTGAAGGCAGGAGGAGAAGGGGATGACAGAAGATGAGATGGTTGGATGGCATCACTGACGTGATGGACATGTTTGAGCCAGTTCTGGGAGTTGGTGATGGACAGGGAAGCCTGGCATGCTGCAGTCCATGGGGTCACAAAGAGTCAGACACAACTGAGTGACTAAATTCAACTAAATTGAAGTTACCTAAACTGTCTTTTCTTCAGTTACTGTATCTCTTAAAAAAGTTTATTCTGATTTTTCCAGAGCTTGTCATCTCATTGAAAATTTGACACATTATCTGGAGCTAATTTAGGCTTCGCAAATTAAGAACACTGACCCTCATGAGTCTGCCTTCAATTCAGACACTGATTAAAAACTCTGGAATTCTTAGGCCATCCAAATTTTGATCAACTGGCTACAAATTTGGCAGTTCCCACCTCCACCTTGGATTTGATAACTCAATAGTACAATTCATAGAACTCAGAAAAATGCTACTACTTATGATAATGATTTTATCATAAAGGATAAAATAAGAACAAGCCAAAAGAAGACACACATACAATGAGATCAAGGTTGGACTTGAATATGGAGATTTCATGTCCTCTTGCCAAAGAATCAGGGCACATCTCTCTCCTAATGTATGTGCTCACAAATCAGGAAGCCCATCTAAGATTTAGCATCCAGAATCTTTATTGATATTGCCTTACATAGGCATGATTGATTTAATAATTGGCCATGTGACTGAACTAAAATTTTAACTATATTTCCTTCTTTAAAGGTTGAAAATTTGGGTTGATGTCACATGGATTAAAGCCCCAAAACTCTAATAACATGGCTGGTTTGTTCAGCATGGTCAATTACAATCCTGAAACTTTGTAGAAGCCATTCATGGGTTACCTTTTGAACATAAACTCAGGTGTGGCCCCCAGGTCACACCATGAATAGCAAAGACCCAATTATCTTGATAGCTGTTAGAGTCAAAGAAAGGGCTGTAGAAATAATTCAGATGTAAATTTTAGCATGAGCAAAGTGCCAGGTATGGAAGAACAGGGCATGTTCTGGGAACAGTGAATGGAATGTCAATATCAGCATGTGAGATACTTAGGACAAAACACTGAGAACCCCATCATATTGAGAAATGCACAGCAGGATTGAGTAGGGGGAGGAGGCTGCTGATTACATCCTTGTTTTAGAAATTCAGTACCACCCTTAGTCTGTTGATTGTTTGCACAGGAGAAACCACATTTAGAGAGTCTAAGAAACATTTTGCTTCCTTGGTAGCTCAGTTGGTAAAGAATCGACCTGCAATGCAAGAGACCCCAATGTAATTCCTGGGTTGGGAAGATCCACTGGAAAAGAGATAGGCTACCTACTCCAGTATGCTTGTGCTTCTCTGTTGGCTCAGATAGTAAAGATTCCTCCTGCAATGCAGGAGACCTGGGTTTGATCCCTGGGTTGGGAAGATCTCCTGGAGAAGGGAATAGCTACCAACTCCAGTATTCTGGCTGGGAGAATTCCACGGACAGTGGAGCCTAGCAGGCTACAGTCTATTGGGTCGCAGAGGTGGGCATGACTGAGCAACTTTCATTTCACTTTCACAAGAAGCATTTCAGGGAGTTACTAGTAACCAATGAAGCTTATTGAGTGATTTCTATGTGACATGCTATTATTGTTGCTCTTGTTCAGTCACTAAGTTGTGTCTGACTCTTCATGACCCCATGAACTGCAGCATGCCAGGCCTCCCTGTCCCTCACCATCTCCAGATTTTGCCCAAATTTGTGTCCATTGAATCAGTGATGCCATCCTACTACGTGATTCTCTGCTGCTCTGTTCGCCTCCTGCCTTCAGTCTTTCTCAGCATCAGGATCTTTTCCAATGAGTCAGCTGTTAGCATCGGTGGCCAAACTATTGGAACTTCAGCTTTAGAATCAATCCTTCTAATGACTATTCAGGATTGATTTCCCTTAGGATTGACTGGTTTGATCTCCTTACTCTCCAAGGGACTCTAGAGTCTTCTCCAGCACCACAATTCAAAAGCATCAATTCTTCGAAGTTCAGCCCTCTTTATGGTCCAACTCTCACATCCATACTTGACTACTGGAAAGATAATAGCTTTGACTATATAGATCTTTGTCAGCAAAGTGACGTCTTTGCATTTTAATACACTGTCTAGGTTTGTCATAGCCTTCCTTCCAAGAAGCAAGTGTCTTCTAATTTCATGGCTTGAGTCATCATCCACAGTGATTTTGGAGCCCAAGAAAATAAAATGTGTCACTACTTCCCCTCTGTCCCATTCTGAAAGCCTAATAAACACATTAATATATCACCAAGACATTATTACAAAGTGAATATTCTTGTTATCTGTGTTTCATAAACAAGGAAGATGGGAACCCAGGGACTTAAATGAATTGAGAAAAGTGGTACCAGGCCATTTGACTCCAGATTTATGTTTCTTAATCACCACAAGTCGACTAAGATCCAAGCAAACAAAATGTAGAGAAAGGAGAGATCTGTGCTTGACTGAGAAAAATTTCAAAGTAATGATCCTCTGTTTTTTGAGATTGAGTGAATGGTAATGCCAAAGGGAAAGGAGTAGAAGGGAAGATAAAGGGTATGGCTTTAACTTGTGCTTTTTTTGATTTCTGTAGAATGTGTATAGACATGTAAGGGTCATTAACTTTCAATGAAAGTTGAAACCATGGAAATTCATGAAGAAAGAAGAAAGAATGTGAAGTCCCTCAGTCGTGTCTGACTCTTTGAGACCCCCATGGACTGTAGCCCACCAGGCTCCTCCCATCTATGGAATTTTCTAGGCAGGAATACTGAAATGGGTTGCCATTCCTTCTCCAGGGTATCTTCCCGACCCAGGGATCAAACCCGGGTCTCCCACACTGCAGGCAGATGTTTTACAGTCTGAGCCATGAATTTCCCAAGAGAAAGAATGCATCACAAAAGAAGAAGAGAGGTAAAAAACATGAAGAGTTTTACATCATGAAGAATGTACAGAGCTAATAATTTGTACATCCCCTATAATTATGAGTGTAATTCCTTTCCGACTGAGGTTGCACTGGTTAAGTTGATTGACATCTGCTCTCACTGCATTGCAGAGTTTTGACAACTAGTTCTTACAAAGTTCACCACACAAATGAGACTAAAAGTCCATGACCAAAGTCCTAGGACTGTTGGGAGACATTTAATTACCTTAAAAATCTCTATAACCTGGGGAGGATAATGATTAATGAGGTAATCAGATGGAAGGTGTGGAATTTTAAATAGTAGACTCTCACTTAGAGTGGTTTGTTACTCCACTGGAGATGATAAAGCCTGAGTGCATAAATGATGACTGAAGCATTCATAAATCAATAATTGTTAAAATATACTCATGTATAGCTAAGTAGATTCTGTCTGGTAGGTTGAATAAACTGATTACAGTATACTTCCGGATTCAGAGGAATTATGGACAAGGTTTTATTCACCAAAGAAAGCTAGTGCCAAGTATTGTTTTATAAAAGCATTTTTCCTGGAAAGAAAAAGAAGGAAAGAGGAGTACTTGGAAGGTGGGTTTAAAGTAGCAGATTGACCAAGAAGAGGGCTGTGATTTTGGAAACCTTGAGACAGAGGATACTATGAGAATTGTGAGCCCAGTAAGGGAATTTTAGATTATACTTCCCGGTACCTTCCCTACCTGGCGGCCTTTATGGTACCTTGGATGAAATTTTGGACATTATTGGCATGCTGGCAAGTGTCACAATAGAGGTGTTGTATAGGGGCAGACAGGCAGGCTCTGACAGTTCAAGGGAAGAGGAAAGGTATAATGTCACTGCTTTTAATCTTCTGCAGTGTGTGAAGACCATTTCTCTGTGTGTGCTCAGTCACTCCAATCATGTCCGACCCTGTGAAACCCCATGGGCCATAGCCCAGCAGGCTCCCTTGTCTGTGGGATTTTCCCAGCAAGAATACTGGAGTGGGTTTCCATGCTCTTCTCCAGGGATCTTCTCAAACCAGGGTACGGACCCACATCTCCTTTGTCTCCTGTATCTCAGGCAGATTCTTTACCACTGAGCCTCAGGGACGCCCTGAGGACTATGTTAAAATCACCTTTGAAAAAAGAAGTAATCATGTGACACATTTCCTGATTTATTCTTTGACTGTTGATATTTACATCCTATATGAGGTCTCCCCAACTAATCATATCATTGAAATGTCCTGTGTACTGAATCCTTGCAATTGTCACGATCTTCATCACAAGGTCCTTGAATGTTTATGTGTGAAGGACCCTTAGAGATCATACAAAAAATACCATCTCCAAGTTTTAAAAGCTAAAGGAAAGACATGAAAAAGATTTCTCCAACTTCTTTTGTTAACCTGAAGATCCAGCTTTGTAATTAACATAGACAATCAGAAGAACGACATGGCATGACCTGAGCAGGGAACATAGGTGGTGCGAGATGGTTAGGCAGGAGTGCATGGAATGTGGGAGGATGTATGCTGTAGCAAGCAGAGTATGAAAGGATTGAAAGCATGCTAAGGAATTGAGTTTAGAAAGTTCTGGAGAGCATGCACAGCTACTAATTGGATAAAACTTGGTCAGATGCAAATTTTAGGAAGACAGTTCTCAAGATGCTGGGAAAGATGAGGTCAGAAGGTCCAATTATGAAGATAATTAAATATTCTTGGTGAGTAAAATTAGGTTCTGAACTAAGAAAATACATCATGCTTTTCACTATCAACTGCCTTAGATTACCTCTACTGTAAATATATTTTGTTTCTTGAGTTAGATTTTAAATTTATTCAGGACAAGGGCATGGTCTTCAGCTTAGCCCAGAATTTAGCATAGACTGGAAGTTAGCAGAAAATCATTGAATGTGCTTTGAATGAAATGAATGAAATGTGTGAGCATGTGCTAGTTTTGTGGTAGTCGTATGATAAACAGTATTCAAATCTTTTCCTGACATACATGCATGCTGCAATATAAGCTAAATTCAAAATATCATATAAGTCATTTAACTTGGGAGATCTTCAAATTGTTAAATTATAAAATATGAGAACTATATTTAATATACTCTAAATTCCTTTCCAACTTTAATGTTCTATCATTTTGGTTTTCACAAAGTTAATCATGTAGTTATATTTACTCTCTCTCTATGCCTGCTTAAACACTTCCCACTGGTTTACCACTGTGATATTATCAACCATGGCTTCTGCCCCCTTGCCAATTTTATAATTCTGATAAAGGAGATTCATGTTGTTCAGGTGCCCTAATATTCAAAGTGATTCATATTTTCTATATATTTCATTTTACTGGAGAGTCCTAACTGACCTCATATTCTAAAAAATTGCATCCACATAAAGAAGATATTTTTAATCTTTCAATTACTTACAACTTGAGAAGAAAATAATGTAATTACCATTTAATTTTTGTAGTCTCTTAAATTTTCTTTCAATGTATATTTGATTCCTTCAGACAATCTGCAATGAGGGAAAAGTGAGTTACAACAAAGTGTCTATTTCTATGCATGATTTGTAGATTTTGTAATTACTGTCATTTGTCAGAATAAACATGTTTCTTCCTGAACACTAGAGTTGAAAAACAGCAAATAAAAGGGAGACTTCAAATGGAAGGGAGGAATATTTTTTTGTTACTGTGAATGGGCAAGATCAGAATGCTTCACACATCTTCTGCTGTTCATACTTCCTTCTTGTTATGCATTCATAGAGGAAGAGTGGATCAATCTAGACATACCCCTTTTTTTCTGACATGTTGCTTTCCTGATTAAAAGTTGCTCAAATTGGAGACCAATAGAACTGGTGTTTCCTTATTAGTGGGAGGTTGCCCATTTTTATTAAGAATTGATAAAAAAGATAACCACTTTTGATAGTCACATATCTTAGGACAATTCCTTGTGTTGATGGAATACCCTGATTTTGATTCCTTTTGAATTACTTTCTCTTTTTTTTTTTTGAACATTTAAAAAATTATCAGTGGGAATATCAAGTGTTATGCAACATGATAGGTATGTGTTTATACATGATAGAAATTGAAAAAGAAAAATCATAGTTGCAATTGGTTCTTTATAACAGATGAGATTCTGCTGTTGAAGAGGCTGGAAAATGAATGGTAACCTGACTGATACATCTCAGAGACAATATTTACTGGGGATGGAAGACATCAAGGAGGACAGGATTGGGCAAGTCACTTTCATTCTCTCAGCCTTTATTTTTCATAAATGAAGAAATTTGGGAAAGATTCTTTCTAGCTATAAAATATAAATATAAATATATATATATATATACAGATAGATGTACATTTAATGATTGTAGTAGGCAGAAAAAAAAAAAAGATGTCCATATTCTAATCCCCTGGAACCTATTATTATTATAAGATTACATGGCAAAGGGGACTACAATTGCATAGATTTATGTTTGCTAACAGCTGACCTTGAGATAGGGAGGTTTTCCTGGATTATCAGAGTAGGCCCAATGTAATACCAAGGGTCTTTACAAGTGGAAGAAGAATGCAAGAGAGAGCCAGAGGGATGGCAGCTTGACAAGGATCTGACTTATGAAGAGAGAGAAACACAAGCCAAGGGATGTGAGCAGCTTCTAGAAGATGGAAAAATGCAAGAAAACGTTCTTCTCTAGAGCCTCCAGACACAGCCCTGCTGACACTGATTCTAGGCCAACGAGACTCATTTCAGACTTCTGAGCTCCCAAAATCTAAGATATTAAAATCATGCTACTTTTAAGCCACTAACTTGAAGGTAATTTGTTACAGCTTCACCAAGAAATGTCAAAGAATTATTTAATTATATAACTAAGGATCATTGTATCTGAAATTGTCTTTTTATTCAGCAACATACAAATTAACAATTCTTAAAAATGCCATTCTTGTCATAGTGGGGAAAAATAGGCACAAAAGTCATTTCCTACAGTCAGGTGGTCAATTTCTAAAGAAGATACAATTAATTCATTTGTAGGTAAGTTAGCTATCTTTAAAATATATATATATATATATATATATATATAGTTAATCTTCAAACTTTATAAGGTCACACATCAATCAAAGAATGACACAAATAAACTTATAAGATACTAAATAAATAAGTCAATCTTGTTTTCCCATGGTTACAATATTTGAGATATAGTTACTATGAATGAAGACATATTCAGTTTCCATCACTAAGCCATATCCACTTTTCTGATAGAGCTTTACAAAATCAATTGTTTATGACCTTGCTTTCATCCTAATATTGAGAGAAACATCTACAGTATCAGCTGGATCTACTGCATGAAATAAAAACTGTTAGGAAGATTGAGTAGGTGGAGACAGCAGTCTTGAGAATTTCCAAGGAGCTCCCAAAGGAATCTCCCAATTTAACCCACATACCAGATTCATGAAGCCAGGAGCAAAGGATATTTCACGCTGCTTACAGATCTGGCACAGGAGTATGGTCCAAGCCTGAAATCAGAATCAGAATCTTACACACGAGCCCTCTGATTTTACTTGCATATCCTCACCAGTCTTACTATGAAGATAAAATTGACTCTTAACTCACAGAAATGTTGTTGCTAATATCAATTGAACTAAGTCATAAAAGCAAGGTTTTTTTATTTATAATGGAATCAAAATGAATGAAATACTTAGAATAAGTTTTAACCAAAGAGGTTAAGCATATATATTGAAAACTATAAAAACATCATTGAAGGAAATTAAACCATGAACAAATGAGAAAACACACTGTATTTATGAATTGGAAGACTTAATAATGTTAAGATGACACTTCTGTCCAAAATGATCTACAAACTTAATGCAAATTCTATCAAATTTCTAACAGCCTTTGTTGTTGTTGTTGTTGTTGTTAGGTTAAAAAAAGAAATCAAACCTGAAGTTCATATGGAATCTCAAGGGATTCTAAATAACCAAAACAATCTTGAAAAAGTAGAAAAAGTTGAAGACATTTTACTACCTGGATGTGCAAGTTCCTGCAAAGCTATAGTGATCTGAACAATGTGGTACTGGCATCAGGACAGACATAGATACTAGACATAGATACTAGTGGAATAGACTAAAGGGCCCATATGGTCAGCTGATTTCTGGTGAGGGTGCTAAAACCTTTCAATGGGGAAAGGACTGTATTTTCAATTTATGGCACTGGAATAATTGGATGTTCAAATAAGCAAAAAAATGAAATTGGACCATCATCTAACAGCATATAAAACATTTGCTCAGTCATGTCCGACTCTTTGCAACCCCGTGGACTATGCAGTTCATGGAACTCTCCAGGCCAGAATACTGTAGTGATAGCCTTTCCCTTCTCCAGCCGATCTTCCCAACCCAGGAATCGAACCAGGGTCTCCAGCATTGCAGGTAGATTCTTTACCAACTGAGGTATCAGGGAATCCCTTAGAAAAATAGCTCAAAATGCCTCAAAGACCTAAATGTAAAACCTAAAATGGAAAACTCTTAGAAGAAAACAGGGGAACCAATTCATAACATTGGGTTTGGCAATGATTTCTTGGATAGGATACCAAAGTTACAGACAACAAAGGGGAAAACAGATCACTTGATATTAATAAAATTAATACTTTTGCTCATCAAAGGATATTATCAAG
The DNA here is from genome assembly GCA_006410935.1 of Redunca redunca. Classification (NCBI taxonomy): domain Eukaryota; kingdom Metazoa; phylum Chordata; class Mammalia; order Artiodactyla; family Bovidae; genus Redunca; species Redunca redunca. The sequence continues at coordinate 142,104 of SJYQ01003345.1, read as the reverse complement.
TGAAAACATAATCCATTGAATGGACTACAATATTTGAAAGTCATATGTATGATAAAGCACTAACCTCCAAATACACAAAGTTAGGAGATGTATAAGTGACTATGGCTGTACAACACTGAATTTACTTAATGCCACTGAAATATACACTTAAAAATTGTTAAAATGATGAATTTTATGTTATGTACATTTTGCCACAATAAAAATGCAAAATTAAACCCGCTTGAAACCTTCAAATAATAACAATAATAACAGAATTAGCTAAAGTTTACTATTCATTTAATTTATTCTTTTCATATTCTGACTGCTTTACCTGTATTCATTATTTTTGTCTTTACAATATTAGTATCTGGAAATTTTATTATTATTATATCTATCTAAAAATGTTGAATTGTGGTTTAATAACTTGCCTAAGGTCATATAAGGAGAAGGAAATGGCGACCTACTCCAACCTACTCCTAGAAAATCCGATGGACAGAGGAGCTTGTCAGGTTCCCTCCTCAGGTTCGCAAAGAATCAGACACAACTTCACTTTCACTTTAAGGTCATATAAATGTGTGTGTGGGCAAGGAGACTCAGATTTGAATCTACAACATCTGGCTCCAGATCCATATTCTTATGTCACCAATTGAATCATCCTGATGCTTCCCAAATTATTTTTTAATTCTAAAATAAATCAAATAACAGTTTCATGATTTATTCTGAGCACAATATTTTCAGAGCCAATAGGTTTTTAGCTATATTTAATGGAAACATTCTAGGGATTGGGTTTCAAAGCAGAAGAAACTCAATACGAAAACTGGCCTTGGATCTCCAGCACTAGCTTTGTCCTTGCTGTCAGCCAAGGTCTTTGTTGGGGTCAGTAAAATGCAACATGTGAGACCAATACCTGGAGTCATTTCCCTCTCACCTCCCCTTCACTCTTCCAGTCTTGGAGGCCTGGTCTGTATCCCTAGGCCCTTCCAGACCTGTCTTATACAAGGGATGTCTCTGTGGACTTTTTGGATGAATCAGAGTCCAAATGTGTAAGTCTTTATAACTAGTCCAATCAGAACTTCTGGAAAAATGGTTTCTGAAGCCAGCTGTTGACTAGACTCTACATTCTCTAAAAAGACAAGCAGATCTTGGCAAAGTAACTTTCCTCCTGGGGCAGTCATCTTGTAGTAAGATGTCATCTTGTAGTAAGAAATTTAACTTCTGCAGAAATCAAATTTTCGAATCCCCAAACCCTCGATTTAGGATCCTGCATACAACTTCTGGGGGGAGGGGTGAACTTTCTTGAGAACAGACACATGCCATATCCTCTTACAGATGGCTCCTACCTCCTGTGTAATTTGATATTTCTCTCTGTTCTGCGGTTAGGTGGCTCAGATTCTTAATTAAAAGATTCATTTCGATGGCAGCTTTTGTAAAGCAAATATCTGCACATGAAGGAAGAGGAGAGAGAACAGAAGGAGGAGGGAACACGGTCTGCTTTCCACCAGATACTGAAACGTTACACTAATCTTTTTCACACCTTGTGGAGTTTCAATTTTCCCTTTAAAATGTGGATTAAACAAAGTTGCCAAAAAACATATGCTTTCATGTCAAACATTTCACTTATTTGGGAGGCTGAAAGCAGCTTGAAAGTGTTCACTGTCTCTGCCTGAGGAAATGGAGCCGTGTGGTTTTGGCTTTTAGTGGTAATCTTCTGGAAGCTGAGGTGTGGACCCTGCAGGTGTGGCATGGGGTGGGCTGTTGGTGGGCTGCAAGGACATCTCAGGTGGTTGCTTCTAGAGGACAGAGGAATCAGGTCCAGTTCCAACTTGGATGCTGGCCCATACCTCTTTGGGCTCTAATCTTAAATTTCACAACTAATCACAGTTGGGATGAGTCAGTACTTGATAGAGGAGACATCAAGACAAATCCATCTGCTGTAGGCAAACTGCTAAGACAGTGGGCAGCTTTGTGCTGCTTGACTGCAGGCCTGACCTTCAGTCCACCTTCTAAGCAAGAAGTAAATCATGCATTTTCATGGAAGTGGACTTGTAAATGTGGCACTTAAGAAATGGAAGGGCAGATAGTTGTGGTTCTTGACATGGTTGTTCCAGAAATTTAACTCTTATGGGCTGTCCTAACTGGCCAATAACTCTAAGGGTGACTGTCAAACAACTTAGGTTTGAGGAAGTAATGTTGCAGTTTAACAAAAGATAGAAGAAATAATGGTTTAGACCCATATTCCAGAGACCTAAGGCAGTAGTTTTCAAACTGATAGCTTTGAGACTTTAAGATATTAATTTAATCTCTCTGAACCTCAGTTGCCTCATTCATCAAATAATATGCTTACCCTAAATTTTGACCACGGAAGTTCTGATGGTAAAATAAAATGTGTACGATTATATGATTTTAATCTGACAAATTACATTTTGTTTCTCTTAGTTCTTTGATTAGGTTAACATGAATGATAGTGATAGCAGGTATTTATAGGAAACTGTATATTTCCTAAGCTATGAAGTAGAGTTTTCAGATAAATCATGTAACATAGTCTTCTTTCACCCAGTCTGTGAATTAGGTAATATTGTTTCTATCTTACAGATGGATAAATCAAGAATCTCTGAGATTTCAACTAATCTGGTCCAGGTTATTCTACAATACTTGGTTAAAAAAAAAAAAAAGATGAAGACAAAAAGGAAAAAAATCAACAATTTCTGGTTGTGTTCCAAGCTAATGCTTTTCTCTATATTGTCCTCTGTCATGAATAGCAAGGTAATATTTCACTCAGTCCTTACTGCCTCACTTTGTTTATCACAATACATTTGCAAGTTATTTGAATATAATTATTTCTTCTCTGAAGAATTTGAATTTCTTTTCCTGGTCTCCCCTAATGCCAAAATGTCTTTAATGAATTCATGAACCAAAAGTACAATTGTTAAATGATTTGCAACTCAAGAAACACTGAGCTAGCTCCTCTATTCTTCTATATAACACTACTTACCTTAGTAAATGATATTAATTAGTTAATCCATTCATTTCAGGAACAACTGGAGACAGAATGTGGAGTTAGCCTCTCTAGGGCTGAGTTGTAGTTCCTACACTTGCAAGCCACATTCACCTCAACAGTTTTGTGACTCAGGATCCTCATCTGTAAGTTGAAAAAAATAGAGGACCTTATGATTTTGTGATTGTTAAGTGGCTAGAACAGTTTCTGGTATATAGTGAGTGCTGTAGAAGTATCAGCTATTCCTCTGATGCATCTATGATTTGAGATCACTTCCGTGATGGCTCAGATGGTGAAGCGTCTGTCTACAATGCGGGAGACCTGGGTTCGATCCTTGGATCGGGAAGATTCCCTGGAGAAGGCAATGGCAACCCACTCCAGTACTCTTGCCTGGAAAATCCCATGGACGGAGGAGCTTAGGGCAGGCTACTGTCCATGGGGTTGCAAAGAGTCGGGCATGACTGAACGACTTCACTTTTTTTTTTTTTTTGCAGTGTGATTATGATGGGTGTATTCCACTGTCTAGATTTCATTCTTCACAGCTACTATTACCCACATTAAGCTACTAGGGGACTAATTTATTTTGTGGTTTTATCATTAGAGCTTTATTCTCTCTCTCTCTCTCTTTTTTTTTTTGGAACATTTTTAAATCTTCCAAGGTTCTAAAGGGGAAATGGATAGGGAGCTGAGTTACGTGTGAACTTTCTAATAACTTTTGATCAGAAAAAGATGTATTAGGAAGAGTAAGTGGATGGGAATTGGGATAGAGTTGAGGACAAGGGTAAAAGGCTAGGGTCAGAAAGAAGTAAACTGTGTATGGTGGGATTCCACCAAAACACACCCTGTTTTATCCAGAAATGTGTCTCTGATTAATGTTGGGGAAGAGCCAGTGTCATGGTGATTCAATGTGTCATCATTTCCATATGGAAGGCACAGATGTCTATCTTCCCAGCCTTGTCCTTTTCCCTGAGTTCCAGGTTCTGACATCCAACCTCCTCCTGGAAGCCTGTCATGGTACATCAAAACCCGTAAGTTCAAAATGAACTGATGACTTCTATCCTCAAACTTGCTCCTGTTTCTGTGTTCCTCTCTACTACTATTCATTGTAACACAAACCAGTCTCCCAGTCCCTTTGGGCTGATAAAATTTTATTGTGATAGACTTTTGGCATTTTATCCTCTTATCTTCATTTCATTGATTCAGAAATTCATGCTATCTCATTTGTACTTCTGTAAGAGATTGCAGGTTCTTCTTTTCTTTTGTAGAGCCCATATTTACTTTGGAGAGTAATCAGAATGGAGGCCATGGTTTGAATATTACCTTAGACCAAGCAATATTAGTTATGTAACCTAAATCTAAAATTGACATGATTTCCCCAAAATGTTGACTCTGACCTTAAACAAATGTTCAGTTCTCTTCGTGTCTGCATCACCTTATCCTGGCCAATAAGCTATTAAGTAAGCTTATACAGTGAAAATAAATATAAGTTTCTTATAGCTATTTATAGTAAAAAAGAATGTACATCCTCCTTCATGCTTTATAAAGTAAGCTGTAACTGCTGAAAGCTGTACTTATAACTACTTTCAGTTTGAAGTCTACCTGTTTGTGAACTGTTTGTATCTCACTCAATAAAATATTCATAACCATTAAAGCTCTCCGAATTTTCTTTTGATGGTACCTTAATCTACACTGACATTAAAAGTCTTTCTTAATATGAATATAATTATATCACTGCTCTGTTTCCATACTGTACAATTTTAAGGTTAAAATGACATGACATTGACCATAAAACTTCCCAAGGCCTATTCCCTGCCTCTCTGTCTCCCAGTCTAATACATTAACTAAATTCAATTCCAAATTCTCAAGTGAAAAGTGAAAGTGAAAGTCGTTAAATTGTGTCTGACTCTTTGCAACCCCATGGACTGTATAGTCCATGGGATTCTGCAGGCCAGAATCCAAATTCTCAAACCACTCATTTGTCTTTGAACCTTTGCGCATGATGAGTACACACTAAAGAATGCTTAACCTCCAGTCTCTGCTGCTAGTAATTACTTGGGCCAGGATGTATCATTTCTACTTAAATATCCTTTCCACAATCTTATGGAAGTCTAGGCCACTGATTCACATTTCTGCTTGACCCCCTTTTGACTGGACCAAAAATCTTCTCAATGACAGAGACAGGCTGTCCCTTTTGCTTAGTATCCTATGGTTTAAAACAAATTTTGGTTAATCAATGAAGGAGCGTCATATGTAAGTAAGTTGCCTTTGGTTATATTATTGGCTGGAGAGATACTTTGGGCAAAAGTATCCAATGCTTCTTTATCAGGAAAGTTTAAAACAGGTAAGGATATATATGTGCTGTGTATGCTCAGGTGCTCAGTTGTATCTGACTCTCTGTGGCCCCATGCACTATCATTCACCAGGCTCCACTGTCCATAGGATTTCCCAGGCAAAATACTGAAGTGGATTGCCAATTCCTACTCCAGAGGATCTTCCTGACCCAGAGATTGAATCCCAGTTTCCTGCATCTCTGCATTGGTAGGTAAATTTTTTTAACACCATGCCACCTGGGAAGCCCCAAGGATATATCCTGAGAAGTAAATAGACAAGTATTGTATATACTGAATACAATATAACATGTAAAGGGCAGCCTATAGATAACAGTATGTCACAGACTCAATCAGTAGGACACTGGAGTAGGATTCATGAAGGAGACTCAGGAGTCTGTTTTCTATTCTAAATGATATATGTGACTCACTCTGCATTATAACCTTCACTTTAAAAGAGAGTTGGGTTTAGGGTGGTTGACATCCCACATTCTTTCTATCTTTACAGTTCTAGTTGGCAAAAATTACATAATCTTATGATTTGAGTTTTACCTTTGATTTACTACATCTCTATAACTTGAGTCTTCGAGTTTACAGCATGTCTTAAAATACAATTTCAAGACATGCTGTGATGCTAGAGAACATAGCCTTTGGGGATTAAAATATAAGTCAATTCATTGAGCATTTATTGGTTACTTAGTAGAACCATCATAGTGTTTTAGGCATAGTGAACATTGCAAAAAATAGGATGAAACTCAAGTACTAAATGAATGTAAGTTCGAAAGAAGTAAAAGCTAAAAATAAGAAAGAGGAGAGGAGATTTCCTATGCTTTGACCTTGCTCAGTGGCTACAGTAATAGCCTGAAACACGTAAGACATCAGGGTTATTGAAGACGGCTAGATAGCAAAATCATGAATTTAATTTCACCTTCAAATCTTTAAGAGTGGTGACAAGGGACAGTGGAATGCAATCAGGCACAAAGGTAAAAACTGGCAGTATCAGGTATGTGTTAGGAACTGGAGGTCAAAAGGGAGATGGGATTTAGGTTATGGTGTGGAGTCAGGCTTTACCAGAGAACTGCTTCCCATAGGGAGACCAGGCTGGAGAAAGGGTCTAGACTTGCAGGCAGCTGGGAATTGATCAGAGGCAACAAACAACACGACAGAGACACTCCCGAGTGTGAATGGAGCTCCACATGGCAATCAGAGTTCTGCCTTGAGAGAAACAGATATAAGGAAAGGACTCTTCAGGGTGGTGCCCACAACACTGTGTTGGTTAATTCAGAATAGTAACCTCCCTCCTTGGAAATCACAAATCTAGAAAAAGCACTCAGCTAAATCATGAATTGGCCTTGCATCTTTGATCATGTTTGATATTTCATCTCTCATTAACTCCCTCATTGCTTTGGGTCCATGTTTATATATCAATAAATAGGAGTTCCACCTCTCTGTCCAGGTGTCTGTTTGTTCTGGAGCCAATGCCCTTTAAAATGTAAACTTTAACACCTTACCCTCTTGTATTCATGACTGGTTTCTATTCCCAAACTAAAGACAATCTTTTTCTTCTTGAGTCCTTCTTGTAGCTACCTCATTGAGGACACACTTTTCACACAGTGAGAAATACCTCCTTACAGGCAAGGAACTATATCAGTTCAGTTCAGTTCAGTTTCTCAGTCATGTCCAACTCTTTGCGACCCCATGAATCTCAGTACACCATGCCTGCCTGTCCATCACCAACTCCCGGAGTTCACTCAAACTCATGTCCATCTAGTCAGTGATGCCATCCAGCCATCTCATCCTCTGTCGTCCCCTTCTCCTCCTGCCCCCAATCCCTCCCAGCATCAGGGTCTTTTCCAATGAGTCACCTCTTCGCATGAGGTGGCCAAAGTATTGGAGTTTCAGCTTTAGCATCAGTCCTTCCAAAGAATACCCAGGACTGATCTCCTTTAGGATGGACTGCTTGGATCTCCTTGCCACAGTCTTCTCCAACACCACAGTTCAAGAGCATCAATTCTTCAGCACTCAACTTTCTTCACAGTCCAACTCTTACATCCATACATGACCACTGGAAAAACCATAGCCTTGACTGGATGGACCTTTGTTGGCAAAGTAATGTCTCTGCTTTTTAATATGCTATCTAGGTTGGTGGGTGCAAACATTTCACTCCTTTGCTGTCCAAATATCTGGGTTCTGGCTGAAAAACTCAAAGCAAATGTAGCATTTATCTTATCTGTCTATGATTATAATGACTTACCCAGCAACATTTAGATTTTCTAAATTCGATTTTTTTAAACTTGCTTGTCTGTTATCTCTGTTAGAAAACATGAAGGTTTTCTTACTTGTTGATGAAGGAGCTGAGACTCAGTTTGCAGCCTGTTTATTCTCCTTCTCTCTCTATCCCTGCCAGCTCCATAAACACCCCTGCCCACTCTGACACCCTCATGGATGTTCTCACAGCTGATGGAGAGCTCAGAGAGAGGGATAAGCAGTCTCAGCTTCAGATTAATGAGCTGTTTGACTGGGACATGAAGTTGGTTTAACAGCAGTTTTCCTTAAATGCAGAAGTTTATTCTTAGCTCTTTCTTTTGGCTTCTGCAACATGTTAACAGCTTGTGCATTTTGTAATGCCTTTTTTTCATTACCATGGTAACCATTAAAACTTAAGGTGTAAGTGACTAGATATTTGGCCAAGCTATTGGTTGCTAACATGCTGGAAAGCAGTGCAAATAAAACCACATCTAGCTGGCTGCTTTTTATAGTAGGCCTCTCCTTAATTAACCTGGCATGTGAGATTCCATAGCAAAATTACAACTATTAAGATAATAAAATATTAGGAGGTAATTATTCACTTCAGAGAGAGTTGACAGTAGCATATGTTTATACAGTGAATTCCTTAGTTGATTTTAAGATATATGATTATGTTGACCACATGCTGATTTACAAGCAGTTCTTAAGGAGTAAACCTTTAGTTACTAAGTCACAGATCAGAGTCAAGAGTTGATTTCAGAGCCAATTAAGTTGGTAGGTATATATTTTATGTCGATCTCACTACATCTTTGTTTCTGTTTAAAACATTCCAATGATCGGTTCTATCAAAAATGGTATGGTAATTAATGAACTATTATCAAACTTACTTCAACTTGGCAATGCTAAGGTAATTCAGCCATGTATGTCAAGCAAAAAATTAAAAAAAAAAAAGACAAGTTAACAAATCCAACAAAACAAAAAATAGCTAAGTTTAATACATATAATTTATATATACATATAATTTACTACTTAAAACTTTTTTTTTTAATTTTGGTTTTATATTCCTGTTCTATAAGTCTTCATTCCATGCAGCTCTATGCTAGGCACTGTTAGAGGTTCTAAGAGTGTGAGGCAAAGTTCCCATTTTTAGTGACTCTGGCAATCTGTTGGGGAATAAGACTTACATGAAGAAAACAAGTATAAAACAAAAACAACAACAAAATACATCTGTTATATGTTAAAATAGATACCCTGAGAAATAGGCTTTGTGATTCAATACAGAAAGTAGAAGAATCATCATGAGCTTGATAGGAAAAAATTTATATAAAAGGCAAAATCTGCCCTTTATATTCGAGATCAGGTGAGATTTGGCTAACCAGACGATAGAACTAAGAGGATGGCATTTCTGCAGAAGCATTTTTCATTACAGTGAAATCAAAATGTTGCTTGAAAGTACATAGTGGTGTAAATGCTGGATGAGCTAATGGTTCATCCTCAGTTTGAGATAACATTTTACTTAAGATATTGGCATTCTGTAGAAAATATGAAAATATTTCTTCATAACTCAAATGAAGATGACAGCCTTTTCCTGTCTAATATGATGACAAATTTATGCTGAACACATAACAAAGTTTGTTGCACACTTATCTTAAGGCTGTGATATATTTCATGCAGAAGAAAACACGTATTTAAGAAACTAACTGGATGAAGCTTGCTTGCATCTTGACAGTACCACACAAATCAGAGAAGTATGTTTCTTAGTAGAGATTTTTAGGTATCATTTTTCCTCTTATTATCATCCATCAACAACAATGATTAAAATGTGGATGGTGATCTTAGCTGAAATAAGAGAAATAAACACCTAACATCCACCTGTTTAATGAAAATACATCTTGAGGAAGTCTGTCTACTGCCTTTTACAAAGGCAGCCTCTAACATTGCCTCCTTCCAGTCTCAATCACTGGCAGATGTTTATTTAATCAAGAATCTCATTCATTATAGGCACCTAAAGAGAGAGCATTGTGTGAGAATCTGTCTTAATGTTGAAACTGGGAGGGTTGCCCTGGACTTTATTACCTCTACTAAAAGTAGGATAGATTTTAGCATTTTGTTTGTCAATCCCAAGATTCTCTAACTAGAGTACTTCCTGCCTTTCTAGTTGTTCACAGCATAAGAGCCTTAATGAATCACCTCCTTCCCAAACTGATATGTTGTTGTTTAGTTGCTAAGTTGTGTCTGACTCTTTTGCAACCCCATGGACTGACTGTAGCCTGCCAGGCTCTTCTGTCCATGGGATTTCCCAGCTGAGAATACTGGAGTGGGTTGCCATTCCTTTTCCAGGGATCTGGACCCTTGTCTCCTGCATTGCAGGCAGATTCTTTACTGCTGAGCCACAAGGAAAGACCTTCAATTGGTAGTTATCCATTAAACAATAATAATAGCTTGAGGAAATGGAAAACTTCACTGCATGATTAAATGAGCAGGAAAAATATTGTCACTTTTCCATTTCATTTATATGCATTAAGTAATTGACCCCAAACAGATAATAATCTATTTTGCTGTTGGGAACAACAGAACAAGTCATTATGCACACAGGCGTGCACATATACACACTAACTCTCCCACCTCTCCTTTCTGGCTCTCTCTACCATGAGATTCTATCTTAAGTTTAGCATTTCTCTTTTTCACATTTGCATTTATTTCTGTGAAAATGCTACTATCATTGTAATTAGAAAACAATGCCATTAGGCAGTGGAACTTCAGTGTGAGTAAGAATAGTATCATTCAAAAGAAGCAGTTTTGTTGAGTGAAACTGCACAAATATCTGGGGGCACTTTGGAATCTACAGAAACATAAGTACTCTAAAGTGGGGAAAGACCCTGGTGGTGAGTTAAAGGCAATGTGTAATCTATTTAGGAGTCTGGAGAACTATATTCTCATCCTGGCTTTAAATGACAGAGTCAATTTAGGCACACTAGCTAATTTTGTTGAGTCTCTTTTTTTTAACTGCCACACAAAATGATTGAACAAGATGACCTCTAATTTCCATTCTAAAATTTTATTTATATAGTTATAATTGCAAATTTGCCAAGGATACATTCTTTCCTAGTGGACAACTGCTAATAGATGTAACAGAATAGATTAATGACTGCTGCTGCTGCTGCTGTCACTTCAGTCGTGTCTGTCTCTGTGTGACCCCATAGACGGCAGCCCACCAGGCTCCCCCATCCCTGGGATTCTCCAGGCAAGAACACTGGAGTGGGTTGCCATTTCCTTCTCTAATGCATGAAAGTGAAAAGTGAAAGTGAAAAGTGAAAGTGAAGTCACTCAGTCATGTCTGACCCTCAGAGAGCCCAAGGACTGCAGCCTTCCAGGCTCCTCTGTCCATGGGATTTTCCAGGCAAGAGTACTGAAGTAGGGTGCCATTGCCTTCTCCAAGATTAATGAAGAGTCCCATCGAATAATTTCTTAAAAATCCTTACAGAGTAAGCCAAATTAAGTCCTACAGTATTAATATCGATCTTTCCCATTTTTACTACAGCCCTGTTTTAGATAGAATTCTAAGATGATCCCTGAATTCCCACTCACTGCTATATACACTTTGTGTAACATCTCCTACTTGAGGGAGGGAAGAACCTGGGAATAGGACAAAATAGCTCTCTGCTGGCCAATTACAGAGGGAGAAGGAATCTAAGTGATTACTCCTACTGGTCTGAAAGAAAGATAACATCCGTGTTGTGAATTGCCTGTGGAGGCCACGTAGCAAGGAACCATGGGTTACCTCTAGGAGCTGAGCAGAATCTCCAGTCAACTGATGGCTAGCCAGAAAACAGATCATACCCAATCATACCAATGCAAAGGAAATGAATTTTCTAATATCCAGTAAGCTTAGAAGAGGACCACAGGCCTCAGGTAAGAACCACAGTGCCAGCTGACACCATAATTTCTGGCTGGTAAGACCCTGAGCAGAGGATCCAGCAAGGCTGTATCAAGACTTGTGACCCACAGAAACTGTAAACTAATAGGTTTGTGTTTTTTCAGCTGCTAAATGTGTAGTGATTGGTTATATAGTAATATAAATCTCATACAGAGCCCTTTGACTACCACGTTATTTCTGAAGATTGAGTTTACATAAACAAACGTGAACATGTGATGAGAGAAGATGCTAGAAAAATAACACCAGTACACTTGACAGAGTTGGGACAAAAGGAATCTATGGGCAAAACAGACAAGGTGAAACTGGGTTGCCTTTGGTCTGGTATAGCCTCATTCAGACACAGGCATTTGGATCAGTACTCACTTCCATGTTCATCTAGTTCTTTATATGCCCACGCTTGTGCTGGGTGTGAGTACATGCTGTATGTTTGTATTTGTTTAGTAATGAATCACATCAGATATTTTAGGACTAGTTGTTAAATCTCTTATAATGGATATAACTGTGCAAGTTTGCCATTGGGGAAATTTTCTCCTGACCTCAGCTGGTGATCAGCTTATGCCCTGAAGCATAAGAATTGATAGGCCCTATAATTTTATCCAAGCTAATGTAACAGCAGCTGCTGTCCTTGGTGCTTGCTCTCTGATTAAATTCCCAAATTAGGGATTGCCTTTTGTAACCCGAATTCTGTCATGGTGGTAAAATCTGACAATAACTTCTCTTATTTTTGCCTCTCCCATCATGGAGTGTGTCTTCAATAACACATGGACCATCTCAGACCATCACATATTCCTCTGGCACTTTATTAGAATTTGGAATTTTGTAATCCTACTGAAAATGAGATTGCATGCTTTCTAATGTAAGAAAGGAGAGAGAGCCCAATTCAGCTCTAAAACTGCAATTGTTTGCCTACCTCCAGGGACACATCTCACAGATTGCCATGAAAATAAATTGGAAAGTTTACAATTCCAAATCATTGCCTACCATGTATTACTACACAGACAAAAACAAACACTACCACCACCATCATCACCATCAAAAATATACAAAAACATACCCAAGAACTTTCATACCTTCATGAGGGGAAATTTATTACAATTATATTAGCCTATAACCATTTAGAAAGTGTGTTTGTTTTCTTCTGTTTTAAAAATGATTTATTATTTACTACTGTTTTTTTCAAGACTATCTTCTTCATTCCTTCAGGAAAGGAGCAGTTTGGGTCTCTCTGTCATTAGTAAAGCAGAGCAAAAGCCTTCAACTGCGGACTGCTGCAATTTCCACCATAACAGTCACCCTAGCAATTAGAACCGTTTGTTACAGTGACAGCGAAGAGAACCATTTTCAAGCAACAAGGCAGAAGAGTAGGAGCTGGAGGACGCGAAAGCATGCTCATTCGAAGGGGTCTAACGCCACACAGCAGCTAATCCTGGAATAGCAGGCAGTTTAGGGAACTGAGGCTACAAGGGCTGCAGTATTCACAGAAATTCATGAACTCTGGTGACAGGTCTGTTTCTCTGACTGAGAACGAAATTGGCTCAGAAATGTTGGCGTTTGAGGGGAGACAAAGGATTTTTATTTAGTTCACTTTCTAAATTATTTTAATATTAAAAATGAAAATAAAGAGATGAACATTTCCATTATTAATTCTGGATTAGAGATAGTATTTCAGGTTCAGAAAATATCTCACAATAGAAACTTTGCCAACAAAGCCATATTTATTTTACAACAAAGATTTAAAATATAATTCGACATCTTAAATCTGTTGTCACTTAGTCATTTCCCCTGATTTTCATATATTTTAACTAAGTTTAAAGTTTTATCGATAGCTTGAGAGAAAATGCTGTGTTTGATATTTTTTTCCCTCCCTTTATTTTTCTCCTTGTTCTTCCTTTTCTTTTTTAAAACATAGTCTCCTTACCTTTGGATTTGGTTCTCTATTCCAACAATGACAAACTGCAGAGCTCTGGGATCTGTCAGTTTCTCTTAGATGTTTATTTCTCCCTGTCTCTAATAAAGCAAGATACAACTTGCTCACCTCAAAGAAACTGAGTATTAATGAAATAATGTGATGTGTTTGACTTTTCTCAGAACCAGGTACTCTTCCCTTTTTTGTTCAAGAGCTATTATTATATAGGGATTCAATAAATAGCCAATTACAGAGCATTCTTAGACATTGAATAAGTATTTTGCTAGATATTTTTGTGGCAGATATTTGAATATATTAATTTTTCTATCTTGCAATGAAAAGAGCCAGGTTATACAAACACCCCTACGAATTCTCCTTTCTGAGTGAGAGGAAGTGGTTTGCCAGGGATGTTTTACTTACCATGTGCCTTTAAAGAAGACAGGTATTGTTAATTCAGGGAAAAAAAAAAAAATGGTGGTTTTCCTCTCTGCTTTGTTTTAGGAAGGATGAGACTCAGTTATTTTATTTTTTTTTTCTTTTATTTGTTTTGCAACTACTGCTTTGGCACCAAGGCAGTTTCTGCCAGAGTCAGAGGTGAGGTTACGCTTGACTGAAGAAATCCAAGATCAATTTGTTGTCTCATACTTCAACATTAAATGCAGCTTGAAATATAATTGTTAGTCTGTGCACTCTCTGCTTTAAAGGAAGTGTTCCAGCACCTTGGAACAGAGAGTGTGGTTATCAGTGATCAACCAAAATGTGTACCCTAAACCAAGGCTAACCAGAATTTTCAGGCTAAGAGAGAGAGAGAAAGGGAGAGTGTGCAAGGTGCAGGGAAGAAAACAGATGAGAAGGAAAAAGCATAAAAGGCAGAGCTTGTAGTAGTCAAAGCATTGTCTGCCTTGAAAGTTCTCAGTCAAATTTGGAAATCTGCAAATAAATTTGAAAAGAAAATGTATTATTCAAAATTTGTCTTCATTATTGTCTTACATAAAAACCTCTTCTTGTACAACTTCATAAATTCTACTATGGAGAAAAGATGTCACTGGGATAAGTGAATTGTAATTTCCCCTTTTGAGGATATTGGCATGTAAAAAGAGAGCTTTCTGGGAAAACTGTGTGCTGGAAGGTAGAGAGGGTCAGGTGATTCCTAACTAGGATTTTTGAAATGCCTTGGGAATTAAGTTCAACAAGGCTTGTTGTTCCAGCCTTGTATTCAAATGGACAAAAGAATAAAAGGAATAATCACCAAATCCCAGTTTTGAGGCTCCACAATTTGAGATGTTATTGAGTCAGGAAGTTGTGATCCTGATTCCAGATCACAGATCAGATGCGTCCTAAAGTGTCCTCTCCATCATGTTAGGTAGAGTGACAAGGACAACATGTGTGTCATGCCTGACCAGGAGAGTAAGACACAGTGCCTTGAGCTTACTTACTAATAAGAAGTGTTTCCCTCCTTGAAAGTCAGCATATGATCCTAGAAAGGGAAGGGTTCTATTATAAGACAGGTGAGGGTGTATGTCCCCACCTAATCATTTACTACTTGTATAATTTTAGGCATTTTACTCAAACTCAAGGACCCTTGGTTTTCCAATTAGTACAGGGACATGATCATATTTACATGGAAGGCTTTGGGAATACTCAAATAAAGTGATGACCATAACAGTTGCCCATTTATGTGTCCTTGCTGGTGTCAAACTCAGCAAAAGCTTATATATGTCTTGGTATGTAATCTTTATACTCTTGAATAATAAGCATTATTTCCAAATTGAGTGTGAGGAACCTCAAAGGTTCAGTATAGTTCTCAAGGCCACAACTATTAAATAAGAGGAATACATTCAAAGTCAAGTCTGTTTAAAGCACAACCCTTCGAAGCTTTTGTTCTCCTGTAGAGTCAATGAAATCTGTCTCTGTGTGCCATCCACTTTTCTGATTTAATATATCTTTGATGGCACCTTGCTCTGAATGAGTACTATGCCAGTCCTTGGGTCATAGCAGAACACCGGGCCCATGAAGTAGGGCAGGAGAGACTGCTCAACTAAGTACCAGTACCTGTTCTGTGTCTTGTGTTCTATAATAACACTGACATCCTTTTCTTGAATTGGAATCCATTAAAACCTGTGAAGTTGACTCTCAGTCAACTCTCAATCCCCAAAGATTTTTCTTTTCCTAACTGAATACCCACAATTCCTTCAAGCATTTATCTGTAGATTTGGCTTCTAGAATTCTCAAAATCCCAGCTATTCTTTAACTAAGTCTTTCCTCTAATCACAATAAAGAAAACTGTTATAATAGTAATAAGAGAGAGAAAGAGTATAATTCAGTCTCTTGGGAGAATTTTTAATCAATTTGTTTTGATAAAAGCTGTGTTAGGTTTATTTTACTCTACAATATTTTTCTTTAAAATTCATCCAGCAAGGATCTAGAATTCCAGACACTTTTCTGGTCAAATTTTCTTTGTCATCTCTAAGTAGAATGTAGCGTGATAACCAGGGTTGTGGCATGTTAACCAAACTTGCCAAGGTGCTCATGATAGATTACACCCTCCCACTAACCAGGTCAAGCCATATAAAACATGGGTATTGATCTTTACCCTGACAACCAAAAGAACAATATTGGTCCTGTACTTCAGCTATCACTTTTCCATTGTCTATACACCTTTATTGAATAGATCAGAATACAGAGCCCAAAGAGGTTGAGGATTTTTCCAAGGTCACTGATTTCATGTAGGAGAATTGGAATTACTACTCATGCTTCCTGCCCTCCAGTTTAGTGTCATTACTTCTGGGATCCTCATCAGACCATTTCTACAAGTGAAATTCAACACTGAGAGTCTCACTTTCCAACCTTGCAGGCTTCCCACTGCTTAGTGCAATCACCATCTCATCCCTGCAGCCATCTCCTCCCACAATGACATATGCACACATGCATGCACACACAGGCACATACATACGCACACAGATACATTCTTGCACTCACATGTACCTACACTCGTGTACACACGTACACATGCATGGAAACACATATCTCACCCAAGTATACACTCAGTCATGCACATTTACACACATTCATAAGCAGATAGTGGAGAAGGCAATGACAACCCACTCCAGTACTCTTGCCTGGAAAATCCCAGGGACAGTGGAGGCTGGTAGGCTGCAGTCCATGGGGTCGCTAAGAGTGGGACACGACTGAGCTAATTAACTTTCACTTTTCACTTTCATGCATTGGAGAAGGAAATGGAAACCCATTCCAGTGTTCTTGCCTGGAGAATCCCAGGGATGGGGGATCCTTGTGGGCTGGCATCTATGGGGTCACACAGAGTCAGACACAACTGAAGCGACTTAACAGCAGCAGCTGCAGCATAAGCAGATAGAAACACACTGATATACAGGCACACATAGTTCCTATTGGTCAGCAGAGAAGAAATTTATCCATTCTTTGACTCAAAAAATTCATATTCATATGAAAAAAAAGAATGATTATGGGGTCCCTCTTCTTTGACCATTGCTTGGGATGAACCACAATCCCCTCTGTATTACTCAGGGAAGTTCACAAGTCTCTCCTGTTTTACGCACTATGTGACTTTTGTACATCCTTTTTTTTGTTGCACTGTGTAGATTGTAACTGCCTTCTGGAAAGAACCATATTTTTCTTTGTTTTGTTTTCCTGTAACTTACTAGAAAGCTTGTCATAATAAGTGTTTCCTGAACAGAAATAAACTGCTGATACTGTAGTTACAAGCAACAGAGAAAGAGGTATCCTAGGGGAGGAGACAATACATAATACTTTTCTGCTCAAGCATTTTCCCCTCACCTTGCATTGATTCCTAACTTTATGCTAGAATTTCTATGATTCATTCCTTCACTTACACAACGTTTCAACCTACTGTGTGATAGACAATGTGCTAAGTGCACCAAAGTTAACAAATCTGGGTGTCAAACACTCTGTCTTCAAAAAAGTTATCATCCAGGTTTGAAACCATTAGCTCGTGTTTGAGGGGTTCTGAGGAGCTCCAGTTCTTCACCACAGAAAAAATCCAGCAACAGGCTAGATAAGCAGTAATTTATTACAATAGGATAACTGTGAGGCTTAAAGGTAGGCAGGCAAGTGGGCACTGTGCTGTCTTGAGTACTCAGTGGGTTATATTTTCATAATCAAAGGCAAAGAGCGGAGAGGAAAATGATCTCCTTCTTCTACATTCTTTGAGTCTTCCATCATTAACTCCTTCTACATGTTAGGCAAGGTAGTTTTGACTCTATATGTCTCATCAGGGACTGTCATAGCACTATTAAAAAATTATTTCAGGTCTCAGGGTAATGAGAGTCATTCACTTTGAAATGTCACCTTTCCGTAAATTACTGCTTTTTGTGTGGGCAGAGAACATGTTCTAGGGGTCATTAACTTGTTGACATCACTAGGCAAGATGCAGGCTTTATTTATTTATTTTTTTAACTATTGTTTTATTGTCCTGTGGCATGGCTAATACTAACATTGCATGCTTTTGGGGTTAAGCAAGTTTTGTTTCTTCGCAAGCCTATTTAGCTTTGATGTTAAGCAACTTGAGTCAAACAATCCCTCATTGTTTTAAAATTTTCCCACTGCTTTCTTGAGTGATCATTAGCTTACTGTGGTCTCCCAAANGAGATGGTGATGGACAGGGAGGCCTGGCGTGCTGCGATTCGTGTCCGACTCTTTGCGACCCCATGAATCACAGCACGCCAGGCCTCCCTGTCCATCACCATCTCCCGGAGTTCACTCAGACTCACGTCCATCGAGTCCGTGATGCCATCCAGCCATCTCATCCTCTGTCGTCCCTTTCTCCTCCCTTCTGCCTCCAATCCCTCCCAGCATCAGAGTCTTTTCCAATGAGTCACCACTTTGCATGAGGTGGCCAAAGTACTGGAGTTTCAGCTTTAGCATCATTCCTTCCAAAGAAATCCCAGGAGATTAGGTTCAAGTAAATTCACACACTGGCTCTCTTGTGAAATCCGAGAAAAACAAAGGCAAAGGAGGGACCAAAATGCCAGAGATACTGGAAAACCTAAGTATCTCAACTACTTTTTTTAGTTTTAGATGGATTTCAGATTGAAAACCTGGGACAAAGAGAGGAGAATGCAGTGAAGAAATAAAAATGATGTTTTTGACAGGCAGGGATAGAAAAGATGAATTGAGCTAACTATTAGAGAAAACAAGAACAAGGAGAAGCTTTAGAGAATTCTCCTATCACTTCCCGTCTTGTCCCCACTGCCTGCAGGGGCACTGGCAGCTGGGTCTGTTTTGTTTTGTATCACAAGGTGGGTACTTTCTCCCATCTGCCTTCTCTCTGCAGGACTCTCTACCTCCTCAAAGACAAGAATGGTTTCAGTTTAGACAAAGAAAAACCAGTTTATATGTGTCTTAGACCCATGGGAATGATGCTCATTTCCTCTCCAATTTCTTCCACCATATCTTATCCCTTTATATAGATTTAGGCCAACCTCTATTGCTTGATCTATTTTACCATGACTATGGACAGAAACTTATTCAAGTTCAGGAAAAGATGCCCAAACAAGAAATAAAAGAGAGGGGGAGCACAGCTTTCTCATAACACAATAAAAGGAAATGCCAGACAGCAAACCTGCCAGGGAGCAGGACTAGGTAAAAAGAAAAAGGCAGAACTCAAGAGGGACAGACCGTTATGACAGTATTTATTGTGGAGGATTCACAGGTGATCAAGAACTACCAAGGTGGAAGATCAATTTTCTCTGTACCCTCAAAGTCAACTCCTCTTTTCTCCACCAAACTCTTCTCCTTGCAATATCCTTAGGTCTGCTCACATTTTTCAGTGATCAGAATTCTTTCTTCAGAGATACTCATGATTCTGAATTCAGAGTGGCAACTCTTTTTTTTTTTAATACATTATTATGATTCTTTATTCTCTCCTTGGTACCTATGCTTATGTGCATACACATATACACCTGTGCCTTGTGGACTGACAATACAAAATTAAAGGAGTACATATTGATTGTTTTGGGTTTTCAAACATGTTTTGTTTGAAAAACATGTTCATGAAAATATCACAAAAATCCAACAATCTGGGCATTGTTAATGTTGTTACTCTTTCACAGATTAGGAAACTATGGAAGACAGATAGTTAATCAATAATAACATACCAGCTAGTAAGTGAAAGAGCTTGAATTCAGTTTTTTAATAGCATATTTCATTTAGCATACTTTGTTTGTTCCAACACATCAGTTTGCCTTTGCTATCATTATCTTATCTGGTTTCCAAGGCCTAAGCTCAAATCTTTTTTTCTCCAGGATGTCCTTTCCAAATACACACTAATACAATTATCATCTTTGAAGCTTGTTATTATTATTATACATTTTGATGGTGTTTTACACTATATAGCTTGGTGATGTATAAGCACAAATGTTTTAAAATCTTACCTAAAATGCTTATTGAGTTTTGCTGTGTGCAAGGTATACACAGTAAAACTATTAACTATTTTGTAGTTAACTCAAATAAATATTGTATTTCATTAGTTATATTATAAACTTTGTAAAGTATAACCATCCTTTATATTTTCCCTTTGTTCCCATAGTGTCTACCACATCCTCATCCCTGTAGAGTCTTGACACATATTATGCGTGCCATTAAATCCAACTCCACGATTCACAGTAAGTAAAACACAAATTCTTAGTTTTATTAGCCTTCTAATGTGGTTTTTATGAATTCTGAATGGCCATTTCAGCATGTTCTTATGTCTAAGTTGCTTAGAAAATACCCAACCTTTCTGACTCCAAGGATTTGGCAGATCTCATTTGTGCCAGCCTTTAGGGTCAGCTGAGAAAGCCTGTTTTGACATATCAATTTTAGTTCGTTTTATTTTCAGCTGTTAGTGTTTCATGTTGAGCCAAAATATGAGGAATATCCCACCAGCCATATTGTATAACATTATGAAGTTGAGAATTACATTAACAAGATAATCTAATAGCTTTTTCTGAGATACAAAAAATGTACACTACTGTTTAGGAGGTATTTTCAAGAAGAAAATGGAATTCCTCTGGACAGCAATTGATATGGAAAAAGGAATTCCACCCAAGTGAGCTTCTTCTTCTGTGACAGATGTCACCCTCGCAGCCATTCTGCCAGTCCTCCAGCAGTTTTAGTCATCACCCTGGTACATCTCTGTAGCATGAAAATAAAATTGCTAATTGCAAGTAAGTATAAAATCTCCCTGGAAGAGCTAACCTTTGACACAAGATGAAAGTTCAAAATTTTTTTACTTAATAAGCAAAAGTGAAGGTCACTCAGTTGTGTCCAACTCTTTGCAACCCCATGGATTATACAGTCCATGGAGTTCTCCAGGCTAGAATACTGGAGTGGGTAGCCTTTCTCTTCTTCAGGGGATCTTCTCAACCCAGGGATCGAACCCAAGTCTCCTGCATTGGAGGTGGATTCTTTACCACCTGAGCCACAAGGGAAGCCCAAGAATACTGAAGTGGGTATCCTATCCCTTCACCAGTGGATCTTCCCAACCCAGTTATTGAACAAAGGTCTTCTGTACTGCAGGCGGATTCTTTACCAACTGAGCTAAGTACTTAATAAAATGGACCAAATTTAGGAAAGTTTCTCTCTCTTGGTGTGAGGAGTTGTAGACAGTAAGTTATCTCCAACTTTATAAAAGGGGAAAAAAAAAAAAAAGATTGTAATCCCTCAAGCAACCTACACTAGTATTTCTAAAGTACTAAAATCATCTGGATAATCTAGAAAATCAGGATTCAGCTTCAAACCCTCTCCCCAGGAACGTTACTCAAGTCAACAAAGAGATGGTGCTGAATCGGAACCTCAGCATCTATCATGTGATGAAACAATGTCAAAGGAAGATAGCAGGGCAGACAAAAGAGCCACGCAAGAGTCATTCCTGCATGAATGGGCTTTAGTACTGAAAAGTAGGAGACAAAGGCTGATGATCTGGGGAGACAATAGAGACGTGATTCTGCTCATTGGATAATTCCTCTCCCTCATATACTCTTCCACCATTTCCATGTCCTTCTTGATTAATAACATCTGAAACTTAGTGAAGGACAAGCTAAGAAAGCCCAGAACTGTGCTAATAGGAGATATTTTCAGCTCTGTATTCCAGTCGGAACAGAGGCAATTTATACAAATTTAAAGGCAGCATTCCAGAGCCAGCTAGAACTCTGCATTCCCCTCACATAGATTAGGAAAAAGATTTTTATTTCTGACATAAGTTCGGAAAATAAGCATATTACAGACCAGTTAAAGGGCTGGGAATAACAATTATGTTAGGAAAGAAGATATATTTATAAATAGCAACTGCTTTGTTCTAAAAAAAGTCAATTGAAACTGGGATGATAAAAGAATAGAGTCATGACAAAGGAAGTGGCCGACTTGAGAGAAGAACTAATGTAAGCACATAATCACAGTGCAGATTCTGAAAAGGCACACTGAGCAGTCAGAATCAGAATTGAAATAACAGTGAACCAAGTAAATTATGTGGAGCACAAGTTTAAGGGCAAAAATATCACAGAATAAATAAACACAAAGGTGGAAGGGAGGAAGAAAGGCAGGAGGGAGGCAGGAAAAAAAAAACACAAAGAAATTAAAGAAGACAGGAAGATGGAAAGGAAGAAGGGGAAAAAAAGAAAAAGGAAAGAAGAAAGAAGAAATGTGAGATGCACTGGAGAGCATCCCATGAAAACCTGTGCACTTATAAAGAGAAAAAGACAAAAGAAAAAGAAAAAAAAAAACTGCTGTAGAAGAACTAATACATTTAACTTGACAGAAGACTTGCTCCTGAAGATGGGAAGTCTTCAACATATGAAAGGTAAAATGAAGTCACATCGAAACATGTACTAGTAAAATAATGGAATATAAAGAATAAAGATACAATTCTAATATATCTTCACAGAACAGAATATCATGCACTGTGCTTAGTTGCTTCAGTCATGTCCCGACTCTTTGTAACCCCATGGACTGCAGCCTGCCAGACTCCTCTGTCTGTGGGAATTCTTTAGGCAAGAATATGTAAGAGGATTCCTCCTCCAGGGAATTTTCCCAACCCAGGGATCAAATCCAGGTGCCCTGAATTACAGGAGGATTGTTTACCATCTGAGCCTCCAGGGGAGCCCACAAAATAGCATGTATGCAGAATCATAGGAAAATTTGTGAAAGGTTTATCTTGCATTTTGTCAATGAAGACATTAAAAATGGAATCACCTTGAAAACATAACACAAGTTCTAATAATAAGAATTATTAGTTTACTTGTCCAGACATATTTAAATTCACAGATTATAAAACTGGTGATTAAGGATTATATTTTTTTTCTTAATTTTTGATCATGAAACAATTTGTGTTCAAACTCTTAGCATGGACCCTTGATATCAATTTCTTTATCATTCAGTTCAGTTCAGTTCAGTTCAGTCACTCAGTAGTGTTCAACTCTTTGTGACCCCATGAATCGCAGCAAGCCAGGCCTCCCTGTCCATCACCATCTCCTGGAGTTCACTCAGACTCACGTCCATTGAGTCATTGATGCCATCCAACCATCTCATCCTCTGTCGTCCCCTTTTCCTCCTGCCCCCAATCCTTCCCAGCATCAGAGTCTTTTCCAATGAGTCAACTCTTTGCATGAGGTGGCCAGAGTACTGGAGTTTCAGCTTTAGCATCATTTCTTCCAAGGAACACACAGGGCTGATCTTCTTTAGAATGGACTGGTTGAAACATTCACAAAATGAAGATCGTGGCATCTGGTTCCATCACTTCATGGGAAACATAGGGAAACAATGGAAATAGTGTCAGATTGTATCTTTTTGGGCTCCAAAATCACTGCAGATGGTGACTGCAGCCATAAAATTAAAAGACACTTACTCCTTGGAAGAAAAGTTATGACCAACCTAGACAGCATATTGAAAAGCAAAGACATTACTTTGCCAACAAAGGTCCATCTAGTCAAGGCTATGGTTTTTCCAGGGGTCATGTATAGATGTGAGAGTTGGGCTGTGAAGAAAGCTGAGCACTGAAGAATTGATTTTTTTTGAACTGTGGTGTTGGAGAAGACTCTTGAGAGTCCCTTGGACTGCAAGGAGATCCAACCAGTCCATTCTAAAGGAGATCAGCCCTGGGATTTCCTTGGAAGGAATGATGCGAAATCTGAAACTCCAGTATTTTATCATTACCAGAGTCATTTAATTTACTAGGTTAAACCATTAGGGGTTGCAAAGTTTCAACTTGTTTTTGAGTTATAGAAGTCACAACCAATTTCCTGTTCAGTCTAAAAGCCATAACAAGCCCAGTATTTCCCATATAAGTTTATGAGTTATACCTTTCTTTTGAATATGTGCTACAATCAATAGAAACTATATATATATACATATATATATATATATACAGCTACAATTTTTTATTTTAATAATATTAGTACAAATTAAAAATCCTAAAGATTTTATATGTATGTTGACAGTATATATTGTCAACAATGTAACTACATGGCCTAAGCTTACAAAATACATTTTCAAATGGTTTGTTTAAAATNCATCATATGATAGTACCCTCAAGAAAAATGAAGAAACTTCAGTTAAACTCTTTGACATCGATTCTCCTGGGTGAGTTTTTTGAGCCTCCAAAACCAACACTGAGGTGCTAATGTGTCTGCAACAGAATTCTTTGTTTCTTGTAAGAGAGATGCTGAAATGATTTGGTATTTCAACTCTCTCTGTGCTGAAACTAGATTAAAATTTCTCTTTTGTGTCATGAGCAACCAAATTCCAACTGAAAAAAGAGTTAATCTCAGCTTTTCTATCTCGCCAAGATGTGATCCACATATGATGACCAAAAGACTACTTCAGTTGTTAAAGAACTTGAGAAAAGTTACACTCATATACAGTTTTATTTTTAAGTATATATACTCTTCCTAATGAGCCAGACATCCTGGAATGTGAAGTCAAGTGGGCCTTAGACAGCATTACTACAAACAAAGCTAGTGGAGGTGATGGAATTCCAGTTGAGCTGTTTCAAATCCTGAAAGATGATACTGTGAAAGTGCTGCACTCAATATGCCAGCACATTTGGAAAACTCAGCAGTGGCCACAGGACTGGAAAAGGTCAGTTTTCATTGCAATCCCAAAGAAAGGCAATGCCAAAGAATGCTCAAACTACCACACAATTGCACTCATCTCACATGCTAGTAAAGTAATGCTCAAAATTCTCCAAGCCAGGCTTCAGCAATATGTGAACCATGAACTTCCAGATGTCCAAGATGGTTTTAGAAAAGGCAGAGAAACCAGAGATCAAATTGCCAACATCTTCTGGATCATGGAAAAAGCCAGAGAGTTCCAGAAAAACATCTATTTCTGCTTTATTGACTATGCCAAAGCCTTTGACTGTGTGGATCACAAGAAACTGGAAAATTCTGAAAGAGACGGGAATACCAGGCCACCTGACCTGCCTCTTGAGAAATCTGTATGCAGGTCAGGAAGCAACAGTTAGAACTGGACATGGAACAACAGACTGGTTCCAAATAGGAAAAATAGTACGTCAAGGCTTTATATTGTCACCCTGCTTATTTAACTTCTATGTAGAGTACATAATGAGAAATGATGGACTGGAAGAAACACAAGCTGGAATCAAGATTGCTGGGGGAAATATCAATAACCTCAGATATGCAGATGACACCACCCTTATGGCAGAAAGTGAAGAGGAACTAAAAAGCCTCTTGA
>SJYQ01003345.1:92877-115390 GCA_006410935.1 Redunca redunca | reverse complement strand
CAGGTGGTATTTCATTCTCCAACATTATAATTTAAGAAATATTGACTTGGCAGTGGGATTTGGTGTAATTTTCATTTAAAATATTTCTTGTCATCTATATTTTGGCCCATTTCTTTAATACATATTACTTAGACAATTTTAACTATGTGCATATAAATGACCATAACTATAAAATTTAATTTTTATATTTTTTCATTTTTTAAAAAAATTTGTAAAAACTTTATTTTTTAAAATATAAATTTGTTTATTTTAATTGAAGGCTAATTACTTTACAATATTGTATTGGTTTTGCCATATATTGACTTGAATCCACCACAGGTGTACATGTGTTCCCCATCCTGAACCCCGCTCCCACCTCCCTCCCCATTCCATCCCTCTGGGTCATCCCAGTGCACCAGCCCCGAGCACCCTGTCCCTGTATCATGCATCAAACCTGGACTGGTGGTTTTTTTCACATATGATAATATACATGTTTCAATACCATTCTCCAAATTATCATCCAACCCTCACCCTCTCTCACAGAGTCCAAAAGACTGTTTTAAACATCTGTGTCTCTTCTGCTATCTTGCATACAGGCTTATTATTACTATCTTTCTAAATTCCATATATATGCTTTAGTATACTGTTATTATAGTTTTTCTTTCTGGCTTACTTCACTCTGTATAATAGGCTCCAGTTTCACCCACCTCATTAGAACTGATTCAAATGTAATATTTTAATGGCTGAGTAATACTCCATTGTGTATATGTACCACAGCTTTCTTATACATTCATCTGCTGATGGACATCTAGGTTGCTTCCATGTCCTGGCTATTATAAACAGTGCTGCAATGAACATTGGGGTACACGTGTATCTTTCAATTCTGGTTTCCTCAGTGTGTATGCCCAGTAGTGGTATTGTTGGATCGTATGGCAGTTCTATTTCCAGTTTTTTAAGGAATCTCCACACTGTTCTCCATAGTGGCTATATTAGTTTGCATTCCCACCAACAGTGTAAGAAGGTTCTCTTTTCTCCACACCCTCTCCAGCATTTATTGCTTGTAGACTTTTGGATGGCAGCCATTGTGACTGGCATGAAATGGTACCTCATTGTGGTTTTAATTTGTATTTCTCTGATAATGAGTGGTGTTGAGCATCTTTTCATATGTTTGTTAGGCATCTGTATGTCTTCTTTGGAGAAAAGTCTGTTTAGTTTTTTGGCCCATATTTTTATTGGGTCGTTTATTTTTCTGGAGTTAAGCTGCAGAAGTTGTTTGTATATTTTTGAGATTAATTCTTTGTCAGTTGTTCCATTTGCTATTATTTTCTCCCATTCTGAATGCTGTCTTTTCACCTTGCTTATAGTTTTCTTTGTTGTGCAGAAGCTTTTAATTTTAATTATGTCCCATTTGTTTATTTTTGCTTTTATTTCCAATATTCTGGGAGGTGGGTCATAGAGGATCCTGCTGTGATTTGTGTCGGAGAGTGTTTTGCCTATGTTCTCCTCTAGGAGTTGTATAGTTTCTGGTCTTACATTTAGATCTTTAATCCATTTTGAGTTTATTTTTGTGTATGGTGTTAGAAAGTGTTCTAGTTTCATTCTTTTACGAGTGGTTGACCAGTTTTTCCAGCACTACTTATTAAAGAGATTGTCTTTACTCCATCGTATATTCTTGCCTCCTTTGTCAGAGATAAGTTGTCCATGGGTATGTGGATTTATCTCTGGGCTTTCTATTTTGTTCCATTGATCTATATTTCTGTCTTTGTGCCAGTACCATACTGTCTTGATGACTGTGGCCTTGTAGTAAAGCCTGAAGTCAGGCAGGTCGATTCCTCCAATTCCATTCTTCTTTCTCAAGATTGCTTTGGCTATTCAAGGTTTTTTGTATTTCCATACAGATTGTGAAGTTATTTGTTCCAGTTCTGGGAAAAATACCATTGGTAGCTTGATAGGGGATTGCATTGAATCTACAGATTGCTTTGGGTAGTATACTCATTTTCACTGTATTGATTCTTCCAATCCATGAACACGGTATATTTCTCCATCTATTAGTGTCCTCTTTGACTTCTTTCACCAGTGTTTTATAGTTTTTTATATATAGGCCTTTAGTTTCTTTAGGTAGATATATTCCTAAGTATTTTATGCTTTTCGTTGCAAGAGTGAAAGAATTGTTTCTTTAATTTCTCTTTCTATTTTCTCATTATTAGTGTATAGGAACGCAAGGGATTTTTGTGTGTTGATTTTATATCCTGCAAATTTACTATATTCATTGATTAGCTCTAGTAATTTTCTGGTGGAGTCTTTAGGGTTTTCTATGTAGAGGATCATGTCATCTACAAACAGTGAGAGTTTTACTTCTTTTCCAATTTGGATTCCCTTAATTTCTTTTTCTGCTCTGATTGCTGTGGCCAAAACTTCTAAAACTATGTTGAAGAGTAGTGGTGAGAGTGGGCACCCTGGTCTTGTTCCTGACTTTAGGGGAAATGCTTTCAGTTTTTCACCATTGAGGATAATGTTTGCTGTGGGTTTGTCATATATAGCTTTTATTATGTTGAGGTATGTTCCTTCTATTCCTGCTTTCTGGAGGGTTTTTATCATAAATGGATGTTGAATTTTGTCAAAGGTTTTCTCTGCATCTATTGAGATAATCATATGGCTTTTATTTTTCAATTTGTTAATGTGGTGTATTACATTGATTCATTTGCGAATATTAAAGAATCCATGCATCCCTGGAATAAAGCCCACTTGGTCATGATGTATGATCTTTTTAATATGTTGTTGGATTCTGATTGCTAGGATTTTGTTAAGGATTTTTACATCTATGTTCATCAGTGATATTGGCCTGTAGTTTTCTTTTTTTGTGGCATCTTTGTCAGGTTTTGGTATTAGGGCGATGGTGGCCTCATAGAATGAGTTTGGAAGTTTGCCTTCCTCTGCAATTTTCTGGAAGAGTTTGAGTAGGATAGGTGTCAGCTCTTCTCTAAATTTTTGGTAGAATTCAGCTGTGAAGCCGTCTGGACCTGGTCTTTTGTTTGCTGGAAGAATTCTGATTACAGTTTCAATTTCCGTGCTTGTAATGGGTCTGTTAAGATTTTCTATTTCTTCCTGGTTCAGTTTTGGAAAGTTGTACTTTTCTAAGAGTTTGTTCATTTCTTCCAAGTTGTCCATTTTATTGGCATATAATTGCTGATAGTAGTCTCTTATGATCCTTTGTGTTTCTGTATTGTCTGTTGTAATCTCTCCATTTTCATTTCTAATTTTATTGATTTGCTTTTTTTTTCCCTTTGTTTCTTGATGAGTCTGGTTAATGGTTTGTCAATTTTACTTATCCTTTCAAAGAAGCAGCTTTTGGCTTTGTTGATTTTTGCTATGGTCTCTTTTGTTTCTTTTGCATTAATTTCTACCCTAATTTTAAGATTTATTTCCTTCTACTAACCCTGGCATTCTTCATTTCTTCTTTTTCTAGTTGCTTTAGGTGTAGAGTTAGGTTATTTATTTGACTTTATCTTGTTTCTTGAGGTATGCCTGTATTGCTATGAACCTTCCCCTTAGCACTGCTTTTACAGTGTCCCACAGGTTTGGGTTGTTATGTTTTCATTTTCATTCATTTCTATGCATATTTTGATTTCTTTTTTGATTTCTTCTGTGATTTGTTGGTTATTCAGCAGTGTGTTGTTCAGCCTCCATATATTGGAGTTTTTAATAGTTTTTCTCCTGTAATTGAGATCTAACCTTACTGCATTCTAGTCAGAAAAGATGCTTGGAATGATTTCAATTTTTTTGAATTTACCAAGGCTAGATTTATGGCCCAGGGTATGATCTATCCTGCAGAAGACGTGCGCTTGAGAAAAAGGTGAAATTCATTGTTTTGGGATGAAACGTCCTATAGATATCAATTAGGTCTGTCTATTGTATCATTTAAAGTATGTATTTCCTTGTTAATTTTCTGTTTAGTTGATCTATCCATAGGTGTGAGTGGGGTATTAAAGTCTCCCACTATTATTGTGTATTGTTAATTTCCCCTTTCATACTTGTTAACATTTGTCTTACATATTGCGGTGCTCCTATGTCGGGTGCATATATATTTATAATTTTTATATCTTCTTCTTGGATTGATCCTTTGATCACTATGTAGTGTCCCTCATTGTCTCTTTTCACAGCCTTTGTTTTAAAGTCTATTTCATCTAATATGAGTATTGCTATTCCTGCTTTCTTTTGGTCTCTATTTGTGTGGAATATCTTTTTCCAGCCCTTCACTTTCAGTCTGTATGTGTCCCTTGTTTTGAGGTGGGTCTCTTGTGTTTTTAAAATTAATTCAAATTTGTCAGTATTCAGTTTGTAATAGAACTGTAAGCCAATAATCCTCTTCCTAGTAATTTGTTGTGGTAAGACTGAACAAATGTCCTGAGTTCCAGATTACTGCATACCAAGAAGCTAGAGAAAAACCTTCCCATCAAAAGGCATATTATATAAAATAAAATTTAATTAATAAACTATGCAGATCTCCACAGATAAAATGTAGAGATTCTATTTTTTGTTACTTGCCCACTACTCTTTTATCATAATCTAATGATAGTGAAGCAGTTGTTCTTGGCATCTCATGAACCTAAGGAGATAGCATATCTCCAGAGGGCAGTAGTGCTACTTATCACAGAATGCAGGGAACATTTTCCTGATGCCTAATTGGTATTCAGTCAGGTAGGCATTAATGTAATAGATGGAACAGGGCACATGCAAACTCAAAACAGATAGTACATCTAGTGTCTGAAAGCATGCATTAAGTAAATATCAAACTTAGTTGAAGTACTTCAGTATTCACATAAACAGGGTGAAAGCTGGGGGTAATAATCAAAGGCAGTCTTGACAAAACTTTTTTAAATTTAATAGAAGTGCCAAAATTTGGAGGTTGCATGTTAGCGCACCTCCTAATGTGTGAGTAGAAGGCCAATCTCCAAGTGAACCTGAGTATTATATGATAAAGGTCCTAACTACAAAAGATCAAAATTCCCTTATAGCATTTGTTTCTCTGTTCTCTATTGAAGAAGCAATTGATAAGAAGTAGCTTTCCTTGATGGTGATGACAATGATTGTGAGAGTGATAAAAGATAAGATGTCACTGTGCCTTTCCCACATTGTTTTCCTTGCTAGTGAGAAATAGATAGCATGAGTGGAAAAGAGATGGGAATGACCTTGGAGAAGACCTACAAGTAACCTTAAAGATCTGTAAAGCAGCATTTTTATAAATTCAGTGGGTAGAATAATAATGCTGTATTTCCAAACACACTTAGGAGTCAAAATGAATAGATTGAAAGGCAGCGATTCTCCCTCAAGCTGTGCAGGGATCATCAGACCATTATTTGAGATGCTTATCCTCTACAAAATGGTTTGTGTTGAAATTATTTTTTTAAGGGCATCATTTCTTTTAGAAAAAACTTCATTACTAATTTGCCAATTGAATATCCCATAAGATATTCAAAGGCGTTTAGTGAATATAGAGTGAGTATTTTGATTTTAAAAAATGTGCACCTCCCGTTGTTCAATAATAATAGGGATGAATAACATCTACTTTAGGTTTTCAAATGTAATTTATGGTGATGAGACTTTTAGACAGGAAATGGATGAGCTGATGGATGATATACATATAGTTGAAACTCAGGTAATGGTTGTGACATGTTTTGCATTAAGTTATGACAATCTGAAAACAATCAAAGTATTAAAAAATAAAACTACTGTGAAGAGAGTGAATTAATAAACTCTGTTTAAACAAGCACCTGGATTCCTATATTGTACATCTTCAGTTCTGATTTGGGAGTTTCCTTGCCAGGCAAAACATGATCAGTCAAATCTTCAGTGGGGAAAGGATGGCTTCTGGAAAATTTTAGGATTTAACATTGAATAGCCCATATATTATCTCTATAAAGAGCAAAGATGACCAAAAAAAAAAAAAAAAGAAGAAGAAGAAGATGACGACGGCAGAGGATTTAACTCCTGGTTTATCCACTGATGTATTCCTACTATTCCTCCAACTGAAACAATATTTCAGCACAGTTCTTCAGTGATATACTGTTCTAATACCCTTACTTTGTTTCTCTTAGATTTTCTTTCAGTTCAGCTCAGTTCAGTCACTCAGTCGTGTCCGACTCTTTGTGACCCCATGAATTGCAGCATGCCAGGCCTTCTTGTCCATCACCAGCTCCTGGAGTTCACTCAGACTCATGTCCATTGAGTCGGTGTTGCCATCCAGCCATCTCATCCTCTGTCGTCCCCTTCTCCTCCTGCCCCCAATCCATCCCAGCATCAGAATCTTTTCCAATGAGTCAACTCTTCTCATGAGGTGGCCAAAGTACTGGAGTTTCAGCTTTAGCATCATTCCTTCCAAAGAAATCTCAGGGCTGATCTCCCTCAGAATGGACTGGTTGGAGTTTTTCTTTACCAAAGATGAAAGTCACTCAGTCATGTCCAACTCTTTGAAACTCCATGAACTATACAGTTCATGAAATTCTCTAGGCCAGAATACTGGAGTGGGTAGCCTTTCCCTTCTCAGGGGATCTTCCCAACCCAGGGATCAAACCCAGCTCTCCCACATAGTATGCATATTCTTTACCACCTGAGCCACAAGGGAAGCCCAAGAATACTAGAGTGGATGTCCTATCCCTTCTCCAGCAGATCTTCCCAATCTAGGAATCAAACCGGGGGTCTCCTGCATTGCAGGCAGATTCTTTACCAAAACCATCATTAATCATTACATACGATAATGCATAATTTTTTGTCTACTTCCACTACACATCTGTGGGAAATAATTGTGATATCTGTTCCACCCTTCTCACCTTGGTCAGAAGACATAGACTAATCCCAAGAAAGACTGTATAACTCCTTGCAGAGAGCAAATATCATAGACATGTCATGAATAGTACCTGGGGAGCTCAGAACATGGTATGGTGTTTCCATCATCGTGTGTTAGGGGAAAGGATCTTATCACCACCTAAGAAGACCTGCTTTCTGGAATGAGGCCAAAGTGAGAAGAAACTGACCCAGCTATGTGTTGTTCTAGGTAGCAATGAGGCATCCTAGGTCTCAGTGTTCAAAAGGTGTATTTACCTAAGATATGGGCTTCCCCTGTGGCTCAGGTGGTAAAGGATTCACCTGCAATGCAGGAGACCCAGGTTTGATCCCTGGGTTGGGAAGAGCCCCTGGAGAAGCGAAAGGCTACCCACTCCAGTATTCTGACCTGGAGAATTCCATGGACTATATAGTCCAGGCGATTGCAAAGAGTCAAACACATCTTAGTGACTTTCATTTTCACCTAAGATATATTGCTGGCTGTGTTTATTGCAGATGACTATATTTGGTGGAGAATACATAGGAGCTGAAATGGATAATTCAGTCCGAGGAAGAATGGCTGAGGAGGCTTAGCTGGTAAGAACCCCCAGTTTCCAGGTAGAGTTCAGGATTTGGCTTTGATAAGGTTTAGACAAGGAATTAGTGAAACGTAAAAATGGGAATACTTGGGGGATGTTGAGTGCTACACACTGGAAAAGCAGTGTGTAGAGAAACATACATCGAAGAGAAACTTAACATTTACTAAAACTCCTCACTGTGTTCTCTGTGTCTGTGTATATGAGAATATAGCAGTCTATTGTATCACTGAACTCCCTCCTGTCTTTATGAAGCCTGAAGTCTAGGTAGCAAGTTTTTCTCTAGTATGGGAAGAATTGTCCCACACCATGATTTTCCAAGTTCTAAACAACATTCTCTTCTTGCATGAACATTGTTAGAGCTGCCTAAGAATATTCTCCATAGAGCTCTACAGTCCTCCAACAATGCTGGAATCACTGGCTCAGAATTGGGCATAGTCTTTGACCTTCCCCTGCAAATAGCATCTTTGGATTGTAGAGAGAAAAGGTTGTTCATTAACGTTCTTTGCTGTAGTCACCTTGACCATGGATCTTTAGTAAAGGACAATGTTTTAGAAAAGTTAGATATCAAAATATTATTTTCCATGAAACAACCACCACTATATGCTGTGTTTAGTCGTTCAGTCATTTCTGACTCTTTGTGATCCCATGGACTGCAGCCCACCAGGCTCCTCCGTCCATGGGGATTCTCCAGGCAAGAATACTGGAGAGGGTAGCCATGCCCTCCTCCTGGGGATCTTTCCAACCCAAGGATCAAATCCAGGTATCTCACGTTGCAGGCAGATTCTTCACCATGTGAGCCACCAGGGAAGTCCTTACAAATGTTCATAAGTAATGAGTTGGATAGGAGTTCAACATCATGATTGATATAGTAAATTCACTAGGTTGTTCTGGAAATCTCATCTCCTTTCTACACAGTTTCAATGGAAACATGGGTTCTGAGTTACAAACATGAATTCAAAGGAGTCTTGCAGAATTATCTGTGTTTATGGCAATGTTACTTTGAAAAGTTTCTGGTTTTTATTAGGCTTAATATGATAGTCCTCACAATACTTCACTAAACATCTAAAGCAAACAGACAAGCAAAAACTCTTCTATATCACTCTTAATTTTCCAAGGACCTCTACAAGATCTGTTAGTCCACTAGAAAAAAAAAAAGAAAAAAAAGTTCAAGGACACATGCTGTCAACCATTATCATTTCCACAGACTTGTACCTTAGAGACAGCTAAAGCTGTCTCGCCTTTCTCACTAAACTCATGAGACTAAAAAGTAAAGGCAAAGCAAAGCATCAAGCCTGAGGTCTTTTATTCAACCCTATGACCTATGATAACATAAAGAAATTTATTTTCTGTTCAGTGAGATCTCATTTCCTAAAAGATAAGCCTCCTCTATATTGAAATGTCCTCTATGCCCCCAGGGTAAAGGAACCCCAAACTTGAGAGTGTTATTGCTGTCTTTCCTTAGTGTATGCTCTTCAGAAAGCCTCTTAACATTTCTATGCCTGCATTTGCCCTTCTGCAAATTAATCTTGTAATACCCATTTCAAAAGAGTGATAGGGAGCTTTTGACATGTATAGCAAGAACTTTGAGATCCTCAGATGAAAGAAGTCTCGGATGTACAAAAGCATTATCCTTGTTGGATGTGCATTTCCTGCTATGGTCTAACTGAGGGGAGGGATTAGGGGAGATTAATTGTGCATATGATCTGTCTAATCGGTTAAGGAGAGCGCAGATTGCTCATGACCTTCAAGAACACCAAATAAAATGCCAAGGCAGTTTCCTGAGTTTAGTTCATTGTTTCATCAGAGGTTGAGCTAGGAGAGAAATGAAAGTGCTTGGGCTTTGAGACAATACATCTGAGGAGTATAAATGCAGAAATGAATTCATATAATATGAGTGAATACGGTGAGCAAAAAATGTTGGGCCTTAAAACAAAGATTTTTAAATCCCATTTTTTCTCCTTATATTACTGTGCTTTATGATCTAAAGAAATGTAATAGTTCTGACTTTACTGCACAAAAAATGGGTTAAGGAGAGAAACCACATTCCTTAATCTCCTCAATCCCTTGTATTTCTCAGTTATACACAAGATTAATAATAGGTGCTCAGTTCCTCTAGTCTATTGAGAGGGAAGTATTACCCAAATAGAAAGAACATCCCTTGGAGAGAAAGCCATGACTATTGTTAGAAAGGTCGATAAAGTTAGAAATTGCCAATCACAAAGGCTCTGAATTGCATTGTGAGTCCTGCCCTTCAGCTTTACAAGTTCTTTTTAAGTCCATCAACCAGTCCTAAGGTAGGGAGTCCTATACTTTCTTTAGCTTGGTGAGTATTGCAAATGTTATTGCTAATATAACCTCATTATTCTTTTAACTTTTTTTTTCTTTCAAAAAAATTTTAAAGGTCTTATTTATTTATTTTTATTTTTATCCATATAAAGCATAAGATTTTTATTTATTATTTTATTTATTTATTTATTTTTTTACTTTTCAATATTGTATTGGTTTTGCCATACATCAACATGAATCTACCACAGGTATACACATGTTCCCCATCCTAAATCCCCCTCCCTCCTCCCTCTCCATAATTTTCAATTAATCATGGATTCACAGGAAGTTGCAAAGATATAGCATTATGGAGCACTTCCCTGTACCCTTCAACCAGCTTCCCCAGTGGGTATATCTTACGTGACTACAGTATGTTACCAGAATCAAGAATTATATTGGCACTATGCTTGTCTAGAATTCTATTCCAATTTACCCCATGGTTGTTTAAATACCATTATAATTAGGATACATCAATAGAACTATCCTGTCACCACAAAGATCTCCCTGATGATCTTTTTACCTTGCAACATGTGCATGAACCTTATGCTTTAACTTTATGTTAGGTTAAAAATAACTATTTCCATGTCATATATTCTACATGACATATAAAATTGTTCATACAGCTTTAGAGTTACAAAATGCTTTTACATTTTGTATATAATATTTCCAAGATGTGGACAAGCAAAATGCCTTAGTTCCCAGATAAGCTTTGAGCAATTACAAAACTACTAAGATACAGAAACTGAACTTACAACCTCATGCTGTTTCTTAATTATGGGGTTTCAATGCAATAGAATTTTCTAGAAAAATGGATATCAAATAGAGACAATCATCTAGGGCTTTTTAGTCCCCAAAATTGTTCTTGTGTAATGGAGTTAGGGACTGCCACTGTTCCTGAAATTAAGGGAAGCCAAGAGAAAATCCTTCTCCTTCCCCTAAATTGCCAGATTTATTAAGACCTAGACATGTGGGGCAGATATAATAAGATTATGACAATAGAAGCATATTCATAAACTTTCACCTGTCAATAAAAAATGTGGTCATTATAATTATGATATTAACTAGATTATAAAATTGATATAGCCATGCTATTGACTCTATAGAAATGTTGTGAAGATTAACACAGATAAGATACATCAAATTCTCATCACACTCCCTGACTCAATATAAACTCAGAATACATATTCTATCCAGCAGCATCCTCAGCTTCATCATTGTTTTCCTTAGGATTTCTAAAATTTGTAGTGTAAGGACATAGATATTAAACAATTTTTAAGTGTTATGCTAGATCAGAGTTGCTTGTTTAGAAATAAGAGAAATAGTGATGTCATATTATTGAGCAAGCCCAGAAATGCAGAAAACCAGGACTCTGGAGAACAAAAACTTTAACACTGAGACTGAGGTAATAAGGCACAGAAAGTCCATAGGATATTACTCGATCTGATTTATGGATTAACTACAGCTTGGCCAACTAACAAATACCCTCACTGAGTGTTACTGTATTTATTTGCATAAAGTCACAATGATGGTTTTAGGGAAGAGGAATTTCAGCTGTACTTCCATCAGATTGGACATGTTGATAGCATTCATCTAGCTCCATCTCTATGTCTAGGAGACTTCTAGTACAGCTGTCTACTATTGCATCTCCCTCACTACTCATATACACCAGGAGAAGAGTGGAGAGGAGATCGCCCCTCCTCCAGGGTGGCCAATGGCTAGGCACTGCAGTGGTTTTCTTCTCAGTTTGAGCTGATTATTATTACTGTTATGGCAGCCTTCCAGTCAGAAAATGACTCTATGCTATGCCTGCCTACAGTCCCACTGTTAATGTTTTATTTATCTGTTAAGTGTTTCCCTCTCCCCACTGTCTTCATTAGAATGCAAATTACAATGAAACAAATATTACATTAAATAAGTGTGAATACATTTATCAGATCAATTTTCTTTTACAAGAGAAAACAGGCAAAAGAGAGTGATAGTGCCTAGGATAGGAGAAAGACATTGAATTGGGGTCAAGGGCTTAAAAGAATGGTTTACTGAGACTTGATGCCAGAGTAAAGGTGATTTTAAAAGGTTGGCCTTGTCAGCTTAAGCCATTGTGTCCTCTACTTAGATTTTGTTTTTTATACCTCTCGGCTCCATGGTCTTATTTCATTCCTTAATGTTACAGATACATTTCAGAGTCCAGTGAATATATGTCACACTCTTTGCTTTCTGGTTATGGAACTGACTCAAGTGCCCTCTGAAGATTCAACAATCAGTTAGCTCCCAGCAATTATAGGAATGAACTATGTATTAATGAATATTAAATAATAAGATAAGTTGGCAAGTACTAAGTTGTTCTGATTCATGAAAGCTATAATGTTTTATATATACATGTTTATATGTTTATATTGAATCAGAATGCATAAGAATGCTTGCAATTTATCTTAATTCCCAATATTTATTAATGTATAACACTAATAAATTTTAGTGCATACACTTGTACATTTTTAATATATATATATATTCTGAAGGTGAGTAAAATGAGTAAATATTAGAAATAAAAAGAGAAAAATGATAAATGCAACTTCTACACACTAGCTAAAGTTTGCTTTCTGAATGTAACAACCTAGTTGTGTCAAAGTAGTTTTTAAACTCTCTTATCTTTCCATTCCCATTTTGTTTTTCTGTTGAAGTTGTGGAAATCACCGTTTTTCCAACAGAGTGGCAGAGACAGAGGGGTTAACTAATCCAGACTTTGACATTTTAGAAGCAGCTCTCAAGGCAAGTCATGGGACAATCATAGACCTGATGTCCAACTTCTGCATTTTGTCTACCCGCTCTTATTCTTCCAATGGTCCTCCTACTGGACTCAAGTCTTACAAAGAGCCCGAAGAAGTCATTGCCACTGTGGGGCAGACAAAAGAGAGAAGGAACACGGATATTTATGCTTTATTCATGGAGAAAGAGATGAGAGGATACTGAGTAGAGTTTTAACCCAACTGGGTTGTGAGCTTGTGTTTGGAGAAGTAGGTATCTCTTAAACAGGAAAGGAAGTGACTGGCTCAGGACCAGAGATGCTACACTCAGGCACCAGCGTGACACATAAATGACATTATCCACTCCACAATGTAAACAGAATTTGGCAAAGTCAGTTCCTATAGTGTTGAGGTCCTTTAATGGACCAGAACCTGGTGGTCGGAGTCAATGATAAGAAAGTAAAGGAGAGAAAGAGGCTGAAACTCCTTGGTTTATACAGAAAGCCACTAAAGCCCCTGGCACGGGGCTTGCTCTGTTCACGGAGGCCTCAGGCGCCCTCTCGATGGGGTGAAGGCACAGAGCACTTTCTCAAGAGGGTATTAGAAGCCCGGGCAGGAAAGTGAACTCAGAAGGCCTCTGTGCTCCAAAGAAATAGCCTGAGAGAGAGAGAGAGAAAGAGAAAGAAAGACATGGGGACCAGAGCTCTGATTGAGCAAAGGTGTTTTAATCAACATAGTGTGGGCATATATACCGTCTTACAAGGTAGTTATTCTCAGCAAAGATAAAGATTACAAAACATAGGCGATCCGTATTAAAGAGAGAGAGAGAGTTTTAAACAATCACTTTTACCATATGGTTCACAAGAAGGAAGAGGGTACTTATTACTGTATAGAAAAACTAATGAAAGAAATGCCTTCAGCCCTGCCTCTCTTAATTCCTGAGTGTTCAGGAATTAATAAGGAGCAGAGAATTCTTGACAGATCCAAAACAGCACACAGGAAGCCTCATGTTAAATGCTTCCTGACACTACAGCTAAACTTACTGTACATCTGTACATAAGAAAAACCAGATTAAGTATTTTAAAATGCAGGTTCAGACCTCACTTCTAGAAATTAGCTATGTTTGTTACCTTGGGTGAAGTCCAGAATACTGCATTCTGCTAATTGTTATGTAGTGATCCATCGGAGGCTCTGAGGTGCAGACTTTGTTCTGTTCGCCTATGTATCCCTAGTCTGAAGTAAAGAAGCCAACACACATTGATGCTGAATAAAGGATCTGTTGAAAGATTACTAATGGATATCTTTTTGATTGTCCATTCTGAGTCAGGTTCTTCACAAAGACCTTTTATATACATGATGTCATTTTATCCTCCCAGCACTAATGTCACCTGTTAGAGATGATAAAACACTTTTAAAGAGGGTAAGTAATTGAGTAAATACATGAACTGAGGTACATTAATTCTCAGATCTGCTTTTAGATTTGTTAGGGAAGTGGACAGATGGATGAAAGGATGTCAGAGTTGAAAGAAAAATGAGAATTATAAAATAAATAGTAAGAGGATTTTAATCAACTTGGGATCAAATTTGAAAATTGCATATATGTATGGAACATATTTATTACAGCTATATTTATGATTCCACATTATATTGAAAGTTTGTGCTATATATAGGGCTTCCCTGATAGCTCAGTTAGTAAAGAATCCACTTGCAAAGCAGGAGACTCCAGTTAAATTCCTGGGTTGGGAAGACCCACTGTAGAGGGATAGGCTACCCACTCCAGTATTTTTGGGCTTTCCTTGTGACTCAGCTGGTAAAGAATCCACCTCCAATGCAGGAGACCTGGGTTTGATCCTTGGGTTGGGAAGATCCCCTGGAGAAAGGAAAAGCTACCCACTCCAGTATTCTGGCCTGGAAAATTCCATGGAATGTATAGTCTATGGGGCCACAAAGAGTCAGACATGACTGACATATCATACTCAAATATATCAACACATACTGACTCACTAAACAGCTCAGTATTCATTATGTATCTTCCTTGGGCCAAGCTTCTTACTAGATGGGGAATATAGAGAAGCTCACATCCAAACATTATGCCTACCCTCAAGTTAGCAACAATAATAATAACAGACACAACAACATCAATAGTAACATACTACTATCATTCTAGATTCCAAAACACTTTCACGTAACTTGTCACTTTTGATACTCATGGCAGCTAAATAGAGAGCAAGTTGTTATCATCCCTGTTTTACACATTTTATCAATAGTTCTAGCATTCTTTGTTGATCAAGAGGGAAAAATGAAAGAAAAAGTAAACCACATTTAACTAATTAATTGATCTGTCTAAACTACTTCCCTAAATTCCTTTTTCTAGTTTTGCTTTGAATGATTAATTGATATTGAATTCTTTACCTCTAAAATAATAAATTATTTTTTTAAGACTGAAGGAGGATTACAAGGCTCTGATGGATATCTAAGATGCCCAAACCATGCACACATATGTAGATTTTAGCTCTGATCTCTTTGTATAGGAGGAACTTCCCTGGTGACTCAGACAGCAAAGCATCTGCCTACAATGCGGGAGACCCAGGTTCGATCCCTGGGTTGGGAAGATCCCCTGGAGAAGGAAATGGCAACCCACTCCAGTACTCTTGCCTGGAAAATCCCATGAACTGAGGATCCTGGTAGACTACAGTTCATGAGGTCACAAAGAGTCAGACAGGACTGAGCAACTTCACTTTCACTTTCTTTGTATAGGAAGAAACATAATTTGAGAAAAAGCATATTTTTTGCAAACAAATGTACAATCCCCTCTGCTAATATATTTTTAAAAGCCAAGTGTTAATTTTGTTTTTATAGATATTGGCTACATAGCTATGCAGACATAAGCACATGACCATATATATGTGTTATGTATATATACAATCTTAAAATGCACAGAGGAGTCTATAGCTTTCATATAACTCTCTTAGAGCTACCTTCTTATTGGTTAGCAGATTGGAATCCCCTAGATGATGACAAAAGTGTTGCTGTATAGTTATTCTCAGTATGAACATATAATTTGGCATTGTTTAGAGTGACCTTGTGTTAGCTCTTAACTAGCATTTTCTGTCCAGCTTGCCAGCCATTCTAGACTTCACTATAGTCATAAGGGTCTAATTCTTCCTTAATGATAACCTTCTCTCATTCCTGGCAAGTTAATGACCTCACCTCAGGATTCTGCTTCACATCTTGCCTGAAACACAAGCTCCCTTTAGCTTAAA
This sequence comes from Redunca redunca, assembly GCA_006410935.1. Taxonomy (NCBI): domain Eukaryota; kingdom Metazoa; phylum Chordata; class Mammalia; order Artiodactyla; family Bovidae; genus Redunca; species Redunca redunca. The sequence goes on along the minus strand of SJYQ01003345.1, from coordinate 99,664 downwards.
CGATTAATCAGAAGCCTGTGGCTAATAATAGACTGTCCATCCCACTCCCATTTTAGTGCTTGGCAATTAGAACAGGTTGATAAGTGTTATTATTGGATCATAGACTTGGCATCATTCTCAAATTCATTTACCACCTCCCATCCTCCAAGTATGGCTTCAGATAAGCCTCCTCTATAGCTCACCATTTATTCACAGTTGATTTTTAAATGTCTGTGTCCTAGCTAGTCATTTTTGCTTTATTTTTGCCACAAACAAAAGGAGAAGGAAGAAGAAAGATTATAGAAGTATGAATGGTAGTGATACCTAGGTGTTTCCTGTCTTCTTTCCAGGCATTGTAATGACAAAAGGGCACCTACAGGTATTGACTGCAGAAGGTTTATGGGTAAATACTAATTCTCTCATAATAGAATTATGAGTTTTGAGAGCTACAAGTGGAATATTACCAAATATCTCCCCCTAAACTTATACACGAGCAAAGAAAAGCAGAAAGAGAGCCAGTCTCATAGACAATGAATTTTAACCTATAATTCTGAAGTTTCACAGGAAAGAATCTACAAATAAGAATAAATATGTACTAAAAAGTTAAAGCTTCTTGATTTTGAACAAAAACAGAAGCAGGCAACTACATATGTTGAGACAGTATTTTGTTGTAAGGGTAATACTATTAGAGTAGACTTAGCTTGAGGCAATGGCATCCCACTTCAGTACTCTCGCCTGGAAAATCCTATGGACGGAGGAGCCTGGTGGGCTGCAGTCCATGGGGTCGCTAAGAGTCTGACACGTCTGAGCGACTTCACTTTCACTTTTCACTTTCATGCATTGGAGAAGGAAATGGCAACCCACTCCAGTGTTCTTGCCTGGAGCATCCCAGGGATGGTGGAGCCTGGTGGGCTGCCATCTATGGGGTCGCACGGAGTCGGACATGACTGAAGGGACTTAGCAGCAGCAGCAGCAGCAGCAGCAGACTTAGCTTGAGTTGATGCCAGCTTCTCTAATTTCTCATATACCTCCCTAGACATAATGATAGACAATGAATCAGTCACACATATATAATAAAATGTTAATCTTTCATTGTTTATGGCTATTAATGTAGATGTATTGCATCCTTATATTGTGGTAGTAGAAGTTTGGTGGTGGGGAATTCCTTCTGTTCTCTTTAGAATAAAGACGGACAGATAACAAGGAAACATTAATAGGTCATGATTGTAAATAAAAAATAGTTTTTAGTTCAAAATATTCATTTTCTTTCTCAAAGATTTCCGCTGAGGAGAGAGTAAATTGTCCCAAGACAGAAATTTTTAGATTCATTAAACATATGTAGCCGTCTGCTCTTGTGTGACAATAAAGATTTCTAATCTTTGTCTCAGCAAAGGTCAGAGTTAACTCCCATAACACTCTTTATCTTTGGGAGGTAGAATGTGCCACTAACCCCACCTGATCTCAATTCTATAATGAAATGAAATTAACAATATAGTAAATGAAACACCTCAGAGCCCTTCTTTAACTCTAAAGTATCACAGTGTTTTTAATTAAGAATACTATTCATTATGAGTTAAAGTATATCCTCAAAATTAATATTTTGAAGTCCTAATCTGCAGTACTTCATAGTATTACCTTATTTGGAACAGGGTTTTTACAGAGAAAATCAAGTTGCATTGAAGTTATTATGGTGGGTCTGAACCTAGTATGATTGGTGGTGTCCTTATGAAAAGGAGGAATGTAGGTATAGAGACATACACAGTGGGAAAACCTTGCAAAGAGACATAGAGAGAAGAGGTCTACATATAAACCAAGTAGAAAGGCCTGGAAACACAGCCTTTCCTCACAGGCCTCAGACAGAACCACCCTTACTGATGTCTTGATTTTGGATTTCTAGGGAGACAATAAATATATTTTTTAAAGCCATTCAGTCTGTGGTGCTTTGCTACGGCAGAACTAGCAAGCTAATAAAATATGCCTGTCAGTTTTGAAAAACATCCCAGAGTGAATAAATACCAGTGTCAGTCCAAACCCAGGAATATTTTCCCTTTTCAGTAGTGTCACTGGGTCTTACATCTGCCTAATAGGAACGTGGAGTGAGAAGTTCTAAATGACTTTTTCATGCATCTAGTTATATGTCCCACATTATCTATCCCAGAACTGTGATTAGATATAAAACCATAGATCCATGTTTCTTTTCATATGGCAAAGGCAAAGTGCCACTCACTCTTCTACTCCACACACACTTAGAAGCATCCCCAAGAAAGGAATAAAAAAGTCCACAAAAAGTGGTTACAATGCACATTATGCCTTGAGTAGTGGAAGTAACAGGAATATAGACAATCTTTTCTTTAGTAAGACTGTCTGATTCTTCTCTGTGTATATCATATGAGACTTTAAAATGTTACTACGGTGTTGTTATTTAAAATATTTTCATCTAAAATTAAATTGAATCCTTATAAACCATCATTCAGAGAGTAGGAGCTAACAGTTGTCATTGTTCTAGCCTTATCTCAGAAAGTGTCGCCTGTTAAGGGCAAAACCAAACTTTTAAACTAAATCCAAGTAATAGTCTTCTTTAAAAAAAAAAAACAACAAAAAAGAGAGAGGGAGAAGATTGAACTCGGGCATATCAGTAATATCATGGGGGTGTGAGTTTGAGTGCACTCTAAGAAGAGGACTAGTGTTCAAGGGATTTCTGAAGACAATAGAAGAATGAGATTAGGGGATGGGAAGAAATCCCCTAGAGGTAAAACCACATCCTTAACATCTGATAGTTCCAGGGTTTAAATTTAGACCACGTGGAATATATCCTGAGTGAAGGAGTGACAGCTATAGTGACTACACTGTCCTGACCCCTACACTGGGTTATAGTTTTGTGATTATCTATTTCCTGTTGAGATAAATAGTGACTAGTAGGGGCCTAGGCAGGCTACCCAGGTAGTGCTAGTGGTAAAAAAAAAAAAAAAAAAAAAACTCTCCTGTCAATGCAGGAGGTGTAAGAGATATAGGTTTGATCCCTGGGTGGGGAAGATCCCCTGGAGGAGGGCGTGGCAAAGGACTCCATTATTCTTGCCTGGAGAATCCCACGGACAGAGGCACCTGAGGGCTACAGTCCATGGAGTCTCAAAGTGTGTTGGACATGACTGAAGTGACTTAGCATGCACGTATGCACAAGGACCCATACATGTCGGTCTTTGAGACTTCTGTTCAGAAATTCCATAGGCAATGGATTCCTACTGGTTTCACCTAACAATTCTTTTCATTTTGGGGTTGGTTTTCATTTTTTTTAGTTAATTGTCATGCTTGAGAGTGAGCATTAGTCTCTCACTCATGTCTGACTTTGTGACTTCACGGACTATAGCCCACCAGGGTCCTCTGTCCATGGGATTGCTTATGCAAGAATACTGGAGTGGGCAGTCATTCCTTCCTCCAGGGAATCTTCCTGACCTGGGGATAGAACCCATGTCTCCACTATTGGATGCAGATTCATTACCATATCTGAGCTACCAGGATATGTTTGCTGTTTTAAAGACAATTATCAAACAAAATGATTATGTATTTACAATTCTGATTAAGAAACAGACCATTGTCAGTAGCTTAGGCACTGTATGTTCCTCTGCTCCATCTCAGGAGAAAACCTGTTACCTGACTTTCTGGCTCATTCAGTTCAGTTCAATTCAGTCGCTCAGTCATGTCCGACTCTTCACGACCCCATTAATCACAGCACACCAGGCCTCCCTGTCCATCACCATCTCCAGGAGTTCACTCAAACTCACATCCATAGAGTTGGTGATGCCATCCAGCCTTTTCATCCTCTGTCGTCCCCTTTTCCTCCTGCCCTCAATCCCTCCCAGCATCAGAGTCTTTTCCAATGAGTCAACTCTTCACATGAGGTGGCCAAAGTACTGAAGCTTCAGCTTTAGCATCATTCCTTTCAAGGAACACCCAGGGTTGATCTCCTTCAGAATGGACTGGTTGGATCTCCTTGCAGTCTAATGGACTCTCAAGAGTCTTCTCCAACACCACAGTTCAAAAGCATCAATTCTTCGGTGCTCAGCTTTCTTCATAGTCCAATTCTCACATCCATACATGACCACTGGAAAATCCATAGCCTTGACTAGATGGACCTTTGTTGGCAAAGTAATGTCTCTACTTTTCAATACGCTGTCTAGGTTGGTCATAACTTTTCTTCCAAGGAGTAAGGGTCTTTTAATTTCATGGCTGCAGTCACCATCTGCAGTGATTTTGGAGCCCAAAAAATAAAGTCTCACACAGTTTCCACTGTTTCTTGCTCATTAGTCTATCATTTCCTTTGGTGCTTTCATTTTTGTTTGTATTCTAAAGTGATACATTGTTTCATTTGACTTTTTTTCCCCCCTTTTTAATGATTTCACTTTGCTTGGTTAAGTTAATATCAGTCAGAGAATTTTAACCATCAGATAGAGAATAGTAACCACTTTAAGTTTATAATTTTCCTCTTGGTAATTGGTGAGGATTAATTATAAGTAATTTGTGTGGGGCTACTTGCCTGGAGAATCCCATGGATGGAAGAGCCTGGTGGGCTACAGTTCATAGGGTCTCAAAGAGTTGGACACCACTGAGCGAGCTCACTTCACTTCACTTGGAAACTATGTAAATATCATGTATCTCATCCGTATAGTAGGGGTGTATGTCCCATCACTTTTTTTGGCCTCAACTTTTAAATATATTTTTATTGAGGTATAATTGGCATTCAACCACATTCTTAATTTATCAATTTTAATTATACACTATGTATTCTCCCAATACTTGCTTCTTTGTTCAGCATTATGTTTTGTAGATCCATTTGTGTTGACAGCTGCCAGTCTATTTGATTCTATGGTTGATGTGTACTTGGGTTATTTCTGCCTTTTGCCATTACTATTACCATTGCCTGTTCTGAATATCCTTGTGCCCTTCTTTAGGAATACCTGTGCAAAATATTATCTAGGAAATGTGTAGACATCCATGATGGTTTCATCAATTCACATGGCTGCAAATATGTTACATGGCCAGACTTAGTTCTATCAGCCATTCTGTTGGATTTAAATCTACATTTTCCTGGTAATAATTAAGTGGAACAATTTTTATGTTTATTGGCCCTTTAGATTTCTTCTTCCTTGCAATGCCTGTTCCAGAATTGTTGACAATTTCTGTTAAGTTGTTTTCTAGGAGTTCTTCACATATTTTAATAGTTACACATGGTCAGTTTTATATGCTGCAAAGATCTTCTCCCAGTTGTAAACTTGTTTGTTTAACCTCTTTATGGTATATTTTTTGTTGTTGTTACTTTAAATTGAAAGTTCTTTTTCAGTAATGTAACTGGCTTTATCTTTTCTTCAATGATCCCTTTTTGGGTAATTCTAGAAAACCATTTTTTCCCCCTGAGTTCATAAAAGTAGTCTGTATATCATTTTTTAAGGATATTGTGCTGTTGTTTTTCACATTTGAATCTTCAGTTGACCTATAAATTCTTTTTAAAATGATTCCTTATTTCTTTAAATAGTTTAAGAAAAACTGATGGTTTGCAAACTTAAACTGTGTAATATACCAAGATCTCAATTACAGTAAATCTCACAAAATGGAGCTATATTTAAAATACCATATCCTTCCAAAATGATGAATTATACCTCTGTTATCTCTACTGCAATCCAGTTTCTCTATTTACCCTAAAATAACAGAAAATGCCAATACTTGCTTTACTTTGTATATGTAGTAAGTTAGGCAGTTAGTTAATTATACTCTCCTGTCTATCCAAAGAACATTTATGGAGACTTTTCACTAGTTGCATTTTAACTAAAATACCAAGTTGAGGTTCCCATACGGTGAAGGAGATTTAGAAGTGAGGAAAGTTATTAAGGGAAATGCATAATCTATTTCCATAGAAATGAATGATTTTCAGAAACCATTTTGACTTTTCTTTCATAAACATGCACACACACACACACACACACACACACACACATAATCAAAACACAGGATAGTTCATTTTATGTTTTATAAGTTTCCAAAAGTCCAATGAATATGGCTAAAGTGATGAGAAAGAATTATCTTCCCTCTATTCTGAACTTTAACAATTGGTATCATACACATTGACAGACTGAACTACTGTTTACCTTTTAGGAAATGGGAAGAATTGATATAATAAGTAGTTTCTACATGATATTAGTGAATCCCAAGCTATTAATCAGTAATGTAAGTGAGAAGTAAAATCACTGAATTCAATTTTAGAGACTTGAAAGAAAGTGTTTGCTCAGTCATGTCCAACTCTCTGTGACCCTATGGACTGTGTAGCCCACCAGGCTCCTCTGGCCATGGGATTCTCCAGGCAAAAATACTGGAGTGGGTTGTCATTTAAACAATGAAAAATTTTTGTCCCTCAAAAACATTAAATGGATAGTAATTACTGCATTAAATAAATGAGTTGAAGCTAAAGCTCCAATTCTTTGGCCATGTAATGTGAGGCATCAACTCAATGGAAAAGACCCTGATGTTGGGAAAGATTGAAGGCAAAGGGAGAAGAGGACAGCAGAGGATGAAATGATTAGATAGCATCACTGACTCAATGAATATGAATTTGAGCAAACTCTGGGAGATAGTGGAGGACAGGGAAGGCTGGCATGCTACAGTTCATGGTGTTGCAAGGAGTCAGACATGATTTGGTCTCTGAACAACAACAAATGAATGAGTGAAATATTGGATACTAAAGACCTATATAAAAGTGGGTCAACCATTTTATGAACTAAAAAATAGGTCTATGAGAAAGATGGTTTTCTTGCTACATATG
>SJYQ01003345.1:61566-92644 GCA_006410935.1 Redunca redunca | reverse complement strand
ATCTTAACCCAGTGCCACTTTATTTCTTTTTGTTTCTTTAGATCTGAGAATATTGAAATGCTTATCATTATTATTATTTCTTGTTTCATCTACTGTATGCTTATCAAAGTAAGTTTCTCTGTCACAACTGAAACAATCAAGATTTCTTTTGTTGCTTGTAATAAATAAATACTCAGTTGTGAGAATGTCCTCAGGGAAACTTCATTAAAAAAGAAATGAAAATGCTGAGAAATAAATGGTTATTGTGATTGCACTTGTTTTGATATAATATGCAAAAATGTAATTTGGTTCTGTAATGTCTGGAATGCAAAGAAAAAATTTAAGATGGAGAAATGGAAAAGATGTTGCATGCATTTATTATATTATTTCAATTATCATTTGTTTCTGAGAGTATGAGAGTTTAGATTCAAACAGTATTTTGGAATAAAATGTGAATGTAGCTAACAGGAAAAAAGGGCAAAATACACAAATGGTAATATTAGGTGATAAATAGATAAAATGTGGTACATCTCTAACATTTCTTGACAGATGCTATTTTAGATTTAATGCCTAGATGCTTGAATTTTCTCTTTGTTTTGTTTAAACACTCTACCTGGCAGCCTTATTCTGCAGTTTCTCAGATTATTTTGCCTTATCCTTGCTTTGGCTCAATGACAAGTAACAATTAGCCAGTCATGGAACATTGTAATAGAGATGTGAATGGCTTGAAGTAAGTGCCTGATATCAGAAAACAATTTTCTAGGTAAAACAATTCCTTTCAGGGATTCAGGATAAGGGAATGAAAATTAATTTTGTTCTTCTTCAGATTTAATGCTCCTTACTTGTCCTCATTCTTCAAGTTATTCTCTTTTTTTATGTATCCAATGAGGATTTGCATGGTAGTTTTATTTTTCTCAAATTGTTAGGTAATATAGAATTAAATAAAGAAAACAATTAAGACAAATCAATGGTGTGGGGTAGCATGATAGAAAGTAGAGGAAGAGAAAAAATAAGGTAGAGGGAAGGCAAGGTGGATTATTGCATTCAGAGGCAATAGAGACCACAAAAGGACAAATAAGCTAGATGAGGAACTGGCATTAAAACACTTGTTATTCTTGTCCTAAGCTAAGTTTCCTTCACTGTTGGCATTTAACTATCTTCTGTTCAGTTCAGTTCAGTCGCTCAGTCATGTCTGACTCTTTGTGACCCCATGAATTGCAGCATGCCAGGCCTCCCTGTCCATCACCATCTCCCAGAGTTCACTCAGACTCACATCCATCGAGTCTGTGATGCCATCCAGCCATCTCATCCCTGGTCATCCCCTTCTCCACCTGCCCCCAATCCCTCCCAGCATCAGAGTCTTTTCCAATGAGTCAACTCTTCACATCAGGTGGCCAAATTATTGGAGTTTCAGCCTCAGCCTCAGTCCTTCCAATGAACACCCAGGACTGGTCTGCTTTAGGATGGACTGGTTGGATCTCCTTGCAGTTCAAGGGACTCTCAAGAGTCTTCTCCAACACCACAGACATCAAAACATGCTTTTGAACAAAAACATCAATTCTTCTGTGCTCAGCTTTCTTCACAGTCCAACTCTCACATCCATACATGACCACTGGAAAAACCATAGCCTTGACTAGACAGACCTTTGTTGGAAAAGTAATGCTCTGCTTTTGAAAATGCTATCTAGATTGGTCATAATTTCCCTTCCAGGCAGCAACTGTCTTTTAGCTTCATGGCTGCAATCACCATCTGCAGTGATTTTGGAGCCCTCCCAAAATAAAGTCTGACACTGTTTCCACTATTTCTCCATTTATTTCCAATGAAGTGACAGGACCAGATGCCATGATCTTCATTTTCTGAATGTTGAGCTTTAAGCCAACTTTTTCATTCTCCTCTTTGACTTTCATCAAGAAGCATTTTAGTTCTTCTTCACTTTCTGCCATAAGGGTGGTGTCATCTGCATTTCTGAGGTTACTGATATTTCTCCCAGAAATCTTGATTCCAGCTTGTGCTGCTTCCAGCACAGTGTCTCTCGTGATGTACTCTGCATATAAGTTAAATAGGCAGGGTGACAATATACAGCCTTGATGTACTCCGTTACCTATTTGGAACCAGTCTGTTGTTCCATGTCCAGTTCTAACTGTTGCTTCCTGACCTGCATATAGGTTTTTCAAGAGACAGGTAAGGCGGTCTGATATTCCCATCTCTTGAAGAATTTTCTACAGTTTATTGTGATCCACACAATCAAAGGTTTTGGCATAGTCAATAAAGCAGAGAGAGATGTTTTTCTGGAACTCTTCTTGCTTTTTTGATCATCCAGCAGATGTCGGCAATTTGATCTCTGGTACCTCTGCCTTTTCTAAAACCAGGTTGAACATCTGGAAGTTCATGGTTCACGTATTGCTGAAGCCTGGCTTGGAGAATTTTGAGCATTATTTTAATAGCATGCGAGATGAGTGCAATTGTGCAGTAGTTTGAGCATTCTCTGGCATTGCCTTGCTTTGGGATTGGAATGAAAACTGAACTTTTTGAGTCCTGTGGCCACTGCTGAGTTTTCCAAATTTGCTAGCATTTGAGTGTAACAGTTTCACAGCATCATCCTTCAGGGTTTGAAATAGCTCAACTGGAATTCCATCACCTCCACTAGCCTTTGTTCATAGTGATGCTTTCTAAGGCCCACTTGACTTCACATTCCAGGATGTCTGGCTCTAGGTGAGTGATCACACCATCATGATTATATGGGTCATGAAGCTCTTTTTTTGTTCAGTTCTGTGTATTCTTCCCACCTCTTCTTAATATCTTCTGTCTCTGTTAGGTCCTTACCATTTCTGTCTTTTATCGAGCCCATCTTTGCATGAAATGTTCCCTTGGTATCTCTAATTTCCTTGAAGAGATATTTAGTCTTTCCCATTCTGTTGTTTTCCTCTATTTCTTTGCATTGATTGCTGAGGAATGCTTTCTTATCTCTCCTTTCTATTTTTTGGAACTCTGCATTCAGATGCTTGTATCTGTCCTTTTCTCCTTTGCTTTTCACTTCTCTTCTCTTCACAGTTATTTGTAAGGCCTTCTCAAACACCCATTTTGCTTTTTTGCATTTCTTTTCCATGGGGATGGTCTTGATCTCTGTCTCCTGTACAATGTCACGAACCTCTGTCCAGGTTCATCAGGCACTCTTTCTATCAGATTTAGTCCCTTAAATCTATTTCTCACTTCCACTGTATAATCATAAGGGATTTGATTTAGGTCATACCTGAAGGAAAGTTATGACCAACCTAGATAGCATATTGAAAAGCAGAGACATTACTTTGCCAACAAAGGTCTGTCTAGTCAAATCTATGGTTTTTCCAGTAGTCATGTATGGATGTGAGAGTTGGACTGTGAAGAAGGCTGAGCACTGAAGAATTGATGCTTTTGAACTGTGGTGTTGGAGAAGACTCTTGAGAGTCCCTTGGACTGCAAGGAGATCCAACCAGTCCATTCTGAAGGAGATCAGTCCTGGGTATTCTTTGGAAGAAATGATGCTAAAGCTGAAACGCCAATACTTTGGCCACCTCATGCGAAGAGTTGACTTATTGGAAAAGACTCTGATGCTGGGAGGGATTGGGGGCAGGAAGAGAAGGGGACAAGAGAGGATGAGATGGCTGGATGGCATCAGCGACTCGATGGACATGAGTTTGGGTAAACTCCAGGAGTTGGTTTTGGACAGGGAGGCCTGGTGTGCTGCAAGTCATTGGGTTGCAAAGAGGACATGACTGAGTGACTTAACTGAACTGAACTGAATGGTCTAGTGGTTTCCACTACTTTCTTCAATTTAAGTCTGAATTTGGCAATAAGGGATTCATGATCTGAGCCACAGTCAGCTCCCAGTCTTGGTCTTGATGACTGTATAGAGCTTCTTTCTCCATCTTTGGCTGCAAAGAATATAATCAATCTGATTTTGATGTTGACCATTTGGTGATGTACATGTGTAGAGTTTTCTCTTGTGTTGTTGGAAGAGGGTGTTTGCTATGACCAGTGCATTTTCTTGGCAAAACTCTATTAGCCTTTGGCCTGCTTCATTCTGTACTACAAGGCCAAATCTGCCTGTTACTCTATGTGTTTCTTGACTTCATACTTTTACATTCCAGTCCCCTATAATGAAAAAGACATCTTTCTTGGGTGTTAGCTCTAAAAGGTCTTGTAGGTCTTCATAGAACGATTCAACTTCAGCTTCTTCAGCATTACTGGTTGGGGAATAGGCTTGGATTACTGTGATATTGAATTGTTTGCCTAGGAAACGAACAGAGATTATTCTGTTGTTTTTGAGCTTGCATGCAAGTACTGGATTTCAGACTCTTTTGATGACCATGATGGTTACTCCATTTCTTCTAAGGGATTCTTGCCCACAGTTGTATATATAATGGTCATCTGAGTTAAATTCACCCATTCCAGTCCATCTTAGTTCACTGAATCCTAGAGTGTCCACGTTCACTTTTGCCAACTCCTGTTTGACCACTTCCAATTTGCCTTGATTCATGAACCTAACATTCCAGGTTCCTATGCAATATTGCTTTTTACAGCATTGGACTTTGCTTCTATAACCAGTGATATCCACAACTGGGTATTGTTTTTGCTTTGGCTCCATCCCTTCTTTCTTTCTGGAGTTATTTCTCCACTGATTTCCAGTAGCATATTGGGCACTTACCGACCTGGGGAATTCCTCTTTCAGTATCTTATAATTTTGCCTTTTCATGCTGTTCACAGGGTTCTCAAGGCAAGAATACTGAAGTGGTTTGCCATTCCCTTCTCCAGTGGACCACATTCTGTCAGACCTCTCCACCATGACTCGTCCATCTTGGGTGGCCCCACATGGCATGGCTTAGTTTCACTGAGTTAGACAAAGGTGTGGTCCATGTGATCAGATTGGCTAGTTTTCTGTGATTACGGTTTCAGTGTGTCTGCCCTTTGTTGCCCTCTTGCAACACCTACCATCTTACTTGGATTTCTCTTACTATATATATATGCAGGCAATACTTATTGACAGGATGATACTATATTTTTTTAAATGTACATACACAGAATACAAATGCCAAGAATACCTTAATGAGAGGAAATTGGAGAAATATGTGATTAGCTAGTGATTCTGGGGCAATATTGGCTAGTAGCTTGCAAATCTTTAAAAAATTTTCCTGGACATATATACTCTTAAAAACATATATTACTACAGAAAGTCACCCAAGGTGACGAAATAGAAGGGGCCACTTTTTGATGAAAATGACAGGGATTGAAGAGAGGATGAAATGAAAACAGAGAAAATGAGTTTATAAAATACCTATTCTGTATTTAATACTGAATAAGGCACAGTTATGTTGACATTGCAAAAGAGAATTCTTTGCATTGTCTGGTACCAAGAAATCGTCCCTTACAGTTCAATTTTCTCCATTAATAATATCAAATATATAAACTCAAGAGGGCAAAAGTGACTAAGAGGAACTTCAAGAAGATTGAAAAGCAGCTTTTTGAGTGGATAATAAGGGACAGAAGATGAAAATAGTTCAGTGAGGTGGGGTAATAAAAATGGAATAATGGGATGTTTTTGAACTCTGATGTTGGAGACGACTCCTCAGAGTCCCTTGGACTGCAAGGAGATCCAACCAGTCCATCCTAAAGGAGACCAGTTCTGGGTGTTCATTGGGAGGACTGATGCTGAAGCTGAAACTCCAATACTTTGGCCACCTCATGTGAAGAGCTGACTCATTGGAAAAGACCCTGATGCTAGGAGGGATTGGGGGCAGGAGGAGAAGGGGATGACAGGGGATGAGATGGCTGGATGGCATCACTGACTCAATGGACATGAGTTTGAGTGAACTCCGGGAGTTGGTGATGGGCTGGGATGCCTGGCATGCTGTGATTCATGGGATTGGAAAGNTGAACTGAACTGAATATATATATATATATATATATATATATATATATATGTATATAATACACATTGTTCTGGAAATTGAAAGTCACTCCATCGTGTCCAGCTCTTTTTTAGCCTATGAACTATATAGTCCATCGAGTTCTCCAGGCCAGAATACTGGAGGGTAACCGTTCCCTTCTCCAGGGGATCTTCCCAACCCAGGAATTGAACCCAAGTCTCCCACATTGCAGGTGGATTCTTTAGCCACTCAGTCACAAGGGACACTCAAGAATACTGGCGTGGTAACCTATCCCTTCTCCAGGGGAGCTTCCTGACCCAGGAATTGAACCAGGGTCTCCTTTATTGCAGGCAGATTCTTCACCAATTGAGTTATCAGGGAAGACCATTCTGGAAATAATATAGCCAAAAAAAAACCAGTTAGGATAAGTATAAGAACTGATTTGAATCTTCCAAAGGAAGGATATGAGTAGAACACTCATATGTCATAAAGGAGAAATGAACTGGAAAATTGTCAGCATGAAAGCTGAAAATTTTTGATGGAGATCAACTACAAATATTAAGCAATGGATGGATGTCTTTGTGTGTAACATAATCTAGTGAAAATAAAAAATGCATGATAAAATCTAGTACATCATTGATGCTCAATAAATGAATAATCAAACCAAATGAGTTAATGAATGAATGAAAAGCATGTAAATGAAAATAGTGCTTTAAAGGAAAATTAGCTTGGTAACAGTATGGGAGTACAGAAATGGCCTAGAGTAAAGGAAAAGGCCGTTTCAGGAAACAAATGAGAGGAAACTATGGTGATAAGGGAAAAAGTAAAAAGAGCTGAAAAGGAATAGAGGACAAATGATATTCTCCAGGGAGTGGTATTGATAAAAAATAAACACATTATTTGCTCAGACATTTCCAATTCTTTGTGACCCCATGGACTGTAGTCTGCCAGGTTCTGCTGTCCATGGGATTCTCCAGGCAAGAATACTGGAGTGGGTAGCCGTTTCCTTCTCAAGGGGATCTTCCTGACCCAGGGATCAAACCCAGCTCTCCAGCATTGTGGGCAGATTCTTTACCACCTGAGCCACTAGGGGAACCCTAATATAACACCTGACTATTTTGGAGAAATAACTGATTCAAAAGGAATTGTAAGTTTGGTACCAGAGACTACATTTTCTGACAGTAAAAATGTGTAGGTCATAGTTCAGCACAACACTGGACCTTTGTACAAACTCTAACATGGAATATTATCCTAAGCACAAATGTAGAGGTGGATGGAGACCATGCAAATAGGTGATATCTTATTGAAAAGAAAATAGAGAAAGAGGAGTTGAGACATAGGAAAATACTTACATCTCATTAAACATACACCGATATGACCTAATCTAAAATGTAGAAACCCTCTGTTGAATGCACAAAATGAGCTGGCATGGATTTGATTTTTCCTGTATTTGAGTGTTGAGGTGTCTGAAAATGAAGCAATTTTAAAATTGATACTGATCATTAATGGACGATTCTACTATTTGCATTTAAATATATTCAGGGTAGATAAGTTGGTTACTAATTTTACCTTGAAGAGAGACTCCTGATAGCACTATAAATATTCCCTTTGGGATTCCTTGTTGAAGTTTAACTGTTTTCATTTAGCTGTCTCTATTCCATGTTCTTGGTATGATTTATTCTCACATTTCTAAAGCAAATGAATCAACTGTATTTTTGTAAATAAACAACTAGAAGAAGCATATTTTATTTTAATGCAGGATGCAATGTATGAGATAGAAAATTTTAAATATATTTGTGTAGAATACAAGATTAATACAAATTAATATAGATATAAATCTATTATATGTAAATTATTGATAACATAATTCAAGATGCTTTTATTCTTATTTTTTCTGCACTTGACAAAATATTCTCAAAAAATGTTAATATGCCTCACTATGATTATGTATTTTTTTCCATTGTATTTCTTCGATTTTTGTTTTATGTACCTTTGTTTCTTTGTTGTTAGGTGTCTAATGGTTTGTGATGTCTATCTTCTTTGTGAATTGTACCTTTTATCATTAAAAATGTTCATCTTTGTTTCATTTAAAAAAATAAAAAATAAAAAAAAAATAAAATATTTTTTAAATAGTCCAAATAATGAGAGTTATTTTCCTTTTATTTTTGAAGCATTTCCTATACAAAATTCTTCAAACTTAAATCTACAGTGCAAACCTGTATTGGTAGTCAAATTAAGTATTTAGAATTATAAACTAAAGGAAATTATGACAATAGCTTTTTGTAATCTGAGGTAATGAGTTGGTAGCAATAGGAAAGGGTGTAGGATAAAATTCTAACAGCTTAACAGTATTTTAAAACTTGGAAATATAAAAGAAAACAAAACAAGGAAGAGGTAATATATAAAGCTGAGTAATCATGAAATTTAGGGATTAGCAATAATATTGGAAAATATTTTAGAAGCCTCAGTTTCTATATTAATTGTTCTTCCAAAGCTTATCTTCCTCATATGTTACTACTGAATAAAATGGTTTAGGTGGTACTCCACTTTTGCAACTATCAAGCATACCAATTAAACAGAACCCTGTATTATTAGGAGAGCTACACAGAAANAAAAAAAAAAAAAAAAAAAAGCCTGGAGATTTAGGTTTGTTTGTTTCCTTTTCGTTTTCCTTTTTTTTTTCCCCCATGCCATATTTAGCTGTCTGGACTAAATATATTTAAGTTGGGGCTTATTATTATAGGGCAGAAAGTCACCATGAACTAATTATTTTCAGTTCATTTACGTGATTAATGTTGAAAACTTGGAAACTTTTGCATGCCTTGAGTTGGCTCCAATTAATCAATGTGAAAAAAATTCAAGGTGCCCCAAGTCCTAGTGAAAGCAATGAAGTGCAACTGGATTTCAACTAATTTATTAGTTATTCTGGTTGGAATAAACACATCGACAATGTAGACTCCTCTCATCCCTCTCACCTGACTCATAACAGAATGCTGAGGTGCTTAAAATGTGGATAATAGGTATTTTTAGCTGATTCTTCTCAGATGTGCAACCCAGGCTTTACAATAAGCAGAATTGATAAAATGTCTCCAGAGCCAGGAAGACAGATTTTTCAACCACAGGATCCAAAGACATTGACTTCATTACTGTTACTGAAGTCTGGCTTGGGCCAAGACTTTAGTAAGGTCAGGATCCTTACCTTCTGACAGCTGTTTGGTGGTTTATTTAAGACTTCCATGGGCAGTCTCAGCACAGTTCCTTCTGGACAAGTGTCAGAAGCTCCTCCAAATCTCTGTCATCCTTTGCCTTAATTGGCTCTATTAACAGGTGTTCTTAGGCCAAAGGATGAGAATTTGACTGATTCGTCACTTCCTAAGACCTAATGTCAAAGAGAGCATTTGGACCACACTGGGTGTGAAGCAGAAGCTTGTAAATAGGAAAAGATCTCACAGTCCATTTGGCTTTAGTTGGTAAATTGTAGTAATAGGACAGATTGTTTGAACTTGAACTCTAACCTTGATCCTTGTGCCAGTGTAAGTTGAGATCTCAGTTCTTGTAACTTCCTTGTGCCCTATCAGGAATGATACATTAATGTTATCACTACCTCTAATTTGTTGTGCTCACATTATATCAAAAAACTTACTTTGCTTTTTGTAATACCTTAGGCAGAGGAACCAGAGATCAAATTGCCAACATCTGCTGGATCATGGAAAAAGCAAGAGAGTTCCAGAAAAACATCTATTTCTGCTTTATTGACTATGCCAAAGCCTTTGATTGTGTGGATCACAATAAACTGTGGAGAATTCTGAAAGAGATGGGAATACCAGACCACCTGACCAGCCTCTTGAGAAATCTGTATGCAGCTCAGGAAGCAACAGCTAGAACTGGACATGGAACAACAGACTGGTTCCAAATAGGAAAAGGAGTACGTCAAGGCTGTGTATTGTCACCCTGCTTATTTAACTGATATGCAGAGTACATCATGAGAAACACTGGGCTGGAAGAAACACAAGCTGGAATCAAGATTGCTGGGAGAAATATCAATAACCTCAGATATGCAGATGACACCACCCTTATGGCAGAAAGTAAAGAGAAACTAAAAAGTCTCTTGATGAAAGTGAAAGGGGAGAGTGAAAAAGTTGGCTTAAAGCTCAACATTCAGAAAATGAAGATCATGGCATCTGGTCCCATCACTTCATTGGAAATAGATGGGGAAACAGTGTAAACAGTGTCAACTTTATTTTTTGGGCTCCAAAATCGCTGCAGATGGTGATTGCAGCCATGAAATTAAAAGACACTTACTCCTTGGAAGAAAAGTTATGACCAACCTAGATAGCATATTGAAAATGAGAGGCATTATTTTGCCAACTAAAGTCTGTCTAGTCAAGGCTATGGTTTTTCCTCTGGTCATGTATAGGTGTGAGAGTCGTACTGTGAAGAAAGCTGAGTGCCGAAGAATTGATGCTTTTGAACTGCGGTATTGGAGAAGATTCTTTTTTTTTTTTTTTTTAATTTTTATTTTAACTTTAGTTTACTTTACAANTTTTTTTTTTTTTTTTTTTTAATTTTTATTTTAACTTTAGTTTACTTTACAATACTGTATTGGTTTTGCCAAATATTGACATGATTTCACCACGAGTGTACATGCGTTCCCAAACATGAATCCCCTCCCACCTCCCACCCCATAACATCTCTCTGGGTCCTCTCCATGCACCAGCCCCAAGAATCATGCATCCTGCATCGGACATAGACTGGCGATTCGTTTCTTACATGATAGTATATATGTTTCAATGCCATTCTCCCATCTCATCCCACCCTCTCCCTCTTCCTCTTCCCCAGAGTCCAAAAGTTCACTCTATAGATCTGAGTCTCTTTTGTTGTCTCGCATACAGGGTCATCATGAGAGTCCCTTGGACTGAAAGGAGATCCAACCAGTCCATCCTAAAGGAGATCAGCCCTGGGTGTTCACTGGAAGGACTGATGCTGAAACTCCAATACTTCGGCCACCTCATGCAAAGAGTTGACTCACTGGAAAAGACCCTGATGCTGGGAGGGATTGGGGGCAGGAGGAGAAGGGGACGACAGAGGATGAGATGGCTGGATGGCATCACTGACTCGATGGATGTGAGTCTGAGTGAACTCCAGGAGCTGGTGATGGACAGGGAGGCCAGGAGTGCTGTGATTCATGGGGTCGCAAAGAGTCAGACACGACTGAGCGACTGAACTGAACTGATCCTTACTCCATTTTAAAGTTGAATAAAACCAAAGGCCCAGGAAATGATAAGATTTGCCAAAAATTTTACAGACTCAGAAAGTAGACTAGTGGTTGCCTGGGTCTAGAGAAGGGGATGATGATTACCTGTAAAAGGGAATAAGGAATTGTGTGGGGGTGATGAAAATATTCTGAAGGCGATTTATGGTGAAGCCATTTGTATATTTATTAAAAGATTTTGGATTGTACCCCAGAATGAAGTAATTGTATGATTTTTAAAATATACCTCTGATAAAGATGTTTAAGAAGGAAAATCATACTAAAAGTCACATCACTGTATTCTACCCTTGGTGTTTGCACACTTACTGCAATGAAACAATCTCTGGGAAAACAATGAAGAATGTTGGGCAATTTATGTACATTTCCTGGGTTGTAATTTCTTCAACTATAAGTGAGGTCTCTAAACTTGTCACGTGTCTCAAAGATCTTGAATTAATTCTAAGAGTATCTAATTCTAGCTGAGTAAGCTGTCCATGAATTGGCACACAATAGTATAATATAAGTCAAAAATTGCATATCAAAAATGATGATTCTGGAAAAGGAAAGGCATGAAAGAGCTTATTATCACTTGATAGTGGGGCTATGGGAATTTAATTTCTTCCCTTATTATCTTTTTATTTTTAAAACATTCTAAAATAAATGTGTTTCGAAAAGGAAGTGACTTTTATTCAAAGAAAAACAGCTCAGTGAGAACATTTTATGAAGACAATTTCCTACAGAAAATAAAATGGAAAATGCTGGTGTGCTGAGGGCAGAATTGAGACAATGCTGTAGTTCTTGCTTCAAGTTAAAAATAACAGATCTACAAATTTATGCAACTATTTAACTTTATGTAGCATCAAGTCTGAGCTTTGTTTGGTTACTTGGTTTTCTTGGTAATTTCACTGGTGACTCGATAGTTTATGAACACCCAGAGTGTCCCTAAGATACAGTTACAGCTCTAGAGTTTCTACAAAGCACACTGATATGCAATGACACAGCAACATGAGTAACAGGGCCACTATACAAACAGAATGAAAGATAAAATTATTTTTAAATCCAATTTATCAACATTTTCTTTAAGAGAAATCAATATGAATTAAATAAAGGCTTAGAGGGAATATAAAATGGGTACAGTATTTTCTCAAGAAAAATTATATTCACATTACTTTTTGTATATTTATCTTCAATATCATGTATTTTCTATATCACTTTCAAATGAGAGTTAATTTAGAAAATTCAATTCGTATATCATGTATCCATTTCAAAATGTGCCCATTGCCTAAGATGAGGCACATTCACATTCTGAATGCATGTGAAATGCTGTTGTTTTGATAGGAGTAGGTATGCAGGAAAAAGAACTTACAGCAGGGAAGGAAGAAAGAAACACTGAGCCTCAGTGGAGGCAATGAGAATATCACAAATAAATCTATGTGATGCCAAATATTTGGAAGAAAAATTAGCATCTTGGACACAGATGAATTTGTACTACACCTCTGAAATTTTGGCCATATGAACATAAATATTGGGATAGTGGACACTATTCACATATAATTCAGATTTTAGCTTAAATACTCTTTTGAGAACTGCTCTCTGACTTGGTATGCAACCAGATTGCAGTTCATGTTTAAATATTTCTCTATGTGATATATGAAAAGTATCCATATTGTAAACACAATTACATATAGCTTAATTGTCACTTCTACCATTTTGGTTAACTATAGGAGTTATTCATACAATCAGTAAGTCTAAAAATACTCCGTGGTGGTTTTGTCCAATTTCCCACCAAAATAAAGGCTCTCAGTCCTAGATATGGATATTTAGATCCTCTTTACATACCTTCATGGAAGATGAGCTCAACTCTGAGGAGGTTATACCCATTTTTTACATTTTTTATGTTTTAGAAAATTGTTTCTATGTCCAAAACTGAATATATTTTGTTAACAAGATAAGGTTTTATTATTAAAAGCTAAGGATGAACAGAATTCTATTCACTTTTTTTTTTCCAAATTGGCATATCCTTTTATATTGGAATAGTTACTATATCCCATGCTACATGTTTCTAGAATAATCTACTTTTTCTCATATACTATTTTTTTAAATCATAGAATCGTTATGAAAGCAATGTTTTGTGAAGGTGTGCTTGTGAGAGGGGAAGGGTAGAGGGAAAAGGCAGACTCCTACATGTCTTCATGTGGATACTAAGAGAAGTGTAATTTGGATAATGGAAATGTAATCTTATTTATATTGTATTACATTATCTTGTACAGTCAAGTCTCTTCATGGGTCACAGCCTTGTCGTGGCAAATGGGCTTGCATAACTCAATGACTCTATGAGCGATAACATACAAGGCCACAGAAGTTGAATCATAGTGAAGAGTTCTAACAAAATGGGATCCACTAGAGGAGGAAATGGTAGCCACTCTACTATTCTTGTATATAGAACCCCAAAGATAGTATGAAAAGGCAAAATGATATAACACCATAACATGAGCTCCCATCAGAACTTGTCAAATATGCTACCAAGGAAGAATGGATGTCAGTTACTAATAATTCCAGTAAGAATGAAGCAACTGGGCCAAAGCAGAAATGACACTCAACTGTGGATGTGTCTAGTGGTGAAAGTAAAGGCTGATGCTATAATATGAAGAAAGGAACATGGAATGTTAGGTCCATGAATCAAGGTAAATTGAACATGGTCGACAGGATATGGCAAGAGTGACATAGGCACATTTTAGGCATCAGTGAACTAAAATGGATGAGAATGGGTAAATTTAATTCAGATGATCTTATATCTATTACTGTGGGCAAGAATCCTTTAGAAGAAATGGAGTAGTTCTCATAGTCCAGAAATAAGTCCAAAATGCAGTACTTGGGTGCAATCTAAAAAATAACAGTATGACCTCAGTTCATTTACAAGGCAAACCATTCATTATCAGAGTAATCCAAGTCTAAGCCCAACCACTAATGCAGAAGTTGAAGTTGACTTATTTTATGAAGACCTACAACACTTTCTGTAACTGACATCCAAAAAATATGTCTTTTTCATCATAGGGGATTGGAATGCAAAAATTCAAAGTCAAGAGATAGTTCTAATGAGGTGGATGAAACTGGAGCCTATTATACAGAGTGAAGTAAGCCAGAAAGAGAAACACCAATACAGTATACTAACACATATGTACGGAATTTAGGAAGATGGTAACGATAACCCTATATGCGAGATAGTAAAAGAGACACAGATGTATAGAACAGTCTTTTGGACTCTGGCAGAAGATGAGGGTGAGATTATTTGAGAGAATAGCATTGAAACATGTATATTATCATTTGTGGAACAGATCGCCAGTCCAGGTTTGATGCATGAGACAGGGTGCTCAGGGCTGGTGCACTGGGATGACCCAGAGGGATGGGATGGGGAGGGAGGTGGGAGCGGGGTTCAGGATGGGGGACTCATGTACACCCATGGCTGGTTCATGTCAATGTATGATAAAACCACTATGATATTATAAAGTAATTAGCCTCCAAGTGAAATGAAAAAAAAAAAAAATCCAGAATGACAGGCAAGTTTGGTTTTGGAGTACAAAATGAAGCAGGACAAAGGCTAACAGAGTTTTGTCAAGAGAACATTCTGGTCATAGCAAACACCCTTTTCCAACAACACAAAAGATGGCTCTACACATGGACATCAACAGATAGTCAAAACTGAAATCAGATTAACATGTTCTTTGCAGCTGAGGAGAAACTCTACACAGTCATTGAAAACAAGACTATGGACCTGACTATGGCTCAGATTATGAACTCTTTACTGCAAAATTCAGGTTTAAATTGAAGAAAGTAGGGGAAACCACTAGACCATTCAGGTATGCATGTTAGTTGCTCAGTCATGTCTGACTCCTTGAGAACCAGTGGACTGTAGCCTACCAGGCACCTCTGTCCATAGGAGTGGATAGCCATTCCCTTCTCCAGGGGATCATGCCAATACCAGGGTATCCTGCATTGCAGGTGAATTTTTAACCATCTGAACCACTAGGAAAATCCCTTGTGAGTATACAGTGGAGGTAACAAACAAATTAATGGGATTAGATATGGAAGACAGAGTGCTTGAAGGACTATGGATGGAAGTTGGAATATTGTACAGGAGGCAGTGACCCAAACCATCCCAGAGAAAAAGAAATGCAAGAAGGCAAAGTGATTGTCTAGGAGACTTTTTAAATAGCTGAGGAAAGATGAGATGCAAAAGACAAGTGAGAAAAGGAAAGATATACAGAACTGAGTGCAGAATTCTGGAGACTAGCAAGGAGAGATGACTGTGTTCCTAAATGGACAGTGTAAATAAATAGAGGAAAACAGTAGAATGGGAATGACTAGAGACCTCTTCAAGAGAATCAGATATGTCAAGGGAATATTTCATGTAAAGTTGGGCACAATAAAGGGCAAAAACTGTAAGGATCTAATATAAGCAGAAGAGATTAACAAGAAATGATGAGAATACACAGACAAACTATTCAGAAAGGTCTTAATGACCCAGATAACCACAATGGTGTGGTCACTCACTTAGAGCCAGACCTCCTGGACTGTGAAGTTAAGTGGGCTTAGGAAGCATTACTACAAACAAACCTAGTGGAGGTGATGGAATTCCAGTTGAGCTATTTCAAATCTGAAAAGATAATGCTGTTAAAGAGAAGCACTCAAAATGTCAGCAAATTTGGAAAACTCAGCAGTGGCCACAGGACTGAAAGGTCAATTTTCATTCCAATCCCAAAGATGGGCAATGCCAAATAATGTTCCTACTACCATACACTTGCACTCATTTCACACACTAGTAAGGTTATGCTCAAAATGTTTCAAGCTAGGCTTCATCTGTATATGAACCAAAAATTTCCAGATGTATAAGCTGGATTTTGAAAGAGACAGAGGAAGCAGACACCAAATTGGCAACATTTATTGGATCATGTCTGTATATGAACCAAAAATTTCCAGATGTATAAGCTGGATTTTGAAAGAGACAGAGGAACCAGACACCAAATTGGCAACATTTATTTGATCATGTAAAAACCAAGGGAGTTCCAGAAAATACCTGCTTCATTGACTACTAAGGCCTTTGACTGCTTGGATCACAACAAACTGTGGAAAATTCTTCGAGATAAGAATATCAGACCACCTTTCTTATCTCCTGAGAAAGCTGTATGCTGGTCAAGAAGCAAGTCATATTATAACTGGTCAAGTAATAACTGGACATGGAACAATGGGTTGGTTCAAAATTGAGAAAGGAGTAAGACTAGGATGTATGTTGTCACCTTGCTTATTTAACCTCTATGCAGAGTACATCATGCAAAATGCCAGGCTGGATGACTCTCAAGTTGGAATCAAGATTGCCAGGAGAAATATCAACCTCAGATATTCAGATGATGTCACTCTAATGGGAGAAAGTGAAGAGGAACTAGCATCTCTTAATAAGGGTGAATGTGGGGTGTGAAAATGCTGGCTTGAAACTCAATATTCAAAAAATTAAGACCATGGTATCCATCACTTCATGGCAAATAGATTGGGGGAGGTGAGTAGAAGCAGTGACAAATTTTATTTTCTTTCTTAAAAATCACAGTGGACAGTGTAGTCAAAATCATGATATTAAAAGGTGCTTGGCTACTTGGAAGAAAAGCTATGACAAAAGTATAAAACATATTAAAAAGCACAGACAT
This sequence comes from Redunca redunca, assembly GCA_006410935.1. Classification (NCBI taxonomy): domain Eukaryota; kingdom Metazoa; phylum Chordata; class Mammalia; order Artiodactyla; family Bovidae; genus Redunca; species Redunca redunca. The sequence goes on along the minus strand of SJYQ01003345.1, from coordinate 75,815 downwards.
CACTTTGGTGACAAAAGTCTATAGAGTCAAAACTATGGTTTTCCTGGTACTCACGTAAGGATATGACATTTGGACCATAAAGAAGACTGGATGGTTTGCAAAGCGATCAAACCAGTTAATCCTGAATATTTATTGAAAGAACTGATGCTGAAGCTCCAATATTTTGGCTTCCTGATGCAGACTCCACTCTTTGGAAAAGATCCTTATGTTGGGAAAGACTGAAAGCAAAAGGAAAAGGGGGTGGCAGAGGATGAGATGTTTTGATAGCATCATGGACTCAATGGGCATGAACTGAGCAAACTCCAAGAGATAGTTCAAGACAGTGGAGCCTGGCATGCTACAGCTCCTAGGATCACAAATAATCAGACATGACTTAGTGACTGAACAACAATGACAACAAATATACCCAAGCTTTTGTTCAGTCAGTAGTGAGAGTTGCTTATAAGAACCTCTACACAAGTCCACATGTATGCTATTAATATTTTGATAGACACAGCATAAGGCAACTGAGGATTCATGAGTAGCAGAACATTCTTGGATTTATAGTAAGAACTTTACCCGTATTACTTGTTTATGTCATGTCATGAAGCGTGATGTTTACATTTGGATGACATACGTAATAACAGGAAACAGAAAATGTCTTATTGAAATGGGATGATGGGGCTGAGGGGAGACAGTGATCTGGGCCTTGAAGAAAAATGAAACACACACAGAAGGTAAGGGCATGTGGACATGGTTACAACATACAAACAGCACTGTGTATGCAAAGTCATAGAAGTAGGAAACTTTATAGGAGCAGGCATAAGGTGATTTTAGAGCGAAGACAGTATTGAGAGATATCCTTGGGAATGAAGTTAGAATGGTATGTTGAAACTAGACCATGGTGATGATGGTGCAGAGCAGAGTGGGTCATTAATGCCAGTCATAATAATCTGGCCTTGTTTGGTGGATGTTTAATGTCACTGAATACTTTTGATAAAAGGTATGATATGATCACAGTCAAATTCAAAGAATTTTACTCTAAGACCCTTGAAATACATGGTCCCTTTAGGGCACTGATGCTTGGAAGTTCTCAGGGCTCACCCTGAAGTCCTGTTTAGTCCTCTTTTATTTTCTTTATTGCTAAGCACTCACCCAGTTTTAGGTTTTTCTCACCAGACACCTGGTAGTGATGTTTCTCACATTTTCATGTTTTCTGAACTCTGGATCTAGTTTACCACTCTCTAATCAGAATCCACTCTAGCTTTCAAGCTAATTTCAAATTAATAAGTCCAAATAAATTTATACATACATATATAAAATTTGGCTGTTTTCCAGAAAGGCTCATTTTCTTTCCATCATCTACCCATCATCTCTGTCAACCCAAATTTATAATCCAGAAACCAATAGTATTTCTAGATACCTACCCCCTCTCACCAGTAATATACAATTCATCACCAAGTCAATTTCTGGATATAGTTGTCTTAGTAATCTCCACTCTTTCTGTCACTGTGACCTACAAAATCTTCTTCCACTAGGCTTTGGATGGCTTCTAAATTTGTGCTCGCAGAATTTCATTGCTCTCCATGCAGCCTAAAATTCTCAGTGCTACAGAAAACAGAGAAAGAGATTACAATCAACTGAAGCATTTTATAGAAATGAGAGATCAAAAATCCCTTATTTGTTTTAAAAATCAATGGATTTTTTTCAATCTGAATGTATATGGTCTGATGATTCAGCTACTGAGACAGGAGCTGTGCAATGTCAATATTTTTCAAGCAGCATTCTAATTCATCTTTTAGAGAAATAATAGATCATGAAGACATAATTTTTCTTCTTTCTTTTCTGCTGTGTCAAAAGCCATTTAGTATATTGTAAGAAAGTTTCTTAAAAATCTCACTAGCAGTGATTAATACTTTTAAATCTGATTTTATCAGTTAACATGTCTTCAAATAGCATGGCAAAAGAGTTATGCTAAGTCTCTCCCATGGAAAATATTGTCTGTAGTTCCCAAAACTACATCTGCTACAAGCGTATCCTTAAATTGATCAAATGACCTCATTTTACTTTCTAATAGGATGAAAATTTTATGATCAATCAGTGAGTAGGTGTTTGCCCAACCCTATGGAATTGGCTTTTCTCTCTCTAATACTACAACAGTATAAGTCCACTCATAATTGGAATTTCACAATGAAATTAAAATTTAAAGAGGTTCAAAACATCTTATACTGTCACTGTATAAAGGTATGTTATTCAATATTTTTCTGTGAATGTAAATAAAATGAATTCATGATTATCTGTGTTCAGAATGGGAAAATTAGTTAACATTTGAAGGAAACTTCCACATCTTATATGAAATAACCTGGTTTATTGTCAAACTAAATGTCTATCTTGTTGAAATGAGCTTTCCGAATAGGTATCTCAGGAGCCCTTTGAATTGCTGAAATAAAATCTCATAAACATTCATTAATACAATACTTTGGGAAATATTTTCCCTTTTCTAAAACATTGCAATTTCTGAAAAAAATATTTTATCCATATCATAAAGATAAATCCTAATACTGCAAGCAATTAAAAAGAGAAGAAAAACAAAGGTTTTTAATGTTATCTCTGTATAACAACTGGTGGAGAAGGGGTGGAGGAACTCTGAGGGATTTGCAGCATTTTTAGTTTCTTCAGGACAAAGCTGAGCAAGTCAGAAATTGTTTTCCCCATTTACTATTTGCATTCTTCTTTCACTTTTCTGATCAGGACAAAATCTAGGTCTGTCCATTCTTATACATTAGACATGTTGATTTAAGACTTGAGCCACATCTGTAAAGAGAGAGACTGCTCATGCTTTGTAACTGTTTAAAGCTTTAAAAATAATTGCAGAGATTTTTTCAGAAAGAGATGTATTTGACAATGGCAAATAGAAGGTTGGTCTATTCATGGTGTAACACTGGCCTTTTATAAATCTTCCAAGTATGTAGGAAATTCTGAGACAGAAAGACTGAGTACAGTTCTATAGTCTGGTTTAGTGCTTCTGAGATTGGGTTCACACAATGGGAGATATCCACAAAACAGAATTTTATGAGATTAAGAGACTCGCTACAGAGCAGATGTGTTATAAAGAATAACAGAATCTGTTGTTGGGGTAGAACCTGTTGTTCTTAAACACAGTCCATAAGGCTTCCTACTATTTATTGTAAATGGGCATGGCTCATTCAGCAATAGTAATTAACATCACTGTGTGACATTATTCTAAATGCAGGAGATATGACACTGAACAAAGCTCATAAAACCCCTATCCTCCTGACAGTTTCATTCTGAAGAAGGGAGACACATAAGCAAAATAGGTGGTGTCAGTTCTGTAATGTAAGTACATAGAAGTAGTATAAGTGGTATGTCCTTTGGAGAAAAATCTAATTAATTGGAAAAGGGGATTGAGAGTTTGGGGCAGCAACATTTTAAATAGAATATTCATAGTAGGCCTCAGAGAAAACATGACATTTAAATAAAGACTTCTAGGAAAGGATGGAATAAGCCTGGGAATAACTAAGGAATTGAATCCAGGCAAAGGGAGAAGCAAACGCAGAAGTTCTCAAACAGTAACGTACCTGATAAATAACAGGAAGACAAAGTAGCCCCATGTAGTTGGGGGATCTAGTCAGAAAGGTAAGTGGAAGAATATTATCATAGAACCTTTTATCAAGACATTAGTTTTGCTCAGAAAGAAGGGAAAAGCTTAGGTGTACTTTGGACAGAAAATGACATTGTCTGACTTGGTTTTAAGATGATGGCTTTACACTCCATATATTTTTGAAAATAGACCCAAGAAGGGAAAAGAGAAAAATGGGACAACACAGTTGTGAATAATCACAAGAAATTGGTTTGATATTGACATGGTTTAGAGTAGAAATGGCAAGGAGAAATTGTACTCTGGATACATGTTTTTAAACTGTCATGATTTTTTGAATAATTAGTGGTGGGATATAAGGTAAGGGTTTGATTCCTGGGTTGGGAAGATCTCCTGGAGAAGGAAATTGCAACCTACTCCAGGATCCTTGCCTGGAGAATCCCATAGACAGAGGAGCCTGGTGGGTTATAGTCCATGGGGTCGCAAAAGAACTGGACATGATTTAGCAACTGAACATAAATAACATGATATAAAGAAAGGAGAAAGAATGTCTCTAAGGTTTTTGAATGAGTACCTGGAAGGATGAAGTTTCTATAATTGAGATGGAGAGACTGTAGTAAGATATATTTAGGATAGCAGAACAGAGGTCTGTCTTTCTATATGTTAAACCTGAAATATTTAAGTAGACATATGATATGAATTGGGATATACATGTCTGGAGTTCACAAAAGAGATACTAGGTTGAATGGTGTCCCCATGAAATTCATGTTCTTGAAATCTCAGAATGGGACTTTATTTAGAAATATAATTATTGCAAATGTAATTAATTAAAATAAAATGAGATTACATTAGAGTAGGGTGGATTCTTCATCAATATAACTGTGTCCTTATTAAGAGGAAAAGACACAGACATACAAGGAAGCATGTTACAATGAGGGGGGGAGATTAAGTGAAGCATCTATAAGGCACAATAACACTCCAGTTTTCCAACAAGACCAGGATTGAAGAGAAGAACATGGAAGAGAGTCTCCCCTAAAGCCTTCATATAGAATATGGCCTTGACAACACCATGGCTTCAAATTTCAGCTACCAGAACTATGAGAGAGAAATTTCAGTTGGTTTCAAGTTACCCAATTTATGGTACTTTGTTGCAGCAGCTCTGGAAACTAATAAATAAGCCATCAGCATACAGCAGTTATTTAAGTCAAGAGACTACATTAAAATCTCCAAGATAATAAGAATAGTTATAAAAAAGATGAAGTAAAATGTCTGAAATTTGGGTTATAGTACATTTCGAGGTCAGGGTGATTAGAAGAAACCAGGAAAAGAGACTAAGAGGTAGTCAGTGAATTAGGAGAAGAACAAGGAGATTGTGGGATCTTGGAACCCAAATGAAGGAAGCATAACAAGAAAAAAGTTATGTATTACATATTGCAAATAAGTAAAGTAAGATCAACATTGAGAACTGGCCATTGGTGTTATTGATGTAGCAATCACTGGTAACACTGACATTGAATTAAATTATATATTATAAGATGTCTTGACAACTTTTTTTTTAATATTCAAAGATAATTATTTACACAATCTAATATAATTTTTAGGGAGGTAGCTGACAAAAGATGATAAGATGAGAAAAGCAGGATGCAGTGATATTTTCAAGATGAAGATTTAATTCTGGTAAAAATAAAGAATACATAACTGACTATTATTATCACAATAAGAAGTAAAATTGAGAAATCACACTGCAAATCTTTCACCATTGCATGTGCTTGTATTTTAGAAGAATTGGTATGTATTTTGGCTGTTCCATTTCTCCTTTGTGTTATTAAATAGAGGATTAAAAAAAAGCATAAAATGAGACAAGACAAAGAAAGCCACAAATACAAAAGAAGGCAAGAAAGTGAGATTCATATGGGACCATCCTGTTTGTTGTCCCCAGGTGAGAACAGCTGATGACAGGATGCAGAACACCAGGAGAAGTCTTTGTCAACAGCGTTGATGTTCCCACTGTATTTCTTTGCTTTGAAACCAATTTGCAATTCTCCTGACATCAGTTTTCAATTTATTACCCCAGGTGGGTCGCTCTCTGTGGAAGGCCAGCCTATATATGCAGCAGCTGAAATAACTAGTTGGGGCTAATGAGACTGAGAATGTCATGGGCTGGTTAATATTCATTTATTTGAAGGGAGCATCTCTGTTTAACCTGAGGGCTATATTTCATTAGATTTATGCACTGTAATGCAATACCTGAAACTGAATGCAACTGGTATTGTTTTCTTAAATACCGGCAGTTTTCATTTATGCTTGAGATGAAAATCTGCCCATTTTGGCATGTATAAAACCTGTTCTATCTCAGCTACTAATATTTTTCTTATTGTGGTCATTGTGTCCTAATGTTGAACATAAGTAATTTTCTTGGATATTAGACATTTTTTTTCCTCCACAACAGATAATGTAGTTTCTTTGTCAAAAGTCTTAGTCAGTTGTAATAACTAAAGTAACAATTGCAGCAGGGCCAGGAGATATATATTCCTGTCCATGGAATGCAGGGTAATGGAGACAGTGCAATGTCCAGGCATGAAAGATTAGATTCCCAGAGGATGAAACACATGTAAAGGTAAAGGTAAATGACAAATGATGTCCACATGATTTTGTTAGACAAAGAGATATTGGATATCATTGTAAGCAAGAAGAGTCCAGAATGGTACACTGACAAAATTGGACTGCATTAGAATCAAGTGAGGATCCTATTAAAACATACTCACGTCTAAAGCCCCCAATTCTACAGGCCTGCTGAATTAGAATATATGACATGAGATTGTAGGTATCTGTATAGGAAGTACAGATAAGAAGAGCCTGCAGTGAACAGTTAGCAGTGAACCCAGTTTGACATAAAATCTAGTAAAATTATGCATTATATTTAATGTCATATTATTATGCCTTTTTTTCCCCATCTTTCCTGTTGAAATTTGGAAAGATTACAGAGACTTTCATGTGAATCCTGTTACTTTTTAAGGTATAGAAAAACACCAAGGAGAGGAGTTAAAGAATGGTTCAAAAAACACTCATTCCAGAAGGTACTGCATGCCTGCACATACATAAAGATTTCATTACAAAATATACAAATGAAGCACTGAACACACACACCCCTGAAGATACTTTTATGACTCAAATTACACATTAATTCATTTCAGATTATGTGAAATACTACAATTAAATAAAACCACATTGTCAATTCTCTTTTTTAAAAAATTAGTGTTCNTTTTTTTTTTAAGTGCAATTATCCAGTTGAATACACAAAACCAGGAGCCTCAAATTTAAATGCACAGAGTTCAAGAAAGTAATAAAATGTGTGAGCTGAATTGGCTGCAGGTCAATTGGTAAAGGTGGTGTCTGTGGGAAACGAGAATTTATGATTTGTTAAAGAGGATCTTGTTCTCCAATCTTTGCCCAACAACATAAATATACTTTCTGTCTTTCATATCTATATGTTTGTATGTCCATCATCTATCTATCTATTTGTCTACGGTCTATTTATCTTGAGAGAAAGAGATTTTGCTAAAACAATTCAGGCTTTGGGTCTTAATTTTCAAATTCTATTCTAAATCAGTCTTGTCATTAAGGATAAGAATTCCAATAGTTTTCATAGCATTCAATTACCTGTTCATTAGTGTTTTATTCAAGTGGCTCCTGATACCTAGATGTCAGAACGCAAGGCAACAGTAGACACTTGATAGGAAGTGATAGAGTACATAATGCTGGGTTTAATGGGTGGGAGAGAGAGAGAATAGTACAGGAAATAAAAGAAAGTAGCTGAGAAAAGCCTTCAGATATGGTGTAAATTCTTCAGGCTGTAGGAGCTAAAGAGTCACAGAAATAATTAGGAGAAAACAAGAAGCTATCTTATGTACAATGGGGCATTGCCAGCCCTTTCTTGCCCAGTGAAATTAAAAGAAGTCAATTTACCTATATTCATTTTATTTTTGAAAGTTTTTGTATTTTCATTTGAAAATATAACACTACATGAGCAGGTACTTCTTGTTTTTGTGCCCTTTGTTTGCACTGCGAGGTATGTGAGGTCTTAGTTCCCCAACCAGGGATCAAATCAGCACCACCTGCAGTGAAAGCACTGGAAGGGCAGAGTCTCAAATCACTGGATTACCAGGGAAGTCCCCTGAATATGTGCCTTTGAGAAATAAGTAGGACCATTGAGAAAGAACTTTGCCTCAGAGAAATGTGGCCATTCTGGTATTTCCATTCTTGGGCCTCTAGCTGTGGGAGCTCAGAAAACAAAGTTTAAATGCTTTAGCCTAAACTGCTTTCTCCAATGGGTAACACAGTATACTGAAAGTGAAAGAGAAAGTAAAATCTCTCAGTTCAGTTCAGTTCAGTCTCTCAGTCGTGTCTGACTCTTTCCAACCCCATGAATCACAGCACGCCAGAGCTCCCTGTCCATCACCAACTCCCGGAGTTCACTCAGACTCACATCCATCAAGTCAGTGATGCCATCCAGCCATCTCATCCTCTGTCATCCCCTTCTCCTCCTGCCCCCAATCCTTCCCAGCATCAGAGTCTTTTCCAGTGAGTCAACTCTTCACATGAGGTGGCCAAAGTACTAGAGTTTCAGCTTTAGCATCATTCCTTCCAAAGAAATCCCAGGGCTGATCTCTTTCAGAATGGATTGGTTGGATCTCCTTGCAGTCCAAGGGACTCTCAAGAGTCTTCTCCAACACCACAGTTCAAAAGCATCAAGTCTCTCAGTCATGTCCAAATCTTTGTGACTCCATGAACTGTAGCCTACCAAGCTCCTCTGTCCATGGAATTCTCCAGGCCAAAATACTGGAGTGGGTAGCTATTCCCTTCTTCAGGGTATCTTCCCAACCCAGGGATCGAACCCAGGTCTCTGACATTGTAGGTGAATTCTTTACCAGCTGAGCCACCAGAGAAGCCCAGTATACTGAAAGGAAGCACTTAACTTAAAAATAGTAACTAGAGTGGCTATTCTTAGGTTTTAGTGACTTAAAATACTTTCTCTTTTCTGTCCCATTTTGTCAAGGCATTTATAAAAATTTTAAACATTTTTAGAGGAATTTTAGGCTCATTGCAAAAGAGAATGCTACAAAAATGTCTCATATGTTCACTGCCCCAAGAAAAGTAGTCTCCCCTATTAATGTTCCCTATNATGTTCCCTATCATGGAATGAATGAATGAATGAGTGGATGAATCACAAGCTAGAATCAAGCTTTCCAGGAAAAAAAAAATCAACAACTTCAATAAGCAGATGACATAATTTGAAGGGCAAAAAGTGGAGAGGAACTAAAAAGTCTCTTGATGAAGATGAAAGACGAAAGTGGAAAAAGCAGGCTTAAAACAAAAAATTCGAAAAACTAATGTCATGACATCTGGTCCTATTACTTCATGGAAAAAAGAAGGGGAAAAAGTGGAAACAGTGACAGGTTTTATTTTCCTGGGCCACAAAATCACTGCAGATGGTGACTGCAGCCATGAAATTAAAAGACACTTGCTCCTTGGAAGGAAAGCTATGCCAAATCTAGACAGCATATTAAAAAGCAGAGGCATCGGTTTGATGACTACTGTTTTTTCCAGTAGTTGTGTACAGATATGAGAGTTGGACCATAAAGAAGGCTGAACACCAAATAATTGGTGCTTTCAAACTGTGATGTTGGAGAAGACCCTTGAAAGTTCTTTTGATTGCAAGGAGATCAAACTGATCAATCCTAAAGGAAATCAATCTTGAATATTCATTGGAAGAACTGATGCTGAAGCTGAAACTCCATTCTTTTGGCCATCTGATGAGAAAAGCTGAATCACTGGAAAAGACCCTGATGCTGGGAAAGATTGAGGACAGGAGGAGAAGGGGCAGACAAAGATGAGATGATTGGATGACATCACTGACTCAATGGACATGAGCTTGAGAAAACTCTGGGAGATAATGAAGGACAGGGAAGCGTGTCATGCTGCAGTCCATGCAGTTGCAAAGAGTCAGACACGACTTAGTGATTGAACAACAACAAATCACAATGGTACATGTTAACAAATGGTAATCTTATATTGAATGTCATAATCAAGTAAAGTTCTTCATTTACACTAATGTTCACTGTTGGTCTTATATATTCTGTTAGTTTAGATAAAAGTACAATGCCATGTGGACCTTCCAAAATGGCTAAGTGGTAAAGAATCCACCGTAATGCAGGAGACCTGGGTTCGATCACTGGTGTGGGAAGCTACCCTGTAGAAAGGAATGGCAACCCACTCCAATATTCTCACCTGGAGAATCCTGTGACAGAAGAGTTTGGCAGGCTACATTCTATAGGGTCTCAAAGAGCTGTAAAAGACTGAAGTGACTGAGCATGCACACACACACACGATGGAATATATCTATTACTATAGCACCATGCAAAATATCTTCATTGCCCTGAAAATCCTCTGGACTCCATATATTTACCCTTCTTCTCCCTCAGCCTCTGACAACCACTGATTGGGTTACTATCTCCATAGTTTTACTTTTACCAAGAATGTCATATGTGGTACCTGTAAACTTTTACTATGTAGTTTTTCTATTTTTTTTCCAGATTGTCTTCTTTCATTTAATAATACACAATTAACATTCCTCCATGTCTTTTATTTTTAATTTTTTTGTTTATTTGTTTATTTTTGGCTGTGCTGCATCTTTCTTGCTGTGCAGGGTAAGCAGGGGCTACTCTATAGTAGTGGTACACAGGCTTCTTGCTGTGGTGGCTTCTCTTGCTTCAGTGTACAGGCTCTATGACCCTTAGGCTCTAGTAGTTGGGTTGTATGAAGTATGTAGGCATCAGTAGTAGTGATGCATGGGATTTGTTGCCCCATGGCATGTGGAAACTTCTTAGATCAAGGATTAAACCGGTATTTCCTGCATTGGCAAGCAGATTCTTAACCTTGGGACCACCAGGGAAGTCCCATGTCTTTTCATAATTTCTTACTTTTGTAAGAAACTCCCAAACTGTCTTTAACAATGGCTGTACCATGTTACATTTCCACTAGCAATGGATTAGGGTTCTGTTGTTCTACATCCTCATCAGCGTTTGATATTGTCAATGCACTAGATATGGCCATTCTAACTGGTGCATAATGGTATCTCAGTTTTTAAATTTGCATTTCCCTGTCACACTAAGCGTGGGCGGCTGTGACCTGGCACACTAAGCCCGGGCGACTGTGACCCAGCACACGAAGCGCAGCCGAGAGGAGTTACCCCAAGTCTGAGGTCAGGGGCAGTGGCCGGGAGTGCCAGGCTGCGACGGCGCAGGAACGGCCGAGAGGAGCTACCCAAGTCCGAGGTCAGGGGCAGTGGCCCAGGGGAGCTACCACGCTTCCAAGGTCAATGGCGGCCAGGGGAAAACACCCCACTTCCGAGGTCAGTGGTGGTGGCCGAGAGGAGCTACCCTGCGTCTGAGGCCAGGGGCAGTCAGGAGAAGCCACCTTGTGCCCAAGGCCGGGGTGGCGGCTGGGAGGAGCAACCCGAGGAGGAGTATCTGCATGGGTGCAGGAGGGCCTAGAGGAGCTATCCCACGTTGAAAGTAAGGCAGGGTGGTGGTGAGGAGATACCCCTCATCCAAGGTAAGAAGCAGCGGCTGTGCTTTGCTGGAGCAGCCGTGAAGAGATACCCCACGCCCAAGGTAAAAGAAACCCAAGTAAGATGGTAGGTGTTGCAAGAGGGCATCAGAGGGCAGACACACTGAAACCATACTCACAGAAAACTAGTCAATCTAATCACACTAGGACCACAGCCTTGTCTAACTCAATGAAACCAAACCATGCCCGCGGGGGAAGCCAAAACGAGCGGGTCATGGTGGAGAGGTCTGACAGAATGAGGTACACTGGAGAAGGTAATGGCAACCACTTCAGTATTCTTGCCTTGAGAACCCCATGAACAGTATGAAAAGGCAAAATTATAGGATACTGAAAGAGGAACTCCCCAGGTCAGTAGGTGCCCAATATGCTACTGGAGAACAGTGGAGAAATAACTCCAGAAAGAATGAGGGATGAAGCCAAAGCAAGAACAATACCCAGCTGTGGATGTGACTGGTGATAAAAGCAAGGTCCGATGCTGTAAAGAGCAATAGTCCATAGGAACCTGGAATGTCAGGTGCATGAATCAAGGCAAATTGGAAGTGGTCAAACAAGAGATGGCAAGAGAGAATGCCAACGTTCTAGGAATCAGCAAACTAAAATGGACTGGAATGGGTGAATTTAACTCAGATGACCATTATATCTACTACTGTGGGCAGGAATACCTCAGAAGAATGGAGTAGCCATCATGGTCAACAAAAGAGTCTGAAATGCAGTATTTGGATGCAGTCTCAAAAATGACACAATGATCTCTGTTCATCTCCAAGGCAAACCATTCAATATCATGGCAATCCAAGTCTATGCCCCAACCAGTAACACTGAAGAAGCTGAAGTTGAATGGTTCTATGAAGACCTACAAGACCTTTTAGAACTAACACCCCAAAAAGATGTCCTTTTCATTATAGGGGACTGGAATGTAAAAGTAGGAAGTCAAGAAACACCTGGAGTAACAGGCAAATTTGGCCTTGGAATGCAGAATGAAGCAAGGCAAAGACTAATAGAGTCTTGCCAAGAAAATGTACCAGTCATAGCAAACACCCTCTTCCAACAACACAAGGGAAGACTCTACACATGGACATCACCAGATGGTCAACACCGAAATCAGATTATATTCTCTGCAGCCAAATATGGAGAAGCTCTATACAGTCAGCAAAAACAAGACCGGAAGCTGACTATGGCTCAGATCATGAACTCCTTATGGCCAAATTCAGACTTAAATTGAAGAAAGTAGGGAAAACCGCTAGACCATTCAGGTATGACCTAAATCAAATCCCTTATGATTATACAGTGGAAATGAGAAATAGATTTAAGAGCCTAGATCTTATAGATAGAGTGCCTGATGAACTACAGAATGAGGTTCATGACATTGTACAGGAGACAGGGATCAAGACCATCCCCATGGAAAATAAAGGCAAAAAAACAAAATGGCTGTCTGGGGAGGCCTTACAAATAGCTGTGAAAAGAAGAGAGGCAAAAGCAAAGGAGAAAAGGAAAGATATAAGCATCTGAATGCAGAGTTCCAGAGAAGAGCAAGAAGACATAAGAAAGCTTTCTTCAGCAATCAATGCAAAGAAATAGAGGAAAACAACAGAATTGAAAAGATTACAGATCTCTTCCAGAAAATTAGAGATACCAAGGGAATATTTCATGCAAAGATGCACTCAATAAAGGACAGAAATGGTAAGGGCCTAACAGAAGCAGAAGATATTAAGAAGAAGTGGCAAGAATTCAGAGAAGAACTGTACAAAACAGATCTTCATGATCCAGATAATCATGATGGTGTGATCACTAATCTAGAGCCAGTCATCCTGGAATGTGAAGTCAAATGGGCCTTGGAAAGCATCGCTACAAACAAAGCTAGTGGAGGTGATGGAATTCCAGTTGAGCTATTTCAAATCCTGAAAGATGCTGCTGTAAAAGTGCTGCACTCAATATGCCAGAAAATTTGGAAAACTCAGAAGTGGCCATAGGACTGGAAAAGGTCAGTTTTCATTCCAATCCCAAAGAAAGGCAATGCCAAGAATGCTCAAACTACCGCACAATTGCACTCATCTCACGTGCTAGTAAAGTAATGCTCAAAATACTCCAAGCCAGGCTTCAGCAATATGTGAACCTTGAACTTCCTGATGTTCAAGCTGGTTTTAGAAAAGGCAGAGGAACCAGAGATCAAATTGCCAACATTCTCTGGATCATGGAAAAAGCAAGAGAGTTCCAGAAAAAACATGTATTTCTGCTTTATTGACAATGACAAAGCCTTTTACTGTGTGGATCACAATAAACTGTGGAAAATCCTGAAAGAGATGGGAATACCAGACCACCTGACCTGACTCTTGAGAAATCTGTATGCAGGTCAGGAAGCAACAGTTAGAACTGGACATGGAACAACAGACTGGTTCCAAATAGGAAAAGGAGTATGTCAAGGGTTTATATTGTCACCCTGCTTGTTTAACTTCTATGAAGAGTACATCATGAGAAAGGCTGGACTGGAAGAAACACAAGCTGGAATCAAGAATGCCGGGAGAAATATCAATCACCTCAGATATGCAGATGACACCACCCTTATGGCAGAAAGTGAAGAGGAACTAAAAAGCCTCTTGATGAAAGTGAAAGAGGAGAGTGAAAAGGTTGGCTTAAAGCTCAACATTCAGAAAATGAAGATCATGGCATCTGGTCCTATCACTTCATGGGAAATAGATGGGGAAACAGTAGAAACAGTGTCAGACTTTATTTTTCTGGGCTCCAAAATCACTGCAGATGGTGACTGCAGCCATGAGATTAAAAGACGCTTACTCCTTGGAAGAAAAGTTATGACCAACCTAGATAGTATATTCAAAAGCAGAGGCATTACTTTGCCGACTAAGGTCCGTCTAGTCAAGGCTATGGTTTTTCCTGTGGTCATGTATGGATGTGAGAGTTGGACTGTGAAGAAGGCTGAGCGCTGAAGAATTGATGCTTTTGAACTGTGGTGTTGGAGAAGACTCTTGAGAGTCCCTTGGACTGCAAGGAGATCCAACCAGTCCATTCT
>SJYQ01003345.1:43764-53894 GCA_006410935.1 Redunca redunca | reverse complement strand
AAGCTACTGGATAAAAATCCATAGCTTTAAGCATTTATAGACATGAAGAAAATTAAAAAATCAATGACCTAAATTTTCAATTCCAAAATCTAGAAAAGGAAGAAGTAAATCTAAAGTAAGTAGAAAGATATAAATAAAGGAAACTATAAGCAAGGTGAAAAGACAGCCTTCAGAATGAGAGAAAATAATAGCAAATGAAGCAACTGACAAACAACTAATTTCAAAAATATACAAGCAATTCTTGCAGCTCAATTCCAGAAAAATAAACGACCCAATCAAAAAATGGGCAAAGAAGTAAATAGACATTTCTCCAAGAAAACATACAGATGGCTAACAAACACATGAAAAGATGCTCAACATCACTCATTATCAGACAAATGCAAATCAAGACCACAATGAGGTACCATTTCACACCAGTCACAATGGCTGCCATCCAAGTCTACAAGCAATAAATGTTGGAGAGGGTGTGGAGAAAAGGGAACCCTCTTACACTGTTGGTGGGAATGCAAACTAGTACAGCCACTATGGAGAAGAGTGTGGTGATTCCTTAAAAAATTGGAAATAGAACCGCCTTATGACCCAGCAATACCACCACTGGGCATAAACACGGAGGAAACCAGAATTGAAAGAGACACATGTACCCCAATGTGCCTTGCAGCACTGTTTATAATAGTCAGGACATGGAAGCAACCTAGATGTCCATCAGCAGATGAATGTATAAGAAAGCTGTGGTACATATACACAATGGGGTATTACTCAGCCATTAAGAATAATTCATTTGAATCAGTTCTAATGAGGTGGATGAAACTGGAGCCGATCATACAGAGTGAAGTAAGCCAGAAAGAAAAACACCAATGGCAGTATACTAACGCATACATATGGAATTTAGAAAGATGGTAACAATAACCTTGTATGCGAGGCAGCAAAAGAGACACAGTTGTATAGGACAGTTTTTTGGACTCTGTGGGAGAGGGAGAGGGTGGGATGATTTGGGAGAATGGCATTGAAACATGTATAATATCATATATGAAACGAATTGCCAGTCCAGGTTCAATGCATGATACTGGATGCTTGGGGCTGGTGCACTGAGACCACCCAGAAGGATGGTACAGGAAGGGAGGAGGGAGGGGGTTTCAGGATGGAGAACACGTGTATACCTGTGGCAGATACCTGTTGATGTATGGCAAAACCCATACAATATTGTAAAGTAATTAACTTCAAATTAAAATAAACAAATTTATATTAAAAAAAAAGATAGCTTAAATCAGTGAAATTGAGCATAGATATACCTAACTCTAACACTAGGACTGCAAGGAGATCCAACTAGTCCATCCTAAAGGAGGTCAGTCCTGGGTGTTCATTGGAAGGACTGATGTTGAAGCTTAAATTCCAATACTTTGGCCACCTGCTGTTAAGAACTGACTCATTTGAAAAGACCCTGATGCTGGGAAAGATTGAAGGCAGGAGGAGAAGGGGATGACAGCGGATGAGATGGTAGGATGACATCACCAACTCAATGGACATGAGTTTGGGTAAACTCCGGGAGTTGTGATGCATAGGGAAGCCTGGCTTGCTGCAGTTCATGGGATTGCAAAGAGTTAGACACGACTTAGTGACTAAACCACCACCATTTCCTCCATGAAGGCATTTTCCTTTTTCTACTTCGATCCATCAATTTATGCCCTCATCCTTTAAGGCCCAGATGCAAGTGTAATATATTTCAAGGAAAGCTCATTTTACTGTACAAATAAACCCCTCTGTTTTGCTTTAAGAAGATTTAAAGCAAATGGACCTGTTGAGACCAAGATACTTAAGTTAATGTTCAGAAAGAAAATGTAACCACAGATTTGGAAATCTTCACCTAAGGAAGAAGTCTACATTGAAAAAGAACTTTTGTAGGCAGTTAGCATACATGCTTTTTTGGAAGCTGCGTGAAACAATAGATCCCTTAGGCAGACACTCAGTCAGTCAGTTCAGTTCAGATGCTCAGTTGTGTCCGACTCTTGCAACTCCATGAATGCAGCACGCCAGGCCTCCCTGTCCATCACCAACTCCCAGAGTTCACCTAAACTCATGTCCATTGAGTCAGTGATGCCACCCAGCCATCTCGTCCTCTGTCATCCCCTTTTCCTCCTGCCCCCAATCCCTCCTAGCATCAGAGTCTTTTCCAGTGAGTCAACTCTTTGCATGAGGTGGCCAAAGTATTGGAGTTTCAGCTTTAGCATCAGTCCTTCCAATGAACACCCAGGACTGATCTCCTTTAGGATGGACTGGTTGGATCTCCTTGCAGTCCAAGGGACTCTCAAGAGTCTTCTCCAACACCACAGTTCACTAGAGTATTTAATAGTGTCAGAGCTCTCACACTGTGTACAGCAGAAAATCTAGGCTTTTGAGCTGCCCCTGCAACATTTCTGGTCCCGGGTTAATTTTCAAACTTTCTTTTTTCATTGAATTCTGCACTTGTCAATGGGCTTTTTGTTTCTAGAATCTTCTATATTAGTAAGATTGTGCATTTTCATATTATGCTCTTTTCCTCAGGTATTTCATCCAACTCCTCTCTGTTTACATCCATCCTATTCATTTTTTAAAGAAATAGTTTATATGTGAGGTCTTTACTAACTTCACCATAATTTCTTCAAAAAAAAAAAAAAAAAGCTATATCATTATTCTGAGGCTTCCCTGGTGGCTCAGTGGTAAAGAATTCATGTACAATGCAAGAGACACAGGAGATGCAGGTTCAATCCCTGGATCGGATGGTAAGTCATCTGACTCCAGTATTCTTGCCAGGAAAGTCCTATGGACAGAGAAACCTGATGGGCTACAGTCCATAGGGTTGCAAGGAGTCAAGACATGACTGAAGCGACTAAGCACACATATCATTATTATACCACAGAGTCAATCGTTTGAAGTCATAAAATCACACAATTAACTAGATGAGGGACTAGTCCAAGTTAACACAACTTGTACAAAAATTTTGACACAAGTGTATGTTAGAACCTACACCAGAGAGATCCTTTCCGTTTCCATTTCATTTTTAGGTCTACTGAACTTGCCACTTTTCATTAGTAATTTACCTTTTAAATACATAGGTTCCCCCTCTCTGCCCCATCTTAGCTTTAAACATCTTGAATGCTCAGTTCACATTTTAAATGCCTTTGTATGTATTTAGCAAAGTACTTAGCAGAAGTACTTGGCAGACTAAATTCTGGATTTTATATATTCGATGAACTTTAATTTTATTATTAGAGACTCCAAGGATTAGTATTAAATTTTAAACTATATTGTAGTTCCTCCCAAAAATCCTTTGCACCATTCCCTGATCTGTTAAATAGTAGAAAATCTGGATCCCTCCTACTTGTTTTCCTTGTAGCCTACTTATTTTTACTGTAGTAATTACTGTTTGGGAAGCTTTTGAAGCCTCGGCCACACCATTTTTGGAAGGTGAAGCATTTTCAGCTAAAAAGTAGAAAACAGATTTTCAAATCTCATCTTTGTGTCAGCATATAGTATTTTTCAACTAATCTATTCAGTTTTGTTTTTCCCACTTTGTTAAACATCAGAGACAACTCAATGAATGTTAACTCTTTCCATATGTATTAAATGTATGGTTTGCTGAAGAGAAAAATAATTTTAACTCATTATTTTAATGCCATGAGAAGCCTATAGATGTATTGCTTATATTAACAGTGACAATTATGACTTTATTTCATTACAGAAAACTTTAAATATATCATTTACAATAGATAAAGCCAGTACCGTTAGCTCTATTTTACTGGTGAAAAATCTAAGGCTAAATGAGATTCAGCAACTTGCTCAGAAACCCCCAAGCTAATATGGAGAGCTGGATTAGAATCCAGTTCTCCTGTCTCCATTCCCAGTCCTTCCTATTACTTCATGGCCTGTTCCCAATTGGCGAAGCAAGGCCCATTTTGGCTGTGAAAGGGAAATAGCCTGTAATTGCTGCCAAGGAGGCATATTGAGTGGGATGTACTGAATCTTTCGGTTGCATCAGGTTCTGCTGTGCATGCATGAATTCTGCCAGAATCAGCTTCTTTCATCAAGATGTTCATTTTCTAGAGATGAAATTTAATGGGATGAAATTTCATATAGTCCATGGTTAGTGGATAGGAAATAAAATATGAAAATTCTGTGTTGGATAAATTCCACAAAAAAGATTGAGAAAATTCTTATGGTCACTACAGGAAAACTTCAATTTGGCAGAACTCAGTTCTCAAGAAATCTTTATTAACAGGAAAAATGGGGAGAATAGGAATCGTGCAGGAAAAAATGTGAGCAGCGCTGTGTGTGTATGTAAGTTGAATTCTAATCTCATATTTAATTATTTGCCTCCCACATAAAAGTTTCCCACTGATCTTTGTATCCCATATCTTAGTTGGTTAGATCAATTGAATATTATGGAAGTATGTAGGAAGAAATAGGGCTTCACTGGTGGCTCAGACAGTAAAGAATCTGCCTGCAATGAAGGCGACGTGGGTTCAATCCCTACATCAGAAGACCCCTGAGAAAATGGCATAATAACCCATTCCAGTATTCTTACCTAGAAAATCCCATAGACAGAAGAGCCTGGCAGGCTACAGTCCATAGAGTTGCAAAGAATTGGACACAACTGAAGTAACTTAGCACTCATGCAGGAAGCATTTAACAATGATTTTCAAGTTTCCTGGCTTGGGACCTGCAGAGGATGGTGGTGGCATTCATTCTTTTTTTTTTTTTTTTAATTGGTACAACTGATATTCAGAACACAATTTTACAGGAAACAGAGTAGGGAAGGCTGTTATAGTAGCTATTATAAATGAGTGAATGGCTCAATTCACAAATAGGACTGAAAATGAGAATTTCTGGGTTGTTTTTCCTGGTAGTTTCATTTTGCAGACTCAGGACCCTCTGTCACAGAGTAGGAAGAAACGAGCTTCCATTGGGTCATATTCTCTTTTCTAATTTATCTGATAAAATCTCTTCAGGTTCACTATTTGCCTTTTTTCAGTTGTTACAGAAGACTGTATAGCTTTCCTAACTTTGGCCTTTTAATCCTGAGATGTTTGGTTTCTGCTGTTCCTTCAGGGAATAAAGGTCTTGGGGTATTGAATACCAAATTAGAGCTCACATTATAAGCTGCCAATAGCAACAGCTTGGTAAAACACAGATTCTTAGGTGCTGTGGTTTCCACCTTTATCAAAATTCACTTTGTGTGAAGGCCTTAAATTCATTGTTTAATGACTGAAAGAAGAGTGATCAGATGGGTGTAAGCTTTTCTTTCTCTTCTTTATCAAGTCTTCCCAGGTAGACAAGGGGATGCTAACAATGTTGTCTCTAGCTTTTCTCCTTTTTTCAACCCACTTAACTCTTCTGAAAATGTACTTTCCCCAAACATGTTCTTCATATGTCATCCTCATTTAGTTGTCCTATCATCTCTTATTGTGTATGACTTATCTGTGAAAAGTGCAACACCAAGCTGGGGTGGCCTCTGTGGTCACTTGATGTTTACTCATATAATGCAAACTGATTCATAGTTTGTCCAAGAAAATCACCACCCAAAAGCAAACCTGTAATTAAAGCTTTTTCTCAAGGGTAAAACGTTGAAGAGAAATTAATAACAGAAAATATATCATTTAAGTTATCACAACCATCCTCAACAAAACACAATGATTTTTGTGTTTACAAGATCAATGATTTTGTACAACAACAATGATTAGGACACTCTTGTTCTTTTCATGATGTCTCAACTACCCCAAATATTGCCTAAAACCAAGAACTAATTGAACATGGAATTCAATATTCCCACAATTGCTCTTATATGCTATTGTTGTTATTGGTGTATAATATATAACTGTAATTGTTAGTCAGTCATGTCCAACTCTTTGTGACCCCATGGACTACAGCCTACCAGGCTCCTCTCTCCATGGCATTCTCGAGGCAAGAATACTAGAGTGGGTTGCCATGCCATCCTCCAGGGGATCTTCCCGACCCAGGGATTGAACCCAGGTCTTCCACATTGCAGGCAGATTCTTTATCATCTGAGCCACCAGGGAAGCCATATATATAATTGTAGCATAGTGTGTTAAACCACACCCATGATTATAATACACATGATAAAGAGAAAGCAAAACCTTTAGGCCAAATCCCCAAGTAGCTTTAATCTACAAAACAACTTAGAGCATTATTTTATTTTTATTATTATTATTATTATTATAAACAGTTATTCTTTAGCTCAAAGGAATCTTCCCATTTATTCACTTTAGCTTAAATTTGGAGAACAGCACTAAAGTGTGAAGCTTGGGGAGCAGAGAAAAACAACAGAGGGAGAGAGGAGAAAGAGACTGAGTTGGAATCTTTGGAGGACAGTGTCTACTTGTGACTGTGGTATAAAACTTCATTTGTACTTCAATGTCCCTTAAGCCCTGAGAGTCTCAAAGGCTAAATGATAACCCAAATCTCTTTCAGCTATACTGACTATGTAGTTATTAAAACCAGGCAAAAAATCACTGTCACTGTCTCTGTGTTGTAAACAAAAATAAGTTTAGGAACTGGCAGCATCAGCTGTCCTATATGGACAACGTTTTCCTTGTTGAAGTTTAGGGGCACTGGCTCCCATGACTATAAATTCTTAAGTAGTACTTGTCAGAAAACAGACAACTAGAGGGTCTTAGAAAATAATTTTTCTTCTAAAAGTAAATGATATAATGAAGACACTTTTTAAAATCACCAGTACAGCATACTCAAATCTAGAAAGGCTAGATTTCATTTGCTTACATGCTTCCTGAACTATCACTGCTAAGCTCATTATATTTAAAACTCTTTGAGAATTCTTAAGCATGAAACACTCTGCATAAAGCCAAATTTTATTCTGGTTCATTCAACTTTAAAGATCGTGGCTTAGGCTTCCTTTTTTAAATCACTGCTATCCAGAGTGACACACCTGCTCTGTGATATACTACAAGGCACAGATTTAAAAAAAAAAAAATTGGATAACAATTCTGGGATTCATAAATGCTTCCTCATGACAACACTCTGCCACTAGAGGCACAGACAACAGAGATAACCCAGCTGGTATGACTTACTTTCCAAAGCCATAACCCTAACACATCCCAGAGGGGAAAATGAAAAGAGATTTATTATTAGTTCTGAGCTAATGCTGATCAATGAACACAACGCCACGAGGCTGTGGCCAAAGCTGTATATGCTGTCCAAGAAAAAATAAAAGGGAAGGATAAGGGGGGAAATGCCTCCAATATGCAAGAGAAATACAGGGGAGGAATAAAAACCTTTTTTGTTAGGAAACTATCCCTCATGACCAAGAGCAGTGCTCTGCCATCTGTTCTCTGTACTGTGGTCTCACAGAGCAAATGCCTGTCGTGTACAACAAGCAAACAAAGCGTTAGGAAAAGAGAACATTTCCAAGGTAATTTTCCTAATATCAAGTAAGTTGATCAACAATCTGCTGGCCTCTCTTTTATTACATATCCTCAAGTCTCAGTTCTATAAGGGCAGACTCCAACAGAACAACACACTAATGCCAAGAGTGGAAAGAACAGAGATTTAGACCCTCAGGATGGTGGTGAGACAAACCAAAGTGACATAAAGAGATGTGGAGACAAATGGACATAGCAAATAGAAGGTCACTGGAAATATATATAGCATATAGCATTCCTGTTCGCTTTGCTGTGAGGTGGTATTTTCATCTTAATTACCAGCTGACATTCCCAAAATATCCCTGCACCCATGGGGAAACTGTAGTAGAAGACTTTAAGCAGTGGCAAGGCAAATGACAAAAACAAAAGTCTTGGGGACCAGGAAATGTGACCATACAGTGCAAGTACATGCAGGTGGAACAGGCAGAAGCTTAAACAAGGGAAGAGTTGGTTTGTTCCCAGTCCAGAGGCTAGGCCTGCAGGAGTGCTGGATCTACGAAGACAAGCAGAATGAGGAGGATGCAAGAACCAGCTTTAGATGAAATGTCAATTGCCATTGGAAACCCAAAGACTCGTAGGATGCAGACACCAGAAAATGCACCAGATCTGAGAATGCAGAGAGTGTACTATAAAGACAGGCAGGGATACTATCAATAACAAAAGCCTTGGTAGCTAGAATGGATCTATCCAATTTCACCTTTATTTCCCAGCTATCCTGTTGAGAGACTATGTTGAACAACACAGGCCAAGATGTCTGTAGTAAATGTCAATTTAAAACATGATCTGTTAGCAATCATGAGTACAGGAAATAGAAAAACTGAGTGTCCACGAACAAAGGCAGTCATATAGTGCAGTATTGTTAAAATAGAAGCCACTTACCAGACTTTAAATAT
Source organism: Redunca redunca (assembly GCA_006410935.1). Taxonomy (NCBI): domain Eukaryota; kingdom Metazoa; phylum Chordata; class Mammalia; order Artiodactyla; family Bovidae; genus Redunca; species Redunca redunca. The sequence goes on along the minus strand of SJYQ01003345.1, from coordinate 45,571 downwards.
ACAAGAGGCAAACTTGCATAGTGTTTAAGCTTATATACTAAAATGGACAGAAATTTGAGTCTTCTTTTACTGTTTTCTCTTAGGACTGTGACATTTGACAAGTCACTAGATCTGGATTTATAATCTATACTCTATATCACAGACCTATTTTAAGAATTAGGTGAAATACTCTGCATAAAATTCATATCACAGTATCAATATTCCTTGTTCAATATCTTATTTATTGTGTCCATTATGTGACAAGTATTGCTCCAGGTATCAAAGATTTGGAAATGGACACAAAAAACCCCTCTCTTTACAGAGATTGCAATCTGATGTGAGCATGCTGTTACATTAAATAAACATTAGCTATTATTATTATCATTTAATGCATTGTTTAAATTAGCATTACTGCTGTTATGATGGAAACTGACACACCCAGTTCTAGCCAAACAATTAAAGTTATTCAAACAATAAAGAAAAATGCATATTGACTTGGTAGAAAGGAAGAAAGGAAAAAAAAAAAGAAGGAAGGGAAGGGGAAAAGATGAAGGAAGAAAGGGGGAAGGGGGGAAAAAGAGGAGGGAGGAGAGAATAAAATGTAAAAAGGTTTAAAAAAAAAAAAAACAATGAAGAATGGGATTCTGTAAACCTGAGCCTGGCAGATAACCCGAGAAAGCTGGGGAAATAAGGCATGGGAAACTCTCAATAAGGTGCTGGTACATGGAGACTAGGGAGTATAATAATGGACCTGAAAGAGAAAAAAGTGAAAGGGTTAGTCACTCAGTTGTGTTCGATTCTTTGTGGCCCTATGGACTGTAGCCCATCACTCTCTTCTGTCCATGGAATTGTCCAGGCAAGAACACTGAAGTGGGTTGCCATTCCCTTCTGCAGGGGCTCTTTCCCACCCAGAGATCAAACCTGGGGCTCCAGCATTGCAGGTGGACTGTCTAAGCCTCCAGGGAAGCCCATAATAATAATGGACCTGCCCCACATTATTTCTTAACATTGGGTAGGGTACTAAACTCAGTTCTCTAATCCAGAAAAATAAGAATGAGTTCAATGAATCTGATAGACATTGAATTAAATATTAAATATAAAATGATCATTAACATACAAGTACAAGTAATATTTTGAAAAACTGTTGAGTCATAGAACATTTTAATAACACAAGATGACATAAAGTGTTCAGAGGAAAGCACTTTATCCTTACTGTGTTGTTGGGCCCACCTGTTCCATGAAATTAATTCCTTCCTGGACCCTGGGTAAAATTTCATATAATCATCTTATTGAATATATGAGAATAATTGTTTTAATGCCATGATTACAAATATCATTTTGATGGTCTGGAGTTTACCCGGGTGTTTCAAATATTTTGTTATTCATTCTAATTGGTCATCGGTTTCCAAGATAAAAAATGTTCCTTAACATATTTTGTCCTCTTTATTTTTTTAGTTTTTGCTTTTATTATGAGTAAGGACATCTTTTATCAACATTTTTTGGTATTTGCTGCTATGGCACATACTTTGCAAGCACAGACTGGCAGTAGGGTGCAGTTCTTTGCACATTCAGTGAAAGAAGAGTTATATTCTCTCTCTAAGCTTCTGCTGCTTCTTCTGTGAAATGGGTATAATGATATTTACTTCACCAGACTGTTTTAAACATTAATTGGAATCTATTTACAATACATAGTACAATTTTATGACACAATGCGGTGAATAGTCAGTGATATGACAATTCTATTAAAGTATTTTTGTTTTAGTGCATTATACAACAGAATTATTTTACTTCTTTTCTAAGATAAACACTGTGTAGTCCAGTTGGGCCA
>SJYQ01003345.1:14674-42865 GCA_006410935.1 Redunca redunca | reverse complement strand
TATACTTTAGTTAATAAATATTTTTGTTTGATATTTATTAATATTTATTTTAACATTTTATTCTATATTCCCTCTTAGAATTTTGTGTCTTACAAATTTTATTAATTTTTCTGTTTTTGTTGTTGTTCAGGTTATTGACTTACCTATTATTTCAATAATTCTGTTTTACTAGAAGTCATTTTTTTTTCTGTTGCTTTGAACCGTGGAGCTGGAGAAGACTTTTGGGAATACCTTGGACAGCAAGGGGATCAAACCAGTCGATCTTAAAGGAAATCAACCCTGAATACTCATTGGAAGGACTGATGCTGAAGCTGAAGCTCAAATAGTTTGGCCACCTGGTGCAGAGAGCCAACTCATTGGAACAAACCCTGATGCTGGGAAAGATTGAAGGCAGGAGGAGAAGGGGATGACAGAGGATGAATGAGATGGTTGGATGGCATCACTGACTCAATAGACATGAGTTTGAGCAAACTCAGAGAGATAATGAAAGACAGGGAAGCCTGGCCTGATGCAGTTCATGTAGTCACAAAAAGTCTGACATGACTTAGTGACTGAACAACAAGATTTAGGAACCAAAGGCACACTCTTTTCTAAAGATGACCATTTACTTTCCAAGTTAGCTGCAGTCCATGGGATCTGCAAAACCGAATATGACTTGGTGACTGAACAACAACAAAAATCTCGTCTGCATTTTCTTTAGTTCCTTTCACTCTGAACTTGGAAAACTTTGTGTAATTTTTTTTTAAATTATATTTAAATGTTTTCTTTCTCTTCTTTCTTTTTCTTTTTTTTTTCATTTTCTTGCTCTCTGGGATATAGATCCAGCTTCTGGGGTTTGTAGCAGCAAGGTCATGAGTTGCAGGAGGTACGGATAGCCAGACAAGTGCATTATGTAGTAAAAAAGTAGGAACCGCATCACTTTCCTGTCTGTCCATCCAGTTCATGTCTCTCTTTCCTGATCTGCTCAGCTTAAAGGATGGCAAATGCTGCCATGATCCTGGCTTAAAAGTTACAGAGAACTTTTCATGAATCTTCAGCCTATCTACAACTCCTTAAAGAATAAGGACACCAGCTAATTTAAAGAATATTTAGTGGGCAAGAGCATTCTCTCTTCTCTCTCTATTCCAGTGTCACACAAGTCATCTTTTCAAATTTCACATTATCTTTATGTGCCTCCATTCAGAACATATCAATGTTTGTTAAAATAAGACATTAAAACAATAAAGGAGAAAGTCTAAATACATGCTAAAAAGCACTATGCAATATTCTTATAATAAAACCTCTATCTAATTAAAACAGGATCAGTTAAGTTGTTCAGTCATGTCAACTCTTTGTGATCCCATGGACTGCAGAATGCCAGGCTTCCTTGTTCATTGGCAATTCCCAGAGCCTACTCAAACTGATGTCCATTGCATCGGTGATGCTATCTAACCATCTCATCCTCTATTGTCCCATTTTCCTCCTTCCTGCAAACTTTCCCAGCATCAGGGTTGTTGCAATGAGTCGGTTCTTTGCATGAAGTGGCTAAAATACTGGAGTTTCAGCTTCAGGCTCAGTCCTTCTAATGAATATTCAGGACTGATTTTCTTTAGGATGGACTGGTTGAATCTCCTTGCTATCCAAGGGACTCTCAAGAGTCTTCTCCAACACCATAGTTCAGCAGCATCAATTCTTTAGCATTCAGCTTTCATTTTAGTCCAACTTTCCCATCCACATGCGATTACTGGAAAAATCATAGCTTTGACAAGATGGACCTTTGTTGGAAAAGTAATGTCTCTGCTATTTAATATATCCTGTCTAGGTTGGTCATAGCTTTTCTTCCAAGGAGCAAGCATCTTTTAATTTCATGGCTGCAGTCACTGTCTGCAGTGATTTTGAAGTCCCCAAAAATAGTCTGTCACTGTTTCCACTGTTTCCTCATCTATTTGCCATGAAGTGATGGGACCAGATGCCATGATCTTAGTTTTCTGAATGTTGAGTTTTAAGCCAACTTTTTCACTCTCCTCCTTCACTTTCATCAAGAGGCTCCTTTGCTTTCTGCCATAAGGTTGTTGTTATCTGCATATCTGAGGTTATTGATATTTCTCCTGGCAATCTTGATTCCAGCTTGTGCTTCATCCAGCCCAGCATTTCTCATGATGTACTCCACATATAAGCAAATAAGCGGGATGACAATATACAGCCTTGACATCCTCCTTTGCTTATTTGGAACCAGTCTATTGTTTCATGTCTAGTTCTAACTGTTGCTTCCTGACCTGCATACAGATTTCTTAGGAGACAAGTCAGGTGGTCTGATATTCCCATCTCTTTAAGTGTTTTCCACAGTTTGTTGTAATCCACAGTCAAAGGCTTTGTGTAGTCAATAAAGCAAAAGTAGATGTTTTTCCGGAACTCTCTTGCTTTTTCAATGATCCAGTGGATGTTGGCAATTTGATCTCTGGTTCTTCTGCTTTTTCTAAATCCAATTTGAACATCTGGAAGTTCACCAATCATGTACTGTTGAAGCTTAACTTGGAAAATTTTGAGCATTATATTGCTTGTGTTTGAGATGAGTACAATTATGCAGTAGTTTGAACACTTTTTGGTATTTCCTTTCTTTGGGATTGGAATGAAAACTGATATTTTACAGTCCTGTGGTCACTGTTGAGTTTTACAGATTTGAAGGCATATTGAGTGCAGCAGTTAAAAAAAACTTCATAAAATTCATAGAAAATATTACCATANATGGCCATATCTGATATCAAAGCACACTATAAAGCCATTAATCTAATATAATCAAAATGGCATTGCCTTAGGAATAAAAAAAGTTATTATACCACAAATGTTGGCAAACTAAGGTCAAAGATCAATTCTTATTTTTCACCTATTTCCATGTATGTTTCATATTTTTAGATGATTGAGAAAATGTCAATAGAATAACATGGCTTGACACATGACAATTATCTAGAATTTAAGAACAGTCTCATTAGAACATAATAAACTCATTTATTTGCTTATTTCCCGTGGTTCGCTTTGTGGTACAATAGCAGGGTTGAGTGGTTGTGGAAGAGGCCATCTTACATGCAAAGTCAAAGTGTAAATTGTTTAGTTTCTGGCCATTTGCAGAGAAAAGCTTGATAATGCTTGGTGTAGCATATTGTAGTGTTCATTCTTTATATATGATATATTATTATATGACAATAGTAGTATAATTTGCCCTGTCACAAACAGATAGCACTGACTATGAAAATTAAACAATTTACCTATCTTATACAGAAAACAACAGAGAAGGCAATGGCATTCCACTCCAGTACTCTTGCTGGGAAAATCCCATGGATGGAGGAGCCTGGTAGGCTGCAGTCCATAGGGTCGCAAAGAGTTGGACTCGACTGAGCGACTTCACTTTCACTGTTCACTTTCATGCATTGGAGAAGGAAATAGCAACCCACTCCAGTGTTCTTGCCTGGAGAATCCCAGGGACGGCGGAGCCTGGTGGGCTGCTGTCTATGGGGTCGCACAGAGTCGGACACGACTGAAGCGACTTAGCAGCAGCATACAGAAAAAAAAAACTTAACATGGATTAAAAAGTTAAGTATAAAATGCAAATGAAAATTTTCAAGAAATCTGATAAGCTGAGACAGAGAGAAACTTTTTTTTTAAGTGCAAACAAGAAAGTGAAAATTGTAGATATTATATAATCATAAAAATGAAAATTTTTTTAAAAGGTTAAAAAGTCTCAATATATTTCCCACAAATTTAGCAGAGAAATTGTGAAACAGGGATCAGACAAAGGGTTAATCTCTAAAATATAGCTTTATTCTTGTCTATTTGCAAGAAAAATGACAAGCAATATAAAGATAAAATTCATTAAAAAAAACAAATCCAAATGGCTAAACAAAACAAAACTCAAACTTAGTGGTAGTTAGAGAAATGCAAATAAAAATGTGTTATTACTTTACAACCACCAGACTGGGAAAAATTTCAAAAGAGCATTAACACTTATTGCAGGTGGCTTATGGATATTTAAACTGAAACAGCCTTTTTGGAAATCAATCCAGATGAGTGTTCTGAACATTTGAACATATATATATATATATATATCTGTTCTCATCAATTCTACTCCTGAGAATTTTATAAATAATAAAAACAGCGCAAAAGGATTTTTGTCTAAGTTTTTACATTGCATAGTTGTACATAGAGGAAAAAATAAGAGAAACAACCATTACTAGGTACATGATTGGATAGATTATGGTGAATCTCTAGTATGGAATCTCTTGCAACCATTATAATTGGAAGTTTGTTGTGATCATAGAGAAAAAGTAGGTGAAGGCATACCTTCACAGTATGCCTCCTTATACTATCTTAATATTGTTTATCTGAGGAATGGGATTGAAAATATCAGGGAGAGGAAGATTAGGGAAATAAAACTTTTTAAAGTGTAGCAAACAACAACAACAAAAGTTGCCCACTGTACCCTAACTCTATAATAATTATTTTGGCACATTTTGCGAATTAAGAAATTTCAGAAAACTCATATAAAATTTTGTTTTTGCTTTGCTCAGCATTTTCAAATAACCTGCACTTTGTGTAATTTATTAATGTTTTTGATCCATGTAATTCAAATGTTGTCAATGTCAAATATTTCTTGTACACCATGGGACTGTCCTACTGATATTTATATTTCCATTTTTTGCCTTTCTAGTATCATATTTAATATTTACTTAGCAGTTTGCTCTCACATAACCCCACTGTGACATTGTATGCTTTAGTTGTTTGTCATGATAAAATATTTAACTGACACTTCTTCATTTGTATCAATTAGATTTTTCTCAACTTTTTCAACATAATCATCACACTTGTCTTCCTTTTGCTTAACATAGACGCTAATTCTGTTTTTTTATGTATAGATCATAACTGGTAGATTGATACTTACTTTGTATTTATAAGTAATGGATACCTCTTCCATTTCATTTCTTCTTCTGGGAATGAAACTCTACATAGGCTATATCTTGATGATCTAATGATCTATCTCCAGTATAAATTATATCATATATTTTAACTTTGATCTTTATTTCTTCTCCTTCCTGTTTATTTCTCCAAATCAATCCTCAGTAACAGTGACTTCACTTCATGTAATATTATTTCTTCCTCTTACATTTCCAACTGATAATTAAATTCAGATACTGTGCTACCTGGGCTTCCCTGGTGGCTCAGACAGGAAAGAATCTGCCCACAATGCAGGAGAACTCAGGTTTGATCCTCGGTTGGGAGGATTCTCTGGAGAAGGAAAAGGCAACCCACTTCAGTGTTCTTGTCTGGAGAAATCCCATAGACAGAGGAGCCTGGCAGGTTACAGATGGGATCACAAGGATTCTGACATGACTGAGTGACTTTCACTATGCTATTTACTGTCCTACTGCACATATTTTATTGACCTATTCTCATATAATAGAAGCAATGCTCTTCACTTTATAGAGAATATATATCAATATCTGGTAGTTTTATTCCTTTCTTTAATTTATAAATATATATATATATGTTACAAATTCCTTCAACATTCTTTTATTATTATAATTAAATTTCCTATAAACTCAGATATGCGGATGACACCACCCTTATGGCAGAAAGTGAAGAAGAACTAAAAAGCCTGGTGATGAAAGTGAAAGAGGAGAGTGAAAAAGTTGGCTTAATGATCAACATTCAGAAAACTAAGATCATGGCATCTGATCCCATCATTTCATGGCAAATAGATGGAGAAACAGTGGAAACAGTGTCAGACTTTATTTTTCTGGGCTCCAAAATCGCTGCAGAAAGTGATTGCAGCCATGAAATTAAAAGATGCTTACTCCTTGGAAGGAAAGTTATGACCAACCTAGATAGCATATTCAAAAGCAGAGGCATTACTTTGCCAACAAAGGTCCGTCAAGGCTATGGTTCTTCCAGTAGTCATGTATGGATCTGAGAGTTGGACTGTGAAGAAAGCCGAGCACCGAAAAATTGATGCTTTTGAACTGTGGTGTTGGAGAAGACTCTTGAGAGTCCCTTGGACTGCAAAGAGATCCAACCAGTCCATTCTGAAGGAGATCAGTCCTGGGTGTTCTTTGGAAGGAATGATGCTAAAGCTGAAACTCCAATACTTTGGCCACCTCATGCGAAGAGTTAATTCATTGGAAAAGATTCTGATGCTGGGAGGGATTGGGGGCAGGGGGAAAAGGGGACGACAGAGGATGAGATGGCTGGATGGCATCACCAACTTGATGGACATGAGTTTGAGTGAACTCTGGGAGTTGGTGATGGACAGGGAGGCATGGTGTGCTGCAATTCATGGGGTCACAGAGAGTCAGAGGCGACTGAGCGACTGAACTGAACTGATAGACTCTATGCTGTTTTTGTTTTTTTCCTTTTTCATAAACCAAAGCTCACTTTGAAGAGAGGTCACAGGTAAATATTGCTTTCAGTCCTGACAGGCTGAATGCTAGCAGAAACAATCAGAATCTTGATTCTGGAAAGCTATGCTAAGCATCGTTTTTGGAACAGTGAAAATTTCTTACTAAGGTGATAGCAATATTTAGTTTTGGGGCTTCTCAGTTGGTTCTAGATTTAAAAAATCCTCCTGCCAAGAGACACAGGTTCAATCCCAGGGTGGGGAAGATGCCCTGAAGGAGGGCTTAGCAGCAGACTCTAGTATTATCGCCTGGTGAATCTCACCAACAGAGGAGACTGGTGGGCTACAGTACATAGGGTTGCACAGAGTCAGACATGACTGCGGTGACTTAGAAGGCAATATTTACTTTTAGGTAAAAATTATATATTCTTCTTGGATTGACCCCTTTATCATTATATAGTGTCCTTTTCTGCCTCTTGTAATAGCCTTTATGTCTGTTCTGTCTAATATGAATATTGCTACTCCAGCTTTCTTTTGATTTCTATTTGCATGGAATAACTTTTTCTATCCCCTCATTTTGTCTGTATGTGTCCCTAGATCTAAAGTGGATCTATTCTAGACAGCAGGTATATGGGTCTTGTTTTTGTATCCAGTCAGCCAGTCTTCTGTGTCTTTTGGTTGTAACATTTAATACATTTATAGCTAAGATAATTATTGATATGTATGTTCTTATTGGGCTTCCCAGGTTGCACAATGGTAAAAAAAATATGCCTGCCAATGCAGGAGATGCAAGATATGTGAATTCATTCCCTTGGTCAAGAAGATCTCCATTCCAGTATTCTTCCCTGGAAAAGTCCATGGACAGAGGAACCTAGCGGGCTACAGTCTGTGGGGATGCAAAGAGTCGGACACAATTGAGCACACACACACATACACCCTCATGTTATTATTGCTATTGTATTCATCATTTTGGATTTGTTTTTGTAAGCATATGCTTCCTTTCCTTCCTCTTTTGTTATATTGTGATATATCGACTAACTTTAGTGTTGTTTGGATTCTGTTTTCTTTTTTGTGTGTATCTATTCCCGGAGAGCCTGGTGGCCTGCCGTTTATGGGGTCGCAAAGAGTCGGACACAACTGAAGCGACTTAGCAGTAGCAGCATTGTAGATATGAGGTTACTATTTACCATGAAGTTTTGGTGCAGCAATCTATGTATAAACAAGTTTGTTTCAAGTTGCTGGTCTTTTAATTACAAATGCATTTCCCATATCCGTCTGTTGTATTTCCCTTTTCTAAAAATTGTTGGTTTTGATATATTTGTGTGTGGGTAATTCCATACCCTTACTGTATATTTGCCTTTATTGGTGAGCTTTTTCATTCATAATCTTCTTGTTGCTAGTTGTAGCCTTTTCTTTTCCATCTAGAGAACTTTCTTTAACACTTGTTGCAAAGTTGATCTGATGATCTTGAATTCTCACTGCTTTTGCTTTTCTGTAAAGCTTTTGATTTCTCCCTTAGATCTGAATGAAAACCTTGCTGGATAGAATATTCTCGTTTGTGGGTTTTTCTTTTTCATCACTTTAAATATATTGTGCCACTCCCTTTTGGTCTACAAAGCTTCTGCTGAAAAGTCATCTGATAATCCTATGGGAATTCCCTTAAATCCCCTTTGTGCCTTTTCCCTTGCTGCTTTTAATACTTTTTTGACTTTAATTTTTGTCATTTGGATTAAAATGTGTCTCAGTATGTTCCTCCTTGGGTTTATCCTACCGGGGGCTCTCTGCACTTCCTGGACTTCGGTGACTATTCCCTTTCCATTTTAGGAAAGATTTCAACTATTATCTTTTCAAATACTTTCTCAGGGACTTTATTTATTTATTTCCCTTCTAGGACCACAATAATGCAAATGTTGGTGTATTTAATGCTGTCCCAGAGTTCTCTTAGGCTGTCCTTTTTTTTTTTTTTTTTCTTTATTCTATTTTGCAGCGGTGATTTTCACCATTCTGTCTCCAGCTCATTTATCTGTGCTTTTTCCTCAGTTACTCTGCTGTTGATTCCTTTTAGTCTGTTTTTATTTCAGTTATTGTATTGTTTATCTCTGTTTGTTCTTTAGTTCTTTTAGGTCTTTGTTAGTCATTTCTTGTATCTTCTTGATCTGTACTTCCATTCTTTTTCTGAGATCTCAGATCATCTTTACTATCATTAGTCTGAATTATTTTTCATGTAGATTTCCTGTCTTCACTTCACGTAGCTGTCTTTCTTATGTTTTATCTCTTCCTTTCACTAGGAAACACTCCCCTTCTGTCTCATTTTGTCTGACTTTCTGTGACTGGGGTCTCTGTCCTACAGACTGCAGGGTTGTAACTCTTCTTGCTTCTGCTACCTCCCTCCAGTGGATGAGGTTGTCCAAGAGGCTTATGCAGACTTTCCTGCCCACTGGTGAGTGGAGGTGTGTCTTATCCCTCTGGTGTGTAGAACTGTTACTCCCATCATGTTGGTTATTTGGCCTGAAGCATCCTAGCACTGGAGTTCACACACTGTTGGGTGAGGCCAGCTATTGGTGAGAAATGGTGGGCTCATACCATTTCTCACAAGCCCACAATGGCATGCTCATTGGCATGAGCCAGCTATCATAGGCTCATGCCAATGAGCACTCCCCAGAGCTACCGCCACCAGTGTCTTTGTCTTTGCAGTGAACCATTTACCTTACCTCTTACCTCCACAGGAAATCCTCCAATACTAACGTGTAGGTTTGGTCCAGGCTCTTATAAGGTCAATGCTTTGATTTCCCTGTGTCCTGGTGTGCATAAAAACTTTTTTGGTACCTTCCATGAGTTGAGTTTCTGTTTCCTCTATTTCTGTGGAATTCCTGCAATAAAACCTCATTGGCCTTAAAAGTCAGATTCTATGGTGGTTCCTCCCCTTTCTGGACCACCAGACAGGGAAGCATGGTGTAGGACTGAGAACTTTAACTCCTGTGGAAGAATTATGTGGCATAATTAATTGCCAGCTTGTGAGTCAACCTGGTGGATATGGGATTTGATTTTATTGTGTTTGTACTATTCCTGCCATCTCGTGGTGGTTTCTTTTGTCTTTGGATATAGAATTTTTGTTGTTGTTGTTGTTGTTTGTTTTTATGTCAATGGTTGTTCAGCAGTTAGTTGTGAATTTTGTGTTTTAGTAAGGAGAGTTAAGCTCAAAACCTTGTACTCTGCTATCTTGTCTCTATCCCCCATATAGCCAAGATACTGAGTTGTCCAGTGAATCCCTACGTGATCACAAAAGTTATCCAATTACTCTTGGCTTTGTTCATCTGCAACACTCTCTAACCAGAGCAGCACATTGCTGGTAGACTAGGAGCTCTTCTTGTGGATGCACGCATACTGCCCTTTCATCATGGGCCAAGCCGAAAATCATTAAGAAATTATGGTTTGTTCTAATTTATCACTTTATAGTAGGTACAGTAGTTGCATAGGAAGGAATGTTTTCCTATGGGCACACAGAAGTCTAATTGGTTTCTAAAGTCATAATATACTCTATTACTTTATCATTCACCTTTCTTTATTTTCTCCTCTGATCTCTCCTCCATTCTCCTTTCCCTTTCTCTTTATCTTACACTAGTCTCCTTAGTAATTACGCTATTTTTTTCTTTATAAATATCTACAAGATAGGATTAGAGTAAATAAATAGGAAAATCTGCTTATAGTAGCATATTTCCACAGAATGGAAGAGAGCCTCTTAAAACACCTAGATAAATGGGAAAGGATGTGAGAGTAAAAAATGAGATTCTGAGAGTGCATTTTTATGTATTACCCTTTAAAAATTGTCTTACCTTTTTATGATGGAAATAATGTGAGTTATTTTATTCAATCTGGAATATACAAGACAGAATGGAAAAAAATCACTTGTAATCTCAGTTCAGTTCAGTTCAGTCACTCAGTTGTGTCTAACTCTTTGTGACCCCATGAACCACAGCACGCCAGGCCTCCCTGTCCATCACCAACTCCTGGAGTCCACCAAAACCCATGTCCATTGAGTCAGCAATGCCACCCAACCATCTCATCCTTTGTCGTCCCCTTCTCCTCCTACCCTCAATCTTTCCCAGCATCAGGGTCTTTTCAAATGAGTCAGCTCTTCTCATCAGGTGGCCAAAGTATTGAATTTTCAGCTTCAACATCAGTCCTTCCAATGACTATTCAGGACTGATTTCCTTTAGGATGGACTGGTTGGATCTCCTTGCAGTCCAAGGGACTCTCAAGAGTCTTCTCCAGCATCACAGTCCAAAAGCATCAATTCTACGCTCAGCTTTCTTTATATACCACCTTGAAATAACCATTTGGAAAATATAAGCATATTTTTATAGTATTTTTTTTTCTTTGTGTGAGTTTAAAATGTGAGTTGAGGTCATTCTTAATATACTTATGAGTAAACATCTTTTATACAACTGACAATATATTGCAAATTATTTCTGTTTATTTTTTCATTTTGCAAAAATATTTTTATTCCCTTTACATGAACGCTAATTTAAAACCAATTCTTTCTTATCAAGCTTTTAGATTTTTGATTTTGTTGTTATTNTTGTTGTTATTAAAAAAATATGATATAATTTTGTATATAAATATTTTTGCTTGGCACTGATAGTTTCCTTAAACAGTAGAATGCACTCTGTTAATGTAAGCTGTCTTTCAATAATTTTGCTTTTCCTTTAAAATAGAATATACGCTAGTATACTTCAGGGTCTTAATGGACCTAAAAGAACAATTTCCCCAAATTAAGTAAAGCATATAAACTGTCACTATTTTTAAACTGTTTTCTCTTATTTGCATTTAAGAGCTTCTAAAGGAACATAAATAAACTACCATAAATGCTAAGAACTTTTTGATGTTTAACTCTAGTTTTTAGATGAAAATTAAATTATTAAGCATGTGTTTGGAAGGATCCTGCCAATAATTCTATCTTGTATATTCTCTGTATACGGTCTTTCCTTTGACATGATTTACAGTCCTGAAAATATTCTATTTGAAATATGTCTCTGTTTTCCATTTCAAATGTTAAAAATGTCTCCAACTTATCTTTCTTCACAAACTTGAACCAAAAATTTTTAATGAGTTTAATACAAGTAAGTGTTATTCTCTGAACTTACAAATGTGTTCATAATTTAATGATCAAGGATAATAACAAGCATTATATTGATCATCTTTACTATAGAGAGGCTACACTGTCTTCCAAATATAAAACAATGAGAATGTGTTAGAAAAAAACTTACAGTTTACTTGATAGCTAGACTCAAATATTTTTATGAACTGAAACTAAACAAAATTTTCATGTGAGAAAGCCCTACCAGAAGCACACAACTTCAAACTGTCCTTCAAAGGCATTTCGAAAAATCAGGATTGTATATTTCTAGCTATAGTTTTCATCCTGATAAAAATTAAGCCCATATGTAACTTAAAATTCACCAACTTGAAATCAAGGTGTTGGGGCACTGTGAAATTGAATGCTTTTGTTCAAGTGAAAGAATAATAAAACTAAAGCTTAAAGAACTGATTTCTACTTAGAATTCATACTACTATAAATGCAACAAATATTTGAGGAAAAAAAAAGAGGGAAGAAAGAAAAATAGATGAAAGAAAAGAGAGATGGATAGCAGGAAGGGCCATCCATCTGTATGGAATAAAGAAAGGAATAACGGAAGAAAGAAGAAAGGTTGAGAGACTGGATTGAATTGTTTCTTTTTTTTTTTTCCTTTTTGGTACATGAAGTAAGGAGTAAATTAATAGTTTATCTCTAGTACATCTCATGGCTTCTGTTTTTTCATTTTTTTTTCTTTTTCATTTCCCACATGTCATGTTATCTATGAGGTTAAGAAAGTGAAGAAGTCAGTGCCTGGACAAAAGGGGATTATTAAGATGTTTCTATTATTTTTCAAATTTATCAGTTAAAATAAATATTTTTTCCTTACCATGGGATTTATATACATATATATATATATCACAGTTAACATAAATTAATTGAATAATGGTCCAAAGAATCTGAAGTCTATCAGACAAAGGTATAAAAGAGTGGTTTAGGAAAATTTCTCAAGACACTTCAGTGACATGGTTAACTACTCAACAAGGAGCGGCGGCTGTGCGAGCAAAGGAGGACCGAGAGGAGCTACTCCACGTTCAAGGGCAGGAAGGGTGGCAGTGAGGAGATAACCCTCTTCCGAGGTAAGGAGCAGCAACCACGCTTTAATGGAGCAGCCAAGAAGAGATTACTCACGTCCAAGGTAAGAGAAACCAAACTAAGATGGTAGGTGTTGTGAGAGGGCATCAGAGGGCAGAAACACTGAAACCATAATCACAGAAAACTAGCCAATCTGATCACACAAACCACAACCTTGTTTAATTCAATGAAACTAAGCCATGCCCATGGGGCCACCCAAGATGTCAGGATCATGGTGGAGAGGTCGGACAGAATGTGGTCCACTGGAGAAAGGAATGGCAAACCACTTCAGTTTTCTTGTCTTGAGAACCCCATGAACAGTATGAAAAGGCAAAATGATAGGATATTGAAAGAGGAAATCCCCAGGTCGGTAGGTGCCCAATATGCTACTGGAGATGCTTTCTGGAGCAATAACTCCAGAAAGAATGAAGGGATGGGGCCAAAGCAAAAACAATACCCAGTTGTGGATATCACTGGTGATAGAAGTAAGGTCCAATGCTATAAGCAGCAATATTACATAGGAACCTGGAAAGTCAGGTCCAAGAATCAAGGCGAATTGGAAGTGGTCAAACAGAAGATGTCAAGAGTGAATCTTGACATTCTAGGAATCAACAAACTAAAATGAATTGGAATGGATGAATTTAACTCAGATGACCATTATATCTATGACTGTGGGCAGGAATCCCTTAGAAGAAATGGAATAGCCATCATGGTCAACAAAAGAGTCTGAAATGCAGTACTTGGATGCAGTCTCAAAAATGACAGAATGATCTCTGTTCATTTCCAAGGCAAGCCATTCAATATCACAGTAATCCAAGCCTATGTCCCAACCAGCACACTGAAGAAGATGAAGTTGAATAGTTCTATGAAGACCTAAATGACCTTTTAGAACTAACACCCCCAAAAGATGTCCTTTTCATTATAGGGGACTGGAATGCAAATGCAGGAAGTCAAGAAACATCTGGAGTAACAGGCAAATTTGGCCTTGGAGTACGGAATGAAGCAGGGCAAAAGATAATAGAGTTTTGTCAAGAGAACACACTGGTCATAGCAAACACCCTCTTACAACAACACGAGAAGACTCTACACATGGACATCACCAGATGGTCAACACCAAAATCAGATTGGTTATATTATTTGCAGCCAAAGATGGAGAAGCTCTACAGAGTTAGGAAAAACAAGACTGGGAGCAGACTGTGTGTCAGATCATGTACTCCTTATTGCCAAATTCAGACTTAAATTGAAGAAAGTAGGGAAAACCACTAGACCATTCAGGTATGACCTAGATCACATCCCTTATTATTATACAATGGAAGTGATAAATAGATTTAAGGGACTAGATCTGATAGACAGAGTGCTTGATGAACTATGGATGGAGGTTCATGACATTGTACAGAAGACAGGGATCAAGACAATCCCCATGGAAAAGAAATGCAAAAAAGCAAAGTGATTGTCTGAGGAGGTCTTACAAATAGCTGTTAAAAAAAGAGAAGCAAAAAGCAAAGGAAAAAAAAAAGATATAAAGCATCTGACTGCAGAGTTACAAAGAATAGCAAGGAGACATAAGAAAGCCTTCTTCAGCTATCAATGCAAAGAAATAGAGGAAAACAATAGAATGGGAAAGACTAGAGATCTCTTAAAGAATGATAGAATTACCAAGGGAACATTTCATGCAAAGATGGGCTCGATAAAGGACAGAAATGGTATGGATCGAACAGAAGCAGAAGATATTAAGAAGAGGTGGCAAGAATACACAGAAGAACTATACAAAAATGACCTTCATGAACCAGATAATCACGATGGTATGATCACTCACCTAGAGCCAGACATCCTGGAGTGTGAAGTCAACTGGGCCTTAGGAAGCATCAATATGAACAAAGCTAGTGGAGGGGATGGAATTCAAGTTGAGCTGTTTTAAATCCTGACAGATGATGCTGTGAAAGTGCTGCACTCAATATGCCAGCACATGTGGAAAACTTGGCAGTGGCCACAGGAGTGGAAAATGTCAGTTTTCATTCCTATCCCAAAGAAAGGCAAAACCAAAGAATGTTCAAACTCCCACACAATTGTACTCATCTCACATGCTAGTAAAGTAATGCTCAAGATTCTCTAAGCCAGGCTTCAGCAATACATGAACCATGAACTCCCTGATGTTCAAGTTGGTTTTAGAAAGGCAGAGGAACCAGAGATCAAATTGCCAACATCTGCTGGTTCATCCAAAAAGCAACAGAGTTCCAGAAAAACATCTGTTTCTGCTTTATTGTCTATGTCAAAGCCTTTGACTGTGAGGATCACAATAAACTGGAAAATATTGAAAGAGTTGGGAATACCAGACCACCTGATCTGCCTCTTGAGAAACCTATATGCAGATCAGGAAGCAACAGTTAGAAATGGACATGGAACAACAGACTGGTTCCAAATAGGATAAGGAGTACATCAAGGGTGTGTATTGTCACCCTGCTTATTTAACTTATATGTAGAGTACATCATGAGAAATGCTGGGTTGGAAGAAGTACAAGCTGGAATCAAGATTGCCGGTAGAAATATCAATAACCTCAGATATGCAGATGACACAGCCCTTATGGCAGAAAGTGAAGAGGAACTAAAAAGCCTCTTGATCAAAGTGAAAGAGGAGAGTGAAAAAGTTGACTTAAAGCTCAACATTCAAAAAACAAGGATCATGGCATCTAATACTTCTATCTATCATTTCATGCATGAAATACAGTAATTATTCAAAAAATTTTTAGAATGATTATTTAATAAAAACAACCTTTGTGGAAAAACCAGGAAAAGGGAATATCAGTTTGTTTTCTCCTTTATTTTTTGGGGTAAGTTTATTTACTTTCTGGAGGTAAATAAAAACACAAGAGCTTAAGTCTATTCTTAAGTCCCTAGTATATTGTAAAGGATGTGACCTAAAGAAACACAAATTGATGTGTAATTTCTAGGCTAGTGGAAAATAATTTATACTGCCTCTCAGTGAATTCTGTTGAGTTGAGTTCAGTTCAGTCGCTCAGCCGTGTCCGACTCTTTGCAACCCCATGAGTCGCAGCACGCCAGGCCTCCCTGTCCATCACCAACTCCCGGAGTTCACTCACACTCACGTCCATCGAGTCCGTGATGCCATCCAGCCATCTCATCCTCTGTTGTCCCTTCTCCTCCTGCCCCCAATCCCTTCCAGCATCAGAGTCTTTTCCAATGAGTCAACCCTTCGCATGAGGTGGCCAAAGTACTGGAGTTTCAGTTTTAGCATCATTCCTTCCAAAGAAATCCCAGGGCTGATCTCCTTCAGAATGGACTGGTTGGATCTCCTTGCAGCCCAAGGGACTCTCAAGAGTCTTCTCCAACACCACAGTTCAAAAGCATCCATTCTTCAGCTCTCAGCCTTCTTCACAGTCCAACTCTCACATCCATACATGACCACAGGAAAAACCATAGCCTTGACTAGACTGACCTTAGTCGGCAAAGTAATGTCTCTGCTTTTGAAAATGCTATCTAGGTTGGTCATAACTTTTCTTCCAAGGAGTAAGTGTCTTTTAACTTCATGGCTGCAGTCACCATCTGCAGGGATTTTGAAGCCTATCACTATAATATCAAATTGACTATTTTGTAAGATAATAGACACTCTCTGTGATATCTAAGTCCACATTTCTTTCTGAACAAGCACATGGCAACATTCTCCAGGCTGATATGAATAAAGAATAATTGGAATATTTGACTGATATAACTTACCTTACAAACTATGCAACATCTGTACTCACTTCCCTAGGAATATTGGCCTTATGGAGATGTTAAAGCAAAACAGATTTCATATTCAGAAGAGCATACTAATCAATATTCTTATAAAATGGAGGACTAAAGATAAGTCAGATTTGATAGAATAAAGCTAAATAACACATTTTCTTTGAATATCCCTTTCTTTATGGTGATACATATTGATATGTGATTATGATTAATATATGACAATAAGAAAAATCACTAAGTTGTATTTATTTACTCTCCAATAAGTTCCAGGCACATATGGAAATCCTATCAGTCAAAAGTGAGTAGAGACTAGTCATAATGGTGTGACAGCTGAAAAAGTTATTATTTCCTATAAAACAAATTCAAATTTTAAAATTTAATANTTTTAACCTAAGTATGTATGGACTAAACATTGAAAAATAGATATCTCAAACATATTATTATCAAAAGAGAACTGATATTTTCCAAAGAAAATCCTTTATTGATCCTTCTTCCCAATTCCCCTCTCCCATTTTCCTCAATTCTCTCCACTATTTTTGGTCTTGATATATGATTTGATATGTTATGTATTTATTGAAATTTATGACTTGCCTACTGAATTTTAGGTCTCTATTGAATATGGAGAAGGCAATGGCACCCCACTCCAGTACTCTTGCCTGGTAAATCCCAAGTACGGAGGAGCCTGGTGGGCTACAGTCCATGGGGTCGCTAAGAGGGAGACACAACTGAGCGACTTCACTATCATTTTTCACTTTCATGCATTGGAGAAGGAAATGGCAACCCACTCCAGTGTTCTTGCCTGGAGAATCCCAGGGATGGGGGAGCTTGGTGGGCTGCCTTCTATGGGGTCGCACAGAGTCGGACACGACTGACGCGACTTAGCAGCAGCAGTAGCATTGAATATTGAGGTGGTTGGAATTTTCCACAGCCTTGTAGGACTGGGTTCCCTATACCAAAGTCTGCCAAGTATGTGTGGATCCTTAGTCTCACTGTGAGTTCAGTACAGAGAGATTACCACTGCAGGCAGGCCATATTTACAACCTGAAGTCTTTGTAAGCACCTTCCTTGTTTTTATCCTTTTAGCTCATTGAAAATTTGTTTCCTGGAAGAGACATGTTAACAGTTTGGCTATCTTTTTATTAATAATCATGATCATCATTAACATAATTATTTTCTCCTTACTGATTTTTTTTTTCTTTTTTTGGATAGGAAATACCTCATCTGTATGAATAGTTCAACAATGCGGAACACTATACATGGCAGGGATGGGCAAACATCTATGTAAAGAGCCAGATGAAAAATGTTTTTAGCTTTTCAGGTCATACAGTCTCGGTCACAACTACTCAACTCTGCTGTGAGAGCATTAAGCAGACACAGACACAGGTAACTAAACAGAGTTATCTGTGTTACTATAAACTATACTTTTA
Source organism: Redunca redunca (assembly GCA_006410935.1). NCBI lineage: Eukaryota > Metazoa > Chordata > Mammalia > Artiodactyla > Bovidae > Redunca > Redunca redunca. The sequence continues at coordinate 25,122 of SJYQ01003345.1, read as the reverse complement.
AAATTGACAATAGACCAGATTTAGCATATCGGCTGTAGTTTGCTCATCTGTGATATAGTGTTGCAAATAAAACGTCTTGTCTCCGTATCCTTTAAAAATCTTTTAAACTGCAGGTTGTCATTTGAGGAGATATAATATAGAACTCTGGGCTTCCCTGTGGCTCAGCTGGTAAAGAATCCGCCTGCAATGTAGGAGACCTAGGTTGGTTCAATCCCTGGGTTGGGAAAATCCCCTGGAGAAGGGAAAGGCTTATCTGCTCCATTACTCTGGCCTGGAGAATTCCATCTAGAACTCTCATTGCATGGCTAATTTACATGCTTATAAGGTCACTGATGGAAATCAAAAAACTTTTCCTCATAAGAGTAAGCATGTTTAAAACCTGTTTATTGAAATGTTTCTGATATCACACATATCTAACATTAAAATCCAAATATACCTACATAAAATTTTAGAATTTATCTTCTAATTTCTAAAATTGTTTTAATTAATTTGTCTAGGATTAAATATAAACTGATNNNTGATTAACATTAATTAAAATTTTTGTGTAGGAATATTCTTCAATGCTATGTATGTCCACAATATACATATAGACAGAAATTGAAATATTCATTTGTTAATTATTTATATCTGACATTTGGAAAGACAGTATGGATTTCAAACATTTAAAATTAGTCTCAGCCTTGCATAAGTAGTCCTTTTTATGTTTTCTATTTCCCAGTTACTTTCTTGCTCTTCTTCTTGAATAGAGTCTACGCATAGTTGTCAATAAACTAGTTTCCAAACCATGTGTTATAGTGCCATTCTTCACATCATTCATTCACATAGAAAATGTCAATGGTTTCTCACAAACTACAAAAAGGAATCCAATCTTCTGGACAAAGATATTAAAATCCTGTAGAATACATTATTTACACCTCTTATATTCCTTTGTATAGTTAAGTGACATTATTAACCACTAAGTTCAGTTCAGTCACTCAGTCATGTCTGACTCTTTGTGACCCCATGGATTGTAGAACACCAGGCTGCCCTGTCCATCACCAAAGCCTGCAGCATGCTTAAACTCATGCCCATCAAGTTGGTGATGCCATCCAACCATCTCATCCTCTGTCATCCCCTTCTCCTCCTTTCTTCAATCATTCCCAGCATCAAGGTCTTTTCCAATGAGTCAATTCTTTATATCCTGTAGTGAAAGTATTGGAGATTCAGCTACAGCATCAGTCCTTCTAATGAATGTTCAGGACTGATTTCCTTTAGGATTGACTGGTTTGATCTCCTCTTTGTCCAAGGGACTCTTAAGAGTCTTCTTCAACACCTCAGTTCAAAAGCATCAATTTTTTAGCTTTCTTTATAATATAATTCTCACATCCATACATGGCTACTGGAAAAACAATAGCTTTGACGAGATGAACCTTTGTTGGAAAAGTAATGTCTTTGCTATTTAATATGCTGTCTAGGTTGGTCATAGCTTTTCTTCCAAGGAGCAAGCATCTTTTAATTTCATGGCTGCAGTCACCATCTGCAGTGATTTTGGAGCCCCCCCAAAATAGTCTGTCACTATTTCCATTGTTTCCCCATCTATTTGCCATGAAGTGATGGGACTGGATGTTATGATCTCAGTTTTCTGAATATTGAGTTTCAAGGCAAGTTTTCACTCTCTTTCACTTTCATCAGAAGACTCTTGTTCCTCTTCTCTTTCTGCCATAAGGGTCCTGTTATCTGCATATCTGAGGTTACTGATATTTCTCCCCCATTCTTGATTCCAGCTTGTGCTTCATTCAGGCCAGCATTTCTCATGATGTACTCTGCATGTAAATTAAATAATCAAGGGAACAATATACAGCCTTGATGAACTCCTTTCCCAGTTGGGAACCAGTCTGTTGTTCCGTGTCTTAATGTAACTGTTGCTTCTTGACCGGCAAACAGATTTCTCAGAAGACTGGTAGGGTGGTCTGGTATTCCCATATCTTGAAGAATTTGCCAGTTTGTTGTGATCTACAGAATCAAAGGCTTTGGTTAATGAAGCATAAGTAGATGTTTTTCTGGAATTCTTTTGTTTTTTCTATGACCCAATGAATGTTGGCAATTTGATGTCTGGTTTCTCCGCTTTTTCTAAATCCAGCTTGAACATCTGGATTTACATGTTAACCACTAAGCTCCATTATATAGATATAGATATAGATATAGATATAGATATAAAACTAAGCTGTATTATAAATGTACTTTGCACATTCTCAGTTTCAGGCATTCACTCATATAACAGTTTCAATCTTCAATACCTTCCCTTTATTCTTTTGTCTAAATCCAGAATTCATGATCTCTATATGAGTATATATGTATTTTTCTAGGGAGAAGACAATACTGTTTACCTTTAAAATTTTTCAGGGCAGAAGGAATGATAATTGAGCAGTTAGAAATCTGTTACTTTCACCTTAATCTACCATATCTGGTAGCTAGGTACAGTCTTCCATGAGCTGTGCCAAAGAGAGAGATTCAGTCAGTATATTATTTATAGCCCTGAGAATATGATCACAAATGCCTGGATATTTCCATATCCCAGAGAAATATGGCTACACAGTAAAATGAACACATGGAATGATAAATATATATGTAATAAGAAATTAGTAGGAAGTCAGTGCTTAATTTGACTTAAGTGAATAGCAACCTTGAAATTAGGAATGGCTTTGTAGTATAATTGAACTATAAGCAATTTTTCTTCTTCATTCGGTTAATCCTGTTCATTTAAATATCATCTTGTTTCTTTGCATCAGGAAAGATTTGTGTTTTGTTTAGTTTGCTTAGTATTCTTACTCGACCTGATGTGCTCTGATGAGTGAGTACAATAATCTCACTCACTCAGTTTTTCTCCATCTGTCCCCCATCAGCTTACACATTATGATACTAGTCCCTGTTAGCCCTCTTTACTCTTTCTTTCTCCTTCCTTTTTTTCATTCATTTTCTTTTCCTCCCAGTCCCCACTTCAGCCATATGTGCATCAGTCCTCCTAGAATATTGTACAGAGAAAGTAAATCAGAATGGCAAGTGTATGGAAAAAAAGACCATGCAAGTGGAAGTGAAAAATAATTAANTCAGTCCTCCTAGAATATTGTACAGAGAAAGTAAATCAGAATGGCAAGTGTATGGAAAAAAAAACCATGCAAGTGGAAGTGAAAAATAATTAAAAAGTGAAAGTCACTCAGTTGTGTCCAATTCTTTGCAATTTCATGGACTATCCTCCAGGCCAGAGTACTGGAGTGGGTAACCTTTCCCTTCTCCAGGGATTCTTTCCAACCTAGGGATCAAACCCAGGCCTCCTGCATTGCAGGTGGATTCTTTACCAACTGAGCTATGAAAACATTTAAAGTTATACAGTATATTCAGTAAGCTGAGGAGCTAACATGAGGAGAAGGAACCAGTTTGGCCCAGGTCATTCCAGAAAATAAAACTAGAACCAAGAGGCAGATTTGTGCTTACATCATGAGTAAAATTTTCCAACAATGTATTGTGCTGCCTAGTCAAGACAGAAATTTGTTGTCATATAAAACAGTGAACCACACCCAAGAAAAATAAATGTAAGAAGGCAAAATGGTCATCTGACGAGGCCTTACAAATAGCTGAGAAAAGAAGTGAACTGAAAGACAAAGGAGAAAAAGAAAGACATATCCATCCAAAAGCAGAGTTCCAAAGCCTTCTTAAGTGAGCAGCGCAAAGAAATAGAGGAAAGTAGTAGAATGGAAGAGGCTAGAGTTCTCTTCAATAAAATTAGAGATACCAAGGGAAAATTTCATGCTACGATGGGCACCGTAAAGGAGAGAAATGGCAGGGACCTAACAGAAGCAGAAGATATTAAGAAGAGGTGGCAAGAATACACAGAAGCACTATGCAATGACCCAGATAACAACGATGGTGTAATTGCTCTCCCAGATCCACACATCCTGCACTGTGAAGTCAATTTGGCCTTAGGAAGCATTACTACAAATAAAACTAGAAGAGGTGATGGAATTCCAGTTGAGCTATTTCAAATCCTCAAAGATAATGATGTTAAAGTGCTGCACTCAATATGTCAGTGAATTTGCGAGACAGCAAAAGAGACACAGATGTATAGAACAGTCTTTTGGACTCTGTGGGAGAGGGAGAGGGTGAGATGATTTGGGAGAATGGCATTGAAACATGTATAATATCATATAAGAAAAGAATCGCCAGTCCAGGTTCAATGCATGATACTGGATGCTTGGGGCTGGTGTACTGAGACAACCCAGAGGGATGGTATGGGGAGGGAGGAGGGTGAGGAGTTCAGGATGGGGAACACGTGTATACCTGTTGCGGATTCATGTTGATGTATGGCAAAACCAATACAATATTGTAAAGTAATTAACCTCCAATTAAAATAAATAAATTAATATTAAAAAAAAGAAAAACTCAGCAGTGGCCACAGACTTGAGAAAGGTTGGTTTTCATTCCAATCCCAAAAGAGGTAAATGCCAAAGAATATTCAGACTATTGCACAATTGCACTCATTTCACATGCTAGCAAGGTAATGCTCAAAATCCTTTAAGCTAGACTTCAACAGTAGGTAAACCAAGAACTTCCAGATGTACAAAGGCAGAGGAACCAGAGATCAAATTGCCAATGTCTGTTGAATCATAGAAAAAGCAAGGGAATTGCAGAAAAGTATCTAATTCTGTTTCATTGACTACACTAAAACCTTTGACTGTGTAGATCACAACAAATTGTGAAAAATTTTTAAAGAGATGGGAATACCAGATAATCTTACCTGCCTCCTGAGAAACCTGTATGCAGGTTGAGGCAACTGCTAGAACTGGACATGGAACAATGGACTGGTTCAAAATTATGAAAGGAGTATGCCAATACTGTATATTGTCACTCTACTTACTTAACTTCTTTGCAGAGTGCATCATGTAAAATGCTCCAATCCTTTCACCACCTGAAGTGAAGAGCCAATTCACTGGAAAACATCCTGATCCTGAGTGAGAAAGACTGAGGACAGGAGGAGAAGGGAGTGACAGAGGATGAGATGGTTGGATGGACTCAAATGGACATGAGTTTGAGCAAAGTCCAAGAGACAGTGAAGGACAGGGAAGCCTGGAGTTTTGCGGTCCATGGGTTTGCAAAGAGTTGGGCACAACTGAGTGACTGAACAACAATAACAACAAAAATAGTGAATCTGAGTATGTCAGTGATGTAAGAGATTAATACATTGGGAATTAATCCTGGTTATTGTAGGCTCTTTCATGTTAAAAATCAAACCCACTATTCTGATTGAAACAAAGATACAAAATAAACCTGCAGTGTAGTGTTTGTCTACGGGATTTCCCTCATTGTGTTAGTAACTGATTTGTCTACTGTCTTACACTACCCTTTTTTCCAGTTACTATTCTAATAGAAAACACACAACTTGGCAATCAGTGTGGGCACATGTTGAAATTGAAGAGGTATAAATATCTCATTACATTATTGTGGCAAAAATGATTAGATTAGGTAAGAACAACAAGATTCCATCTTCTAGACAGGCAATGAATGAGAAGAAAAAACCCTCTTTCTGCAATGTGGTTGCTAAGTTAAAGGATCTTGTCTGTGTCTGTCCAGTGGTTATTTTCTCTGATCAAATGTAGGAAAAGCTTGTGTAGTAGAAAAAATATGTGACTACACATAAGAATGAAGACAAATGGTTTTTTAAAAGTAAGAGTTGAAAGTATATTGTTAAATTTCTTTGGATTCTGTCAGGTCTCTAGTCATTTTCATTCCTTTGTTTCCTAATTATGCCATTTAAGAAATATTCTGGTGTGTGTGTGTGTGTGTGTGTGTGTGTCTGTGTGTGTGTGTATGTGCATGCGCACATGTCACTCAGTCATGTCTAACTCTTTGTGACCCTATGGACTGTAGCCTGCCGTGTTCATCTGATCATGGAATTCTCCAGGCAAAAATACTGGAGTGTAGCCATTCCCTTTTCCAGGGGATCTTCCCAACCCAGGGATTGAGCCTGGGTCTCCTGCCAGTCTGAGCCACCAAAGAAGCCCTCTAACTGTCCTCCCATACTTTACCAAATCTAGTTTACCTTGTTGGTCCTAAATCCAAAATCTAGCCACATATTTATAACACTAATTACTTTGCACCTAAGAGGCATTAAAAATAACCAGGCTTACTGATTGAGTAAAAGAAGCTGATCAAGCATTTATGATAATTTGCTCATAATGTTTAAAATGAAGATGATGTTCATTCTTTAAAATGAAGAAGGTGGTCCAGAAAACTGTAACTGTTAGTCATTATAATAATGATGCTTGATATAGTCATTACAAATAATGAATTAGATTCTTTTAAAAAATTAAAAAATAACAACTTATCTCAAACCTACCAATCCTAACTTTGTAAGTTTATTTTGGTATCTACTTGCCCTGATTTGAGAAGTCAAATTGTCATGGGAATCAGAGAGAATAGAATGAAAAGTGGTTGCTTTTACCAAGAAGTACCATGGGAGGAATCAGATTGAAATTTAAAATGGGACATAAATTATTCACCACAATGTTAACATTTTAAACAGTCTTTTTGCATCTTGTATCCTATTGAGATCCACAATGATCCTTTGAGGTAGGTAAGACTAATTTCATTACTCCCACTCTACAGATGAGGATATTTATGTCCTTGAAAGTTGAATGAATTGCCTAAGGTCAGGCAATATTTAATCTAGAAATCGATCCTGGAGTCCTCTCTCTCTTTCAGGGCTTCATCTATTCAATTCTGCTGTCTACTATTCAGAAAATAGATACTGTGCTTAATAATACCCAGAAACTATGAAAGGATAGTGTGTTTTGATATCACATAATAGTTAAACTGGCATTAGCCTAGATCTTAGCACATGTATTCATCTTTTCTGTTAAACACATATGCACATACACACCTACTCATGAAGCATAAGTCCCACTTTATATTGAGTACATTAATAAATGTATTTCTCAGCAAGTTTTTCAAAAGTAATGGGAAACATAGTTCTCAGTGCAACATCTTAGAAAGGATCTTTCATTATTATTTTTTTCTTCTTTTACCAAACCATTAGCAGTACTTCTGGTTTTACCTTCAGCATATCCCACATCTGAAACTTCTACTTATAACGTGCATGTGTGCTAAGTCACTTCAGTCATGTCTGACTCTCTGTGATCCTATGTACCATAGCCCACCAGGTTCCTCTGTCTATAGTATTTTCCAGATGAGAATACTGGAGTGGGTTACTTTGCCCCAACACCCTGACTCAAATTACCTTCCTTTTTCATCGGGGTCACTACAATCATCTTTTGTTTCCTTTCTTCTTATCTTCTCTTTCTATATACTATAAATATATTCTGTTTTAACTTTTCCTAAAAGTTAAAAAAAATACAAACTTCTAATTCCATGAATTAAACAGCTTCACTCATTGAGTATAAATTCAATAATTTTAGTAGCTTCCCAACTCATTTAGAATAAAATGTACATCATTTGCCATGGAAGAGACTTGCAATGGGGTTCCATTGTCATCTACCCTCCTCCCTGCCCTTATTTTCTGCTAATAATATGGCTATCTGAAAGTCTAGTGGGACAATGGTTACCTGGCTTCCTTTGTGGACCAACGTAGGTATCAATACATATGACTTGGTAGTCACATCTGTAAATAGTGTATGTGTGGTTGCATTTTTCTTCTCATCAGTTAAAACCCAGATGTGGTAGATTAGGATATCACCCAGTGGCAGGGTAATATGTGACAAAGAACTGAATTATTTATGAGCAGGACCACCTAAGAGCCTTAGGTTGCTCACCTCCAGAACATAATACTAGGGAGGAACCAATGTCTGCTCTGTCTGAGTCTATATATTCTGAAGTTTCCTAAATACCAGCTTAGCCTGAATTTGCTAGTGCCTTTTCCACGGTCTATAGACTATGCAGTATTTCTCCTGCCTCTAAATCTGGCTCGGCTCCATCCCCATATCACTGTGACACTGTGACACTCTATGCTCCCCGAGCTTTGAGAAATCCTTGTGGCTTTTCCACTTGTCCCCCTTTCCACCTTGAATGTTATTTCCCCAAATCATCACTTTCTTCATTCCTTATTTTACTGAGACCTTTCAAATATTCCCTTCATAATATGCCCTTCCCTGACTACTAAATCTAAAACAGCCTAATCGTTCTACTATTAAGTACATTCTCTCAATCTACTTTATTTTTTATCAAAAACTTGCCCCTACTCTTATGGTGGTGGTGGCGGTTTAATCCCTAAGTCATGTTCTACTCTTGAGATCCCATGTTCAGTAGCTGCCAGGCTCTTTACCTTAAGTTATATATCTATACACCATTTTCTCTGTTATAAAGAAAGAGCTTTATGTAAACAAGGGATTTGTCCTATTGATGCTTATATTGACCAGAATGACATTCATCTCATAGAAGCTCCTTTCCTTCAACTTAGTTATTGACTCTTAGTTCCTTGACTCTTATATTGAGCAGCCTGCTGTGGAGCCAGAGATGAGCAGGAAAATAAAAACTCACATGGAGCTGAAACCTATATTGGGACTGTTTATATGGACACTCTTCCCCGACTCTTAAGATTGAGTCGAAAGTGAAAGTCTTTCAGTTGTGTGGGACTCTTTGCGACCCCATGAACTATACAGTCTATGGAATTCTCCTGGCCAGAATACTGGAGTGGGTAGTCTTTCCCTTCTTCAGGGGATCTTCCAAACCCAGGGATCAAACCCAGGTCTCCCACATTGCAGGGAAGCCCTTAGAATTGGCTTAAGACTGCCATTATTTGCTTCCCATTATATGAAGGAAATCCTACTCTTATCCCTGTATTGAAATGAAAGTCACTCAGTCATATCTGACTCTTTGTGACCCCATGGACTATACAATCCGTGGAATTCTCCAGGCCAGAATACTGGAGTGGGTAGATTTTCCTTTCTCTAGGGGATCTTCCTGGTGGATTAATTGCAACTTATTAAAATTAATAACTTTACCAAAGACATCTAGTCTATCAGAACTTAAGCCTATTTTCTTACTTTTTCCCTCCAGCCTCCCCCCAACCCCCCACCCAGGCCATGGAGCATTTTCTTAAACAGAAAGACTTTTTTTTTTTTTTTCCCTTGAAGTAACATGCACTCTGAAATATCCTGTGTTTGTGGTCTGGTGTAATGGTCCTCATATTCCTCAGCCTCATGTTTGCTCCAATCCATACAAAAGCTACTGGGTCACTGAAATTCTGTGCCTTTGTGGAACAAGGTAGTGTGAGAGTTTTGTAATCAGTTGAAAAAGAAAATTTTGCATGAGTGCATCCTGGGGGTTGGTTATCTGAACTCTTATTGAGAGATTCAAACTTGCATGATGTATATATGAACAGGAGATTTCACTATACACAGGAGGACAGAAGGGTGTGGGGTCAGTTGACTGACTGCTGATTTCTGATTTTATAGTAGAAATGGGACCCTGAAAGAGGTCTGAGGTGGTGTCTGAGGTCTAATAGCAGCAGGATGGACTATGAAGAGGGGATATCTTTTTCAATTAATCTGAGAAAAACTGTACTTCCCAGATACAAACTACATTTAGCCTAGAGATTTACCTCTGTGTGAGAGCTTTTGGAAACAGATGCATAGTTACATCCTTCTTACCTAAGGAATTAGCATCAGATTATCCATGTCACTTGCTCTCTTGGCCCCTTGAGTGCTACCTTCCCTGATTACAACAGCAACAACAACAGAAACAGTTAATGAATGTCTTAGTGAATCTAAATCTTTACTGAAGCAGCTAAAATCCATTTGGGTGACTGACTCTGAATTTTTCCAACCACCTCAAATCAGAATCATTAATATTTTCTATCCCATTGATTATTTTCTGAGTCTCTTGCAGGTCCCCTATACCTCCTCACATGTTCACCTCTACTCAGATGATTGAATAACTAGTTGTTAATTGGAGTCAGAACGAAGTCAGCATGAACAGAATCCCATAAATGAAGACTATAATTAAGGGTTCCTGGCGGGTGGAGGAGATACCCCTCATCCAAGGTAAGGAGCAACTGCTGTGCTTTGATGAAGCAGCCATGAAGAGATACCCCACGCCCAAGGTAAGAGAAACCCAAGTAAAATGGTACGTGTTACAAGAGGGCATCAGAGGGCAGACACACTGAAACCATACTCACAGAAATCTAGTCAATCTAATCACACTAGGACCACAGCCTTGTCTAACTCAATGAAACTAAGCCATGCCCGCGGGGCAACCCAAGACGGGCGGGTCATGGTGGAAAGGTCTGACAGAATGTAGTCCACTGGAGAAGGGAATGGCACTTCAGTATTCTTACCTTGAGAACCACATGAACAATATGAAAAGGCAAAATGATAGGATAATGAAAAAGGAACTTCCCAGGTAGGTGCCCAATGTGCTACTGGAGATCAGTGGAGAAATAACTCCAGAAAGAATGAAGG
>SJYQ01003345.1:0-14552 GCA_006410935.1 Redunca redunca | reverse complement strand
ATCAAATTGCCAACATCCACTGGATCAGCAAAAAAGCAAAAGAGTTCCAGAAAAATATCTATTTCTGCTTTATTGACTATGCCAAAGCCTTTGACTGTGTGGATCACAATAAACTGTGGAAAATTCTTCAAGAGATGGGAATACCAGACCACCTGACCTGCCTCTTGATAAATCTGTATGCAGACCAGGAAGCAACAGTTAGAACTGGACATGGAACAACAGACTGGTTCCAAATAGGAAAAGGATGTATATACAGTCAAGGCTGTATATTGTCACCCTGCTTATTTAACTTATATGCAGAGTACATCATGAGAAACATTTGACTGGAAGAAACACAAGCTGGAATCAAGGTTGCTGGGAGAAATATCAATAACCTCAGATATGCAGAAGACACCACCCTTATGGCAGAAATGAAGAGGAACTAAAAAGCCTCTTGATGAAAGTGAAAGAGGAGAGTGAAAAAGTTGGCTTAAAGCTCAACATTCAGAAAATGAAGATCATGCCATCCGGTTCTATCACTCCATGGGAAATAGATGGAGAAACAGTGGAAACAGTGTCAGACTTTATTTTTGGGGGGCTCCCAAATCACAGCAGATGGTGACTGCAGCAATGAAATTAAAAGACGCTTACTCCTTGGAAGAAAAGTTATGACCAACCTAGATAGCATATTCAAAAGCAGAGACATTACTTTGCTCACTAAGGTCCGTCTAGTCAAGGCTATTGTTTTTTCCAGTAGCCAAGTATGGATGTGAGAGTTGGGCTGTGAAGAAGGCTGAGAGCCAAAGAATTGATGCTTTTGAACTGTGGTGTTGGAGAAGACTCTTGAGAGTCCCTTGGACCGCAAGGAGATCCAACCAGTCCATTCTGAAGGAGATCAGCCCTGGGATATGTTTGGAAGGAATGATGCTACAGCTGAAACTCCAGTACTTTGGCCACCTCATGCGAAGAGTTGACTCATTGGAAAAGACTCTGATGCTGGGAGGGATTGGGGGCAGGAGGAGAAGGGGATGACCAAGGATGTGATGGCTAAATGGCTCACTGACTCGATGGATGCGAGTCTGAGTGAACTCTGGGAGTAGGTGATGGACAGGGAGGCCTGGCATGCTGTGATTCATGGGGTTGCAAAGAGTCAGACATGACTGAGCTACTGAACTGAACTGATAAATTAATCTGGGGCTTCCAAGGTGGCACTAATGGTAAAGAAACAGTCTGACATTGCAGCAGATGTAAGAAATGCTCCCAATATTCTTATGCTGAAAGTGTTTTGTTTAGATGAAAGACTCTTACAGAGGTAACTGAGGTTAAGTGAGGTCAGGATCACAGGATCACAGGGCTGGAACCCTCATCTAATAAGATTCATTTCCTTCTAAGAAGAGAATATGAGTTACCATCTTTTGCATGCATGCACAGGCACAGAGAAAAAGTCATGTGAGGACACAGTGAGAAGGTAGCCATCTACATGTCATGAAAAGAGGTCTCACCAGAAACAAACCCTGTTGGCAACTTGATCTTGGATTTCTAGTCCCCATTACTGAGAAGATAGTAGACATAATGCTCATCTGAGTTAAATTAGCTTCAAGGTCTTTTCAAATAAATCAGTTCTTCTCATACGGTGGCCAAAGTATTGAAGTTTCAGCTTCAGCATCAGTTCAGTTCAGTTCAGCTCAGTCTCTCAGTTGTGTCCAACTCTTTGCGACCCCATGATTCGCAGCACACCATGCCTCCCTGTCCATCACCAACTCCTGGAGTTCACTCAGATTCACGTTCATCGAGTCAGTGATGCCATCCAGCCGTCTCATCCTCCGTCATCCCCTGCTTTTCCTGTCCCAATCCCTCCCAGCTTCAAAGTCTTTTCCAATGAGTCAACTCTTCTCATGAGGTGGCCAAAGTACTGGAGTTTCTTCTTAAGCATCAGTCCTTCCAGTAAATATTCAGTACTGATTTCATTTCACATGGACTGGTTGGATTTCCTTGTAGTCCAAGGGATTCTCAAGGATCGATTCAAAAGCATCAGTTCTTTGGTGCTCAGCTTTCTTTATAGTCCAATTCTCACATCCATACATGACCACTGGAAAAACCATAGCATTAACTAGATGGACCTTTGTTGGCAAAGTAATGTTTCTGCTTTTGAATATGCTGTCTAGCTTGGTCATAGCTTTTCTTCCAAGGAGCAAGTGTTTTTTAATTTCATGGCTGCAGTCACCATCTGAAGTGATTTTGGAGTCCAGAAAAATAGTCTGTCACTGTTTCCACTGTTTCCCCATCTATTTGCCATGGAGTGATGGGACCAGAGGCCATGATCTTAGTTTTCTGAATGTTGAGTTTTAAGTCAACTTTTTCACTCTCCTCTTTCACTTTCATCTAGAGGCTGTGAAAAAACCATCTTGGTCTTCAGAAATAAGTATTACTCTTTAATAGACTCATATCTATGGAATTGAAATCTAAAATACTTTTTTTTCATTTTTTTTAATGTATTTCAGTGTGAGTAATGCACTTATACACATTTACTACTAAAGACTGTTAAGACTGGGACTTTTCCCTTCCATGAGTTAGTGATAAAGAGCGCAAACACACCATTCCTACTACACTTCTCAGCTAAGAATTTACTTTTTGATGCAATCATCAACAACAACAAATCAACAGCTTTTTCCTTTAACAGTTGTCATTATAGCAAAACCATCAAAGTCAGGAAAGTGAGAAACAGAGCATACAAGTATTACCTTTCTCCCAAGCTAGCTGCTATTTTATGCCCATGTGATGTGTTAACAGTCTACAATAAAGCCCTGCAGTTTAATAATTTGCAAACAGTTAATAGTATTTTTTACTAAATCAGTGAAGCAAGAGGTTGAATCAGATTGTGAAATAAAATTTAAGGACAAACAAATTCCAAATGATGGTTAAATGTTTAATCAAAGCATTTCAGTGATGATATAAATGTCAAAACAAGAGATTTATGCACTCAAACCTTTAAAACATCAGGGTGTCTTATTATTTTTAATACTTTTCAAAAAAACATGTATTTTTTAATCAACAACTTCTATTACCTAGGTTCATAAACTGTTATAGTTGTCAGAAGATCTACACATTTCTCTTTCTATTCAACTAATAAAAATAAATGAGAAAATTGAAGATATTTTTTATTTTTGTGTTCGGTTATAATTGGAACTTAAAAAAATACTTTTTCTTTCTTTTACCTCCTCTTCCAAATGCTTTTCTGGATGTAGCACATGTGAGATGGGTGTCGTCCTGGGATAGCATATGACTTTAACATATGCTGATTTATTTCAGATCAAAATATTTTGCCTGGAATCAATAATCATCTAGCTCCTTAGATTCTTCTATAGATTTAATATATCAATATGATAGTATTTACATTGGTAACAAAAGTTGCTTTTTGAAATCTGCATATTTTTAATTTTTATCCCTACTACAAACTTTTAGAGTAAATAGGGCAGAAATTATTTACTTCAATGTGAATAGAAAAAAAAAGTGACGTTCAGTAACTAGTTTAATATGCCTTAGCGTGTGCCTTACTGCTTTCTCCACTGTTGTATGCAACTGTTCACAACCAGTCTCTTTATTTCTTTCACACTTTTGGTCTGCTTGAAATTCATGATAAAAGAGCCATATAAAACCAGAAAGAACATGGCTATAGTGAATATTAATGAATTCTCAATATTGTCTCTCACAACATCATCATTTCAGAAATTCTTCAACCATCACAGTTGCTTGTTTATTGAGCACGTAATGTGTGTTCTGAATAAAATTGAGAACCTAACTGTGTTCTTATTTATTGAGCACCTATTGTGTGTTATGGGTGAAAGTCCAAAATTTAAACATTTAAACACAACATTGAACACCTCGGTCTTGTCTCCTGATGGCTTAGGTTGCTAGAGTAGAAGCCTTTGAAATTGTGACTATATCAAATAAATTATTTGGGTCAATAATTTTCACATGAAGACCTATTCATTACTACATAATTATATCAGCCACATTAATACAAAATATTTAAAGATATAAGACAATATGATACCTCTCATCAGGGAATACAGATCTACCATATATATGTTTAGTTCAGTTCAGTTCAGTCACTCAGTCGTGTCTGACTCTTTGCAACCTCATGGCCTGCAGCATGCCAGGCCTCCCTGTCCATCACCAACTCCAAGTTTACTCAAGTCATGTTCATTGAGTTGGTGATGCCATCCAACCATCTCATCCTCTGTCGTCCCCTTCTCTTCCCACCTTCAATCTTTCCCAGCATCAGAGTATTTTCAAATGAGTCAGTTCTTTGCATCAGGTGGCCAAAGTATTGGAGTTTCACACAAACTACAATTGTCATAAAGTTGTTAGGTCATTATTGGCATATAAGAAAAATTTATTTGGATGGTGAGATATTTGAGCTTGTCTTTGTTTATTTGGTTTAGATTTTCCTGCCAATTCATGTTTTAACCTGGGAGCCATTTTTCCATTCCACCTCATGTAGGACATACTTGTGTTAGGCTCACTCAAAGAAATTCAAGGGGAAACCATCCCCAGATCCTGGAGACAGGTGATTAGTTGAGCATTGTTTTCATGGTCAATAAGTGGCCTGGATAGGACTCTGAGGCTTCTGGTTAAATAACTAAAAATGGTAAAATACAGAATAGGAAAATAAAAAAAAAATTACCTTTAAAAGATCATTTTACTTGTACGACTGCAATACAAGTGTACTTTGTTATAGACAGTTCTGCCATATTTGTTATAGAGATATACATTGTCTTCCTGAAGTCTGAGTTAAAACTCATACTTCTAAACTGAGTTAAAGTCTTGTAATATCATTCACTCAGGCATAGTATATTTAGTTTATCATAGTTGTGGTCCTTTTAGCTTACTTGAATCAAGTACTTGGAATGCTTATTTGCTGAAGGAATTATTTAAACTTGATTGCCTAGCTTCTGCACACACTGGACTTTATGCATAGAAAATGACCCATGGTAGACTGAGACAGACAGCTTTTATAACTCTGTCAGTTTAAGGAATTCCTCCTCTAAATAAGCTGTGTAGACATAGCCACATAAGAAAGGATATCTTCTGTTAAGGTTTCAAGCATAGTAAGTATATTCCACCTGACTTTTTCTTCAGGTTAAAAATGGACAATTTAAGAATTTTTGACATTGTCCAAGCCACTGTGGTTTAAACCCTAATGTGTTCTGAATCTTGTGTTTCACTGGCTCAAATGACTCCCCTGCTTTGAGCAATTAATATGCATGTCTGAAAATAAGACTGTGATTCTGTTCCCTCTCCGTGGCCATTCCCTTTTATTGGACTCACACATGGTTCAAGTGTTTCATTTTCAGTATCACACAAGCTCTGAACCCTCATAAAAACTGTGAATATTTAACAGGTTTACTGGCATTTGCCTATAATCATCTTTCAGATAAATTGCCATCACAGTCTTAATCTATCTTTGACTGCCCTAATTATTCCCATGTTACCTGCAACTCTTTCACTACTTGAAAAGTTTTGTTATGATTTTAAATTTATTCATCAGCAATTGTGAATGTGTGCAAAGTTATACACATGAAAAACCTTATTTGAGCACTTCATCATGAAAGCAAGCCATAAAACTCCAAATGTTGAGTCTGAGCCTACTGCTAAACAATCTACCTTTATCTCAGTTGGAGGAAAAATTAAAACTATGTAGCATATATACTATTATAAAAGCAATTACAGTGATAATCAATTATACAAATATTGTATTGATTTGATATTCAAAGACCAGATGTTTGGAAATATCTATAAGTGGCATGATGTAAACACATATTCAAGTCTGTTGAAAGAGATAATGTTATTCTCAGATAATCTATTTTGTTAATAATGCTTTTATACACCTTTCCTGCCATGCACAGTCCAGAGAGCAAGCAGAAAATCAGAAATACATCAGTTCTGCAGTTGCTTCTATGAGATTCTACTAGACATGAAATCATCCTACTAGATTCCTTTTGATGTATTAATTACCTTCAAAGACCTAGAAAACAAAAGAGGAGGTAAGTAAAAATTAACAGTCAGCATCCATGTCATAGAAAAATACAAATTTAATGTGTTGATTTATCTTGTCTTCATTTGTCTTCTGGCCCAGAATGACAATTGCTGTTCCAAATACTCTATAGCTGTAATCTGTTCTTTTCTGAATTATATTTTCCATGAAATTTTGCAAAGACAGTGGAGGAAAAGTTTATGATTATCTCCTTGGCAGCTACAAAGATTATTCCCATTTTGTTCTTGTTGAATAAAAATTTTAAAGTACAGAATTGGCACTGGAAGATTGACTGGATTCTAAATGAAATTTCTGATAGTGATACAAAACTAGAGGGAGCAGAGCACCATTAAAGAAGAGAAATACAAGCCTAAGAATCAGAAAGTAATTAGCAAGCTCCACTGACAACCCTTTGATGGCCTGAATTGCTTCCAGAAAGATAAGAGTATATTGTTTAAAAAAACAATGAAATCCCACATGCACATTCATAGAATTATTTCACATTCATGTGCAAACCATGAGGCCTGAATTCTCAGAACATACTAACATGTATCAACAAGGGTGCATTATATTTGTTACTGGCATATTTGGGTGTGTAAAAGGCACTGATAGTAAATATGTGAGCTACAGACCTATGGATCTCATAAGGTCCCTAGAAATTGTAGTTAAACTTTACACTTTGGTAAAGGCCACTGACAAGCAGCATATGCATAGCTTCAACTAGATCTCTCAAGAGATATAAATTTGTTTGTACTGACAACAGAAACAGAAGGGAAAGGAAAACCTGTTAGCAGTTTTTTGCCCCTTTCAAGTTGATAGTCTTTACTTATGGGTCAGTAGAATGTATGCATATAGGTTTTAAAAAAGTTATGAAAAACCTAGACAGTGCATTAAAAAGCAAAGCCATCACTTTGCTGACTAAAGTCAGTATAGTCAAAGCTAGGTGTTTCCAGTAGTGATGTATGGATGTAAGAGTAGGACCATAAAGAAGACAGAGTGCCGAAGAGGAAAGCATTTGAATTGTGGCACTGGAGAAGACTCATGAGAGTCTCTTGGATTTCAAGTAGACCTAATCAGTCAATCCTAAAGGAAATCAAACCTGTATATTCATTGGAATGAAGTTCCAATACTTTGGCCACCTAATAAAAAGAGCCAACTCATGGGAAAAACCCAGATGCTAAGAAAGATTGAAGGTAAAATGAGAAAGGGATGACAGAGGATGAGATAGTTGGATGGCATCACAACTCAATGGTCGTTAATTTGAGCAAACTCTGGGAGATAGTAAAGGACAGGTAAGCCTGCCATGTTGCAGTTCATGGTGTTAAAAACAATTGGACACAATTTAGTGTGTCCAATTTAGACAAAACAACAATGTCTAATAAATGAAAAATACAACATTGGAAGCAGAAAGTAAAAACAGTCATAATCTGGGTCTTATGCAGATGATTATAATATGTTAAAATTAAAAACTCCTACCCTTTTCTCTTTTATCTAATGAAGAAAATCTACCTCCCATTGTGGTAATCACTTTCCTTTATAATCCAGTATTAACTCATCATTCTGATTCCAATTAAGCCCTTTTCTTCAACAAATGAATACACATCAGTACTCTAAATTCCTATCTCTTCCATTCATTTATGCCATGTTTATGTCTATATATAAATTTTTTATTGTTTTTCAAGGCCCATGTCAAGAACTACTGCTCTGGGCTCACACTGTCCACAAATACCACATTCCTCACTGATGATATAAGCTCCATTGCCTCATTTTCTACTCCAGGGTTAATGTTAGGTATTTTGGGAGTACAGCAGTATTGAAGAGATAATCATAAAAAAAAAAAAAAAAAAAAAAAAAAAAAAAGGAAAAAAAAATCCATGAATATTTGGCACCAATCATATTATCTATCAGAGTTTCCCTGATAGCTCAATTGGTAAAGAACCCACCTCCAAGGCAGGAGACCCTGGTTCGATTCCTGGGTTGGGAAGATCCCCTGGAGAAGAGATAGGCTACCCACTCCAATATTCCTGGGCTTTCCTTCTGGCTCAGATGGTAAATAATCAGCCTGCAATGTGGGAGACCTGGTTCAATCCCTGGGTTGGGAAGATCCCCTGGAGAAGGGGAAGGCTATCCACTCCAGTATTCTGGCCTGGAGAATTCCCTGGAATGTATAGTCCAAGAGGTCACAAAGAGTCAGGTATGACTTTCACTTTCACACTTTCATCATATCTAATTTCCATTTATAGAAGAAATTTAAGATCAGGGAATTCAGTGACTTTCTAAATCAGAAGAAATAACTCCTGATATGTGAAAACCCCTGCTCCCTGCCCTGCTGCTTTTAGGAAGCACCAACATTAATGTTAGCACCATGCATGATCTGATCATTCAGTTCTGGAGTGAACTTCCTGACTCATCAGTACTGTGAACTCTTGACTTGGGCTGGACTCAGTAACTGTAGCTAACACTTACCCTTGTTTCTGTTCACGAATCCTGAGGCTTAAGTTCTAATTTTTAATTTATTGTGCAAACTGCAAAATTAACTCTTTAAAAATCTCTCTCTTATTTCTGTGTGTTTTTCTCACAAATTTCTGCTGCCTAACTTGACTTTTCTTGAATCCTTTATATCTGTTTTGGTTTTGGCTTTGCTTTGCTTCAGATCACATAAATTTACAGCCTATGACTTTATGCCTTTCACAGTACCTAAGAGATGCTTGCTAGCATAGTTTTTTACTAAACATTTTGTTTTATTGATGACTATGACTTTTGAAGTCATATCCATCTCTAATTCCAGCTGAAGCCATGCCAATCCTTTCTTCCATGGAAGATAACTCCATGAGACCTTGAAAAATAGCTCCAGGTGTGCAGATGGTCTCTAGTTGGGATTTAGTATCCAATAAGTGGCATTAAAGAACTGGACATGGAACAACAGACTGGTTCCAAATAGGAAAAGGAGTATGTCAAGGCTGCATATTGTCACCCTGCTTATTTAACTTCTATGCAGAGTACATCATGAGAAACCCTGGACTGGAAGAAACACAAGCTGGAATCAAGATTGCCGGGAGAAATATCAATAACCTCAGATATGCAGATGACACCACCCTTATGGCAGAAAGTGAAGAGGAACTCAAAAGCCTCTTGATGAAAGTGAAAGAGGAGAGTGAAAAAGTTGGCCTAAAGCTCAACATTCAGAAAACGAAGATCATGGCATCTGGTCCCATNTGCAAGGGGATCCAACCAGTCCATTCTGAAGGAGATCAGCCCTGGGATTTCTTTGGAAGGAATGATGCTAAAGCTGAAACTCCAGTACTCTGACCACCTCATGCGAAGGGTTGACTCATTGGAAAAGACTGATGCTGGGAGGGGTTGGGGGCAGGAGGAGCAGGGGACGATAGAGGATGAGATGGCTGGATGGCATCACTGACTCGATGGACGTGAGTCTGAGTGAACTCCCAGAGTTGGTGATGGACAGGGAGGCCTGGCGTGCTGCAATTCATGGGGTCGCAAAGAGTAGGACATGACTGAGTGACTGAACTGAACTGAACTGTCATTAAAGCCTTGTGTCAAGAGGTCCCCTTCAGAATCTGGGTACTGACATACTCACCATGTGAGGAGGTTGTACAAACCTTGTAACAAATATTGTATCATGGAAATATATCCAGAGGTTCCACGTTAGGTACACAAACGCTTACTTCAGACCCTTTGCTTCACATTCATGACCTCTTGTTCTTTCTCTCTCAACTCATATTTTTGACCTCTTGAGAGCTTTCACATTGGATAAAGAAGGAAAAAAATAAAAAAGCAGGCCTGGTTAAAAAAGCAGGCCTGGTTCAGGAGTGGGTTGTTTTGCTATCTTGGAAACAATCATACCATAAGTCACATGCAAGATCAGTCATTAGAATGTAAAGATGAGGAGAATTCTAGCAGTGGGCAGAAATTCAAATATTAAAATTGGTGAGAACTCTATATAAAGGGAGACATGACTGAAGGTAAAATATATAGAAACACTGGCATAGGATTTAACCCATCAATCAGGGGCCTGGAAAATGTAGGATTTGAAAATCCAAGACAGTAAGATCTTGGGAAGAGGCATGTGAGTACACTTCTGGGACTGAGCAATTGTATGCCATCTTCTTCTTTCAAGATACTTGCTCCTTGGAAGAAAAGCTATGACCAACGTAGTCAGCATGTAAAAAGCAGAGACATTACTTTGCCAGCTAAGGTCCATCTAGTCAAAGCTATGGTTTTTCCAGTAGTCATGTATGGATGTGAGAGTTGGACTATAAAGAAAGCTGAGCACCGAATAATTGATGTTTTTGACCTGTGGTGTTGGAGAAGACTCTTGAGAGTCCCTTGGACTGCAAGGCAATCCAACCANTTTGGCTGCAAGGCAATCCAACCAGTCAATCCTAAAGGAAATCAGTCCCGGATGTTCATTGGAAGGACTGGTGCTGAAGCTGAAACTCCAATACTTTGGCCACCTGATAAGACCCTGATGCTGGGAAAAATTAAAGACAGGAGGAGAAGGGGATGACAGAGTATGAGATGGTTGGATGGCATCACCAACTCAATGTACATGAGTTTAAGCGAGCTCTGGGAGTTAATGATGGACAGGGAAGCCTGGCATTCTACAGTCCATGAAGTTGCAAAGAGTCAGACATGGCTGAGTGACTGAACTGACTGACCTCTTTTCTCACTTCAGTTCCCACAAGAAATCAACCACTGTGTGGGACTTTAAATCACTACGTGAATATATGGCTTGTCTACTGGGTATTGCTTATAACTGTCCTCAGCTTCTGCAAGTATTTGCATAATGAACTCTTAGATGAAATAACAATAGTTTTAAAGATGGAAACTCTAAATGAGCTCACATATAGATTTCATATCAGCAAGCTGATCCGGCTACCATTGCTGCTGAATATTGTGCAGTCAGCAACAGAAATCAAATGATACCTCATCACAGTACTCCCCTTGAGAAGGGGGAGATTACCATCCGGCAAGTTGATTACATCATGTTTCTTCCACCTTCCAGGGGATAGAAATTCATTGCTACCATAGTTTTTCTCTCCTCAGGGCATGAATTTCCTTTCCCTGTTGATTATTCTTATGCTGGCACTACTTCTGAAGGCCAATAGAACAACTGGTTTACTGAGAATGAATCCTTCGAGAAATTTTTTTTGAACAAGAAACCCATTTTACAATGAATGTAGTGTGATGGTCCCAGCCTTGCAGGGTCATTTGAAGATTGGAGATAATTAAAAATGTCTGAGAAACCTTTATGCAGGGCAATAAGCAACAGTTAGGACTCGACATGTAACAACGAACTGGTTCAAAGTTCGGAAAGAAGTGCAGCAAGGCCGTATATTGTAACCCTACATGTTTAAATTATATACAGAGTACATCATGCAAAATGCTGGGCTGGATGAATTACAAGCTGGAATCAAGATTGCCAGGAGAAATACCAACAACCTCATATGTGTAGCTGATATCACTTTAACAGCAGAAAGTGAAACAGCACTAAAGAGTCTCTTGATGCAAGTAAAAGAGGAGAGAGACAAAGCTGGCTTAAAACTCAATATTCAAAAAATGAAGATCATGGTCATCTGGTCCTATCACTTCATGGCAAATAGATGGGGAAAATGGGGAAACAGTGTCAGATTTCATTTTCTTGGATTCCAAAATCAACGTGGACTGTGATGGCAGCCACTAAATTAAAAGACCCTTGCTCCTTGGAAGAACAGTTATGACAAAACTAGACTGTATTACAAAGCAGAAACATCCAACAAAGGTCTGTA
Source organism: Redunca redunca (assembly GCA_006410935.1). Taxonomy (NCBI): domain Eukaryota; kingdom Metazoa; phylum Chordata; class Mammalia; order Artiodactyla; family Bovidae; genus Redunca; species Redunca redunca. Next base: position 2,747 of record SJYQ01003345.1, on the reverse strand, counting down.
TCAGCAAAGCTATGGTTTTTTCCTGTAACAATGCACGGATGTGAGAGTTGGACCAGAAAGAAGGCTGAATGCTGATACTTTTGAACTATGGTGTTGGCGAAGCCTCTTGAGAGTCCCTTGGACTGCAAGGAGATCAAACTAGTTCTAAAGGAAATCAACCTTGAATATTCATTGGAAGTATTCATGTTGAAGCTGAAGCTCCAGCACTCTGGCCACCTGATGTGAAGAGCTGATTCACTGGAAAAGACATCGATGTTGGGAAAGATTGAGGGCAAGAGCATAAGGACATGACAAAGGATGAGACAGTTGGATGTCATCACTGACTCAATGGACATGACTTTGAGAAAACTCAGGGAGATAGTGAAGGATGGGGAAGCCTGGCATGCTACAGTTCATTGAGTCACAAAGAGTTGGACACAACTTAGTGACTGAACAGCACCAACCAAAATGTCATCTAACTTTCAGTGAAAACTCAACATTTTGAGTTCTCACAATAAATATGACAGAAATTGCTATTTTTTAGGCCCTGCTTTAGGGAATATTTTAAAAGTATAAAAGTGATATAAAGGAACTTAATATACACAACTAGCTTAAGTTGTGTATATTAGTAATTATAAAAGCTAGATATGAATAAAATGTCTGATTTCAGCATCTAATCATTTTTATGCTACATTTTTCCCTCACAATATTATGTCACTGAAACAGATGACACATCACATCCAGCTGTTCAACAGTTGCCCAGCTGTTAATATGCATATACCTGGAGGGCCTTTTAACATTCAGTTCAGTTGAGTTCAGTCACTCAGTCGTGTCCGACTCTTTGTGACGCCATGAATCGCAGCACGCCAGGCCTCCCTGTCCATCACCAACTCCCGGAGTTCACTCAGACTCACATCCATCGAGTCAGTGATGCCATCCAGCCATCTCATCCTCTATCGTCCCCTTCTCCTCCTGCCCCCAATCCCTCCCAGCATCAGAGTCTTTTCCAATGAGTCAACTCTTCGCATGAGGTGGCCAAAGTTTCAGCTGTAGCATCATTCCTTCCAAAGAAATCCCAGGGCTGATCTTCAGAATGGACTAGTTGGATCTCCTTGCAGTCCAAGGGACTCTCAAGAGTCTTTTAACATTAGAGGATATTAATAATTAGACATCTTAGATAAAACAATAGAAATTTTTGTCTATTGAGAGTGGAACTGATAATGTTTTAAATCAAAATTCACTATAATAACAGTTCACTGATGGACAGTTTCAATGTCAATGTTATAGGTAAACTCATGTCTGCCCAGAAGTTTCAATTGGATAAATTAGAGGAGTATGGCAATTTCAATAAAGCATGGTACATTAAAGTGAATCTAGAAGAAGGATGTCTATGTTAATTTACAGGGCCAGACTCTTATTCAATTCTGTCATCCAGAATTTGACCATATACCTAAGATGTTAGGATTGTTTTCTGAGTGCACAGAAATGTAAGAATTTAGATTTATGCTCATGTGCTCTTGCTCAGTCACTTTATTCCTGTCTGACTCTTTGTGAACATATGTACTTTAGCCCACCAGGCTCCTCTTTTCATGGGATTCTCCAGGAAAGAATACTGGAGTGTGTTGCTATGCCCTCCTCCAGGGGATCTTCCTGACCCAGGAACCATACCCATGTATCCTGCATCTCCTATCTTGTAGACGGATTCTTTACCACTGAACCAACTATTTGTTATTGTGTACTTTAAGAATTTCTTCTTGTCCCCCCTCCCAGTTTTGGAGGATGCTCAGGCGATTAGTCACTGTAGTTAAGTTAAAAGGTGTATGAAGAACAATACGTTCATGTGTGGTAAACGTCAATATTAAATATAGGTCTTAGAAGATGGAGCACTTTTTATCAGAAACTTGAATTCAAAGCTAACATAGTAACAATGAATATAAAATAGTGTTACAATGCCTAAAGACTTGAGTTGCTCCCAACTGACTAGATTAATTCTCCAGGCCCCTTCAGTTGTCTAAACTTTCTTTTATATTTCAGGATCCTGATCAATAGAGGGCCCCTTCTCAAATATATAAGCAACAAGGTGAAAAAAGTCATTAAATTAATATTTATTTTGCGACATAAAAGAGTCAGAGTTATCTACAAACAGTGTAATTAATTGGGATTAATTTCATGTGCAAATTTTGTCATTGCAGGTGTTGATGGAGTAATACATCAAAGGGACTTCACCTCTGTAAAAATCAATGCTAACATAACCTTGATTACTGTTCTTGTGGATGTCACATATAGCACTAATCAGTCATGGTTTGTAGCAAACATCTTAGAGAACAAATATAATTTGTTTTTCTATTGATATTTTTCAAGATGAGAGATAATACTCCTTCATGGGATAAACAATTCTCTAAAAGAACACAATCTCCTAGGGGTAGCAGTGGAAACTGATGAGGCATGTGGGAATGGTGGAAAGGAAATTACAGAAGTGAGAAAAAATTCTTCACACTACCAATTCTGTTTTGAGAGTATAGATGTTGTGGTAAATTTATAGAAAAGCTAGAGTGCTTCAGTTCTATAGAAGAGCACCATTTTGTAGTACCCAAAGGAAAAAATAACCTGACTTCATGGTAACAGACTTCAAATAATTCTTATCTCTACTTCCCCTAAGTATCAGGTCTTCTATTGTATCAATTATGACCACAATAACACAAGCAGAGGTTAAATTCTAGTTGGTTTTATCTTGAGTTGACCTATAATGATTCACTGTTTACTAAAAG
>SJYQ01003344.1:310690-339886 GCA_006410935.1 Redunca redunca | reverse complement strand
CAGCAAAGAGTCTGACAAGACTGAGCGACTTCACTTTCACTTTTCACTTTCGTGCATTGGAGAAGGAAATGGCAGCCCACTCCAGTCCTCTTGCCTGGAGAATCCCAGGGACGGGGGAGCCTGGTGGGCTGCAGTCCATGAGGCAGCAAAGAGTCTGACAAGACTGAGCGACTTCACTTTCACTTTTCACTTTCGTGCACTGGAGAAGGAAATGGCAGCCCACTCCAGTGTTCTTGCCTGGAGAATCCCAGGGACGGGGGAGCCTGGTGGGCTGCCGTCTATGGGGTCGCACGGAGTCGGACAAGACTGAAGCGACTTAGCAGCAGCAGCAGCAGCAAACAATGCAGTGGTTAGGGGCTCCATACAATAAAAAATCCACGAGTCAGTTTTGACTTCCCCTGAAACTTCCCCGGTGGATCGGTAGTAGAGAATCTGTCTGCATATCAGGAGACGTGCAGGAGACCCAGTTTCAGTCCCTGGGTTGGGACGATCCCCTGGAGAAGGAAATGGCAACCCACTCCAGTATTCCTGCCTGGAAAATCCCATGGACAGAGGAGCTTGGCGGGCTACAGCCCATGGGGCAGAAAAGAGTCAGACACGACTCAGAGACTAAACAACAACAACAACAACAACAACAAAACTGAACTACTAATAGCCTTACTGATAACATAAGCAATTAACACCATATTTTGTATATTGCATGTATTATTGTATTCTTATAGTCAAGTAAGCTTAGAGAAAAGAAAATGCTATTAAAATCATAAAATAAAATTATTTACAGTGCTGTACTGTATTTATTGATATTGTAAATTTACATTGTCTGTTTATAAGATAGGGCTTCCCTGATAATTCAGTTGGTAAAGAGTCCAGCTGCAATGTAGGAGACCCCGGTTCAATTCCTGGGTTGGGCAGATCCACTGGAGAAGGGATAGGCTATCCATTCCAGAGTTCTTGGGCTTCCCTTGTGGGTCAGCTGGTAAAGAATCCGCCTGCAGTGAGGGTGACCTGGGTTCGATCACTGGGTTGTGAAGATCCCCTGGAGAAGGGAAAGGCTACCCTCTCCAGTATTCTGGCCTGGAGAATTCCATGGGGTCAGAAAGAGTATAAGATGAATCATTTATCAGTACCAACACAATATTGTCTTATATGATACAAAACACTGCAGGTGTTACATGCATTACTAAATCCAGACATCAAAATGAAAAGCTAATGTGAAGAACGTGTGCTCAGTCGCTTCAGTCGTGTCCAGCTCTTTCTGACCCTATGGGCTATAGACCCCCAAGCTTCTCTGTCCATGGGGTTCTCTAGGCAAGAGTACTGAAGTATTATTATTTACAGGTATAAAGGTTCATGCATTGATAACAACGAAGCAGCAATATGTTTTATGGTAGTCTCGTGTAATCGATATGACTGCTTCACAGTAGCTTAGCTTATACACTAATAAATGAAGTTTCATTAAAATTGTATGACAAACAGTATTACAGTCATATCCATAATACAATATTGGAAACTTTAAAAAAAACTTACCTGTGATGATAGGCTGATATACAGTTTTTCCAATTATGAGAGAGGCACACTGTATAGTAATGGAATTCTTTGAAAGCAGAATTATAAGGCAGTAAGAAGACTAACACATTATTAATTTTATATTAAATATCACTTACCTTATGCCTATGTAAGGATGGGTTATCCACCTCAGTACATGATGTGCTACACAAAGACGGTGCTGATGATACAAAAATGTCTATACAGTTCTTGTAGTACAGTCCTTAGACTTCCACATAAAGACACTCACACATATTCAACAGATGAGTCTATCAGCTGTGCAATATGATGATGACTGACCACTCATTAAGTGGAAGTGGATCATCATAGAGGTCTTCGTCCTCAGTGTCTTCACAACGAGTGGGCTGAGGACGAAGAGGAGGTTTTTGCTGTCTCAGGGGTGGAGGCGGAGGTGGAAGGGCAGGCACACTCGGCACAACTTTACATAAATACATCGTAATTTCTGTCTATTTTGCTTTCCACATTTCTCCAAAAATCTTTTTAAACAGTACCAATCTTTATTCCATTGTCTGCCTAGTTTTCAGTGCCCACATCACAGGAGGGCCCTTGTTGTAAAATAAGTGAAACATATCACGTTCATACTCAGTCGTGTCTGACTCTTTGCGACCCCATGGACTGTAGCCCTCCAGGCTCCTCTGTCCATGGGATTATGCAGGCAAGAATGCTGGAGTGGGTTGCCATTTCCTCCTCCAGGATATCTTCCTGACCCATGGATCAAACGCACATCTCCCGTGTCTCTGCATTGCAGGTAAGAGTCTTTATCCCCTGAGCCGTCAGGGAAGCCCCAGGAGAAGTGAAAGACATTTTAAATAATCGGAACCCTTCTGCCAGGTCTTCTGATGTCAGTTTGTTTTCTGGTGCTGCTTCTTGCTCATCACCTGGCACTGGTTGGAAGCACTTGTCTCCATCAGGTTGCTGCTGCTGCTGCTGCTGCTGCAAGTCGCTTCAGTCATGTCCGACTCTGTGCAACTCCATAGATGGCAGCCCACCAGGCTCTCTCAGCCCTGGGATTCTCTAGGCAAGAACACTGGAGTGGGTTGCCATTGCCTTCTCCTGTTCTGTTAATTCCTCAGGTGGGGTGTCTATTAACTCTTGAATTCCTCCAAAGTGCATATCTTGATACCCTTCACACACACCTCCCCCCACCCCCCGACCCTTTCCTCCATATCCACAGCCTCCTTTATGATTGCCTTGATTGGCTCAGTCGTAAATCCCGTGAAGTCATGCGCAACATCTGGACAGTTTTCTCCAGTAGGAATGTATTGTTTTCAGCTTGATGGCTTTCATGGCTTTTTCTATAATAAGGATGGCATCTTCAGTGGCCTGACTCTTCCAGACTCTTACGATATTCCATTGGGGGCTCTATTGCACAGTGTTGACAATTCTTTCCATTGAGTACCATGTGCAATGAGCTTTCAAGGTCTTTACGACCTCTTGATCTAGACGCTGAATTAGAGTTGTATTTTGGGAGCAAGTGGATTATTTTGGCACCTTCAGTGTTGAAGTCATGGGGTTCTGGGCGGCCAGAGGCATTGCCCAATATCAAAAGGACTTAAAAGGCAGTCTCTTACTGGCAAGGTGCTTCCTGACTTCACAGACAAAGCATCAATGGAACCAATGCAGAAAAAGTGTTCTGGTCCAGGACTTTTGTCCAACCAAAAGACTAGCAGCTGGTGTTTATCTTTTCCTTTTAAGACTTAGAGGTTCACAGCTTTACAGATGAGGGCATTTCTGACCATAAACCCTACTGGATTTGCACAGAACAGTAGAGCTAGGCTGTCTTGTCCCGCCTTAAATCCTGGTGCTCACTTTTCTTCCTTACTAACCCATGCCCCTTGCGACACTTCTTTTTTCCCAGAACAGGCCACTTCTCTCTGCACGAAAACCCTCTTCAGGTAGATATCCTTTCCCCTCAATGACTTTGTGTGTCTGGGAGCTTATCTTCTGCCTCTTGGTCAGCAGATGCTGCTTTTCCTGTTCTCTGGACATTTTTAAACCAAACTTCTTTCTGAGGTTATCAAACCATCCTTTGTTGGCATTAAATTTTCCAGTTTTAGCTCTTTCATCTTCCTTCTGCTCTAAGTTGTCATACAATGGCTTTACATTTTTTGAATCATATTAGAGTGTACAGGTATGCCTTTCTTATAAAGCAATCTTATCTCACACAAAAGCTTCATTTTCAACACACGATAATCTCCACCTCCCTCAAAAACACACAAGGTTTTTGCACCTGCTGGAACAGCTGCAGTGCCATTTCTTTTCTTACACTGGTCCCTACTCTGGATTCATTTCTCTTGAAATGGTGGCAATCGCAGCTGCAGACCTGAATCTGTGGTACATATAAAGCATTTCCACTATTTTCTTGTAACATCATGACTTTTCTCTGTGTATTGGCGGCACTTCCAGCATCACTAGGGCACTTCGTGTGGGGCCCACAGTCTCATTCAAGGTCTACTCTGTTGCATGAACATGATGGAAAATACAGGAGAAATGTGAGAGATCACTTTATATTTCAATGCACAGTTTACTGAAGAGATGAACTGCTCACGTGGAGATGATCAGTGTCTCATGGCAACTTAAGTAGAGACTTCCCACATGAGTTTATCGCAGCAGCAATAGGACATGGCCCCCAAATTAATTTCATGCCATTATGAGTTAATAATGCCTCTGCTCATTTACATGTGTGCACATGGCACTATGTTCAGCCTGCAATGTCTGTGTGCATTAGCTTTGATAAATTTTAAATTTTTATAATAAATTTGTTCATATTTTATCATAGTAAATGATAAAATCGACAAGTATCTCTATATATATTTTATGCATACATGATGTCTTCATTTTTATTGATATTTTCAGCCTATTTTGTTCATCTCCGAGCTTTTTCAAATTTTTGCACATCTCTAAAATTTTTTCCAGTACACTTGGGGAAGACAAGCATATAAGTGAACCTATGCAGCTCAAACTCCTGTTGTTTAGGGGCCAACTGTCTGAGACTTCGCAGGCATGGGCGGCTGGTCTCAGGATTTGGATAATCCCGCATTTGGTCCACATGACATTTCATCCCAACCTTATAAGAAATCACAGGGAGCAAATCTTTTTCAAGTTTTTATCCTTCAGCCCCTAACATTCACTATTCTTTACACTAGTAGGCATACAGTATTTACTAAAATGAGTTGTTGTTCATTTTAAAAAGAATAAAGTTACCACATTCTGATAGACTCGACCACTATGATTTAAATCCTATCATCTAATTAAACTAAAAATTCAAAGAACATTTCATGACAACAAGAACTAATTCAGCATTTACCAGGGAAATCCAAAGTTGTCACTCTGACCTCATGATGGCCCTGCACAGCCCGCCCCTTGCTTACCTCTCTGACTCTGTCCTGAACCACAGCATTTCATCATTTATGCCTGGTCCAACTTCTGCTCATTTGCACTTGCTTTCCCTTCTGCCTAGAAAGCTTTTCCACCCAGAGTTTTACATGATGGGCTGCTCCTCTGGATTTCCATCTCAGGATGGAAGAGTCCAGAGCATGAAGAAAAGGGAGTAGTAAGATGTCCCCAGAAAAAACGCCACTAAGCATGATACCTAAAGTTGAGCGTGAGTGTGTATACATGCATGGGCCTTGTGTATTTGGGGGTAGATGTGGGTAAACAAGGAACATTGTCTATGCAGAGGGGAGCCCTGAGGCCTTTGAAGGCTTTGTGGGGAAAGGGATAAAGCAAGGTTGTTTGAAGAACTAAAAGTCAGTGTGGCTGAAGCTTAGAAAGCTGGGGGATAGCAGAAGAGGGGGCACAAGCCAAGCTATGAAGCTCCCTTTAGAAAAGGCTCCCAAAGGAGGGTGTGTGTGCAGTGCTGATGTGCTACAGCCCTTCAGTAATAGCTTAACCTCAGACATAGATCCTTCTTCACAAGAAGACAATCATTCTGCCCTCACTGGTATTCTCTGAGGCCCCTGAACCTCAACAGAATCAGCGTGCTGGGTTTGAGTCACCTCGAGAACATTTACATTTTCTTCAGAAGAGTGAGCTACCATGTCCCCAGATTCAAGGGACAGGACTGCTCCCAGCCCTGGAACTGGCCCTCCAACCCTGCGCGTGGCCTGACTTCTCCCAGCCTGCTCCTGGTGCTAGCTCAGCCGGGAGACTAGGGAGCTCTTCAAGTTGGCTTTAATTAGCTATCAGTACATCTCACTCATTCAACAGTTATTAAACTTGTACCAAAATATCAATAGATTAGTTCTATACAAAAAGAATCAATTATATTTCAGAGAAGCAACAGTTAGGACTGGACATGGAACAACAGACTGATTCCAAATCAGGAAAGGAGTACATCGAGGCCATATATTGTCACCCTGCTTATTTAACTTATATGTGGAATACATCATGTGAAATGCTGGGCTGGATGAAGCACAAGCTGGAATCAAGATTTCTGGGAGAAACATCAGTAACCTTAGATATACAGATGACACCAGCCTTATGGTGAAGAAAGTGAAGAAGAACTAAAGAGCCTCTTCATGAAAATGGAAGAGAAGAGTAAAACAGTTGGCTTAAAACTCAACATTCAGAAAATTAAGATCATGGTATCCAGTCCCATCACTTCATGGCAAATAGATGGGGAAACAAGGGAACCAGTGACAGACTTTATTTTTGGGGACTCTAAAATCATTACAGATGGTGACTGCAGCCATGAAATTAAAAGGCACTTGATCCTTGGAAGAAAAGCTATGATCAACCTAGACAGTATATTAAAAAGCAGAGTCATTACTTTACCAACAAAGTCTAGTCAAGCCATGATTTTTCTAGTAGTCAGGTATGGATGTGAAGAGAGCTGAGTGCTGAAGAATTGATGCTTTTGAACTATGGTGTTGGGGGAGACTCTTGAGACTGCCTTGGACAGCAAGGGGATCAAACCAGTCCATCCCAAAGGAAATCAGTCCTGAATATTCATTGGAGGGACTGATGCTGAAGCTGAAACTCTGATACTTTGGCCACCTGATGCAAAGAACTGACACACTGGAAAAGACCCTGATGCTTGGAAAGGTTGAAGGTGGGAGGAGAAGGAGATGACAGAGGATGAGACAGTTGTATGGCATCATCGATTCAATGGACATGAGTCTGAGTAAGCTCTGGGAGTTGGTGATGGACAGGGAGGCCTGGCATGTTGCAGTCCATGGGGTCACAAAGAGTTGTTACGTGACTGAGCGACTGAACTGAACTGAAATTGCATTTTGACAAACTGAATTATGCTATTAAAATGACTTTAGATTTTTAGAATTTCTAATAACTCATGATTTATTTTTAATTACTCAGATTTAGGAGCAAGTTACTAGAAATCAATAACATCAACACAGAGACTAAAAAGTAGAAAGATTATAGAGGATTAACTCAAGATATAGCTGAACATTATTCTGAAAAGTGTGCAAATTTCCTAATTTATTATTCAATATCTGATGGTCTGAATTTAAGTATAATACTTCCTAGGGTAAAAGAGTAGAGACAGAATTGGAAAAGACAAACTATATATCTGATACAGCCAAGAAGACCCCTGAGAGTACATGAAAGGAGTAAGTTTCAAAATTAAATTTTCCATATGGGCATTCCATAGTTGAAAGATTATAATTCCAAAGATAATTTTAATCTAGCATGATCATTAATCAGTAAGGAATTTAACAAAATCACTTCCTTAATATGCACTTAGATATATTTTGTACAAAACATGAATACTCAATGTTGAATATCTGAATCTGCAAGTAATTCTCTGACTCACTTCAGCATACTTATGCTCAGCACAAAGCTTCGTTTAAAGAAACAGAAATAATGTTTCTATTTATTAACATCACACATCCTGCAAGTCAATATATTTCTACTGTGGGAATCATGGCTGCAAATGCCAACATTACATGGCATTGTGACATTTATTTACATACTGAACTGCAGGAATTTCTTTAGCTTTTACAAACGCTTTCCTTTGCTGGTATAAGCATTTGCTCTTTTCAAGAGTTTAACTCTTTAGCTAAAAATACTGAATCCAAAATCCAGAAATAGTAGTTCAGTCCCTGCAAGGGAGCATATGCTACTAACAAGCTTATGACATATTATCACAGTGTAATGTCTGATGTTTTCCAAGACACTTTTCAATAGGAGATCACATATCTGGAGAGCTCATGCTGCCATTTTTGAAATGGGAGCTGGGAGATAGTCTTATTTTATTTTGTTAGGGTAACTGAAAGAGTTCATTAATTTCTCCAACCATGCAGGGCCCCGAACTGGGGATAGTAAGCTCACATTTAGTGCTTGTGCTTATGCTGCTGAGTCCACAATCTACTTCATTTTAATTTACATTAAAAAGCCTCTACTCTCAAAGTACTACATCCTTACATTTATATAATAACTAGACATACCAATTAGGAAAGGCAGACTATCACTTGGTAACATTAACTTCCCCACTATGTTCATGCTTAAGATATAAAAGTGCATACTAGTGACAGGTATTTGTGTATAACTGAAGAAGCCTATTCAAGAGTATTTAATTCACTGACTAATATGCACATCCAGAGGATAAGATTAATTTTTTTTCATTTTATTTACTGGCTTCTTACCATTAAGAAGAGTAGTAACAAAACAGGAAAACAATCATAAACCCCCAATTTCTTCAATGGTTTAACAGTTTAGTTCATGCATACAGACAGCCACAGTATACCCAAGCAGATACACTTTCCATATATATTTAGAGATCTCATTTTGATTCAGAACCAGATGAAGAAAGTCTTCCACATGATTGGAGTGAGACTCTAAGTTCACTGAGCCACCAAGATTTCAGTAAGTCATTTCAAATATTAAGAGGAATTATAAATGAATACTCTGAGTGTGGATCACAACAAACTGTGGAATAGTCTTAAAGAGATAAGAATACCAGACCACCTTACCTGTCTCCTGAGAAACCTCTATGAGGGTCAAGAAGCAACAGTTAGCACTGGACATGGAACAACAGACTGGTTCCAAATCGGGAAACAAGTACATCAAGGGCTGTATATTGTCACCTTGCTTATTTAACTTATATGCAGAGTACATCATGCCAAATGTCAGCTGGATGAATCACAAGTTGGAATCAAGATTGCCAGGAGAAATATTAACAACTTCAGATATGCAGATGACACCACTCTAAGGATAGAAAGTGAAGAGGAACTAAAGAGCCTCTTAATGAGAGTTCAAGAGGAAAGTAAAAAAGCTGTCTTAAAACTCAACATTCAAAAAACCAAGATCATGGCATCTGGTTGCATCACTTCATGGCAAATAAAAGGGGAAAAAGTGGAAGCAGTGACAGATTTTATTATCTTGGGCTCCAAAATCACTGTAGATGGTGACTGAGGCCATGAAATTAAAAGATGCTTGCTCCTTGGAAGAAAAGCTCTGACAAACCTGGTTAGTGTGTTAAAAAGCAGAGATGTCACTTTGCTGACAAAGGCCCATATAGTCAAAGCTATGGTTTTTCCTGTAATCATCTACAGATATGAGAGTAGGTCCATAAAGAAGGCTGAGTGCTGAAGAACTGATGCTTTCAAACTGTGGTTCTGGAGAAGACTCTTGAGAATCTCTTAGACAGCAAGGAGATCAAACCTGTCAATCCTAAAGGAAATCAACCCTGAATATTCATTTGAAGGACTGATGCTGAAGCTCCAATACTTTCGCCACCTGATGTGAAGAATTCACTCATTGGAAAAGACTCTGATGCTGTGAAGACTGAAGGCAAAAGAAGAAGGGGTAACAGAGGGTGAGATGGTTAGACAGCATCACCGACTCAATGGACATGAATCTGAGCAAACCTAGGGAGATAGTGAAGGTCAGGGCAGCCTGGTGTGCTGCAGTCCATGCGGTCGCAAAGAGCCGGTCACAACTTAGTGACTGAACAACAACTAACTCTGGTTATTCTCCTGATACAGAAAAACAGCTGGTATCTTTGCATTAGTGTTTTTAAGCCACCTCAAACTGACACCACTCAAGAAGATTTTCTTTTCCCAGTGGTCATTTAGCTACAACTTTAGTGAAAGAAAACAAGGCAATTCTGTCAGTAAATCTGTTTGGGTGCAGTTGGGTTTCAGAGACAGAGCGCTGATTCCCCATGCAGGACTGCTTTCTGAGTAGGCTCCCTTGTCACTAGAGTATTCACCCCTGGTTCTAGTTATTCATTAATAGAGGAAAGGTTGCATATGCATAGCATTTACAGATAGCATCATTACAGAATGGAGTGCAGGTTCAAATCTGAGCTTTAAGCTCAGGAAAAATAAGTATCATTTAAATGAGTTACCACTGCCACTTTTAGAACCTCATATACTTCCATTAGAAATCTCCATGTCAAGGATGCATCAATTTTTATTCTGGAAAATCCCCTGGAGAAGGGCGTGGCTACCCACTCCAGGATTCTGGCTTGAAGAATTCCATGGACTATACAGTTCATGGTGTCACAGAGTCAGACACAACTGAGTGACTTTCACGTCAGCTCATTCAAACATACAGTGGTTGTGATGATTGCTTTGTGTTGTTTTAACATCACAAACTTCACAGCAACACAGTTTCCATTTACCTAGCACATATTTTGACAGTGGTTTAATCTGTGTAACTGACCTACTGTGGTCCACTTCAAGAATTTTATTTTCTAGATCATATATGGTATTTTATTATGCTGATATGAACACGGAATTTTAAATATATATCCATAAAGAAGAAAAACTACATGAAAGCAATTAGCAATAAAGAATTTTAATTTATGCTAATTACTAACTTATCTTACATGCACAACTTTGTGTAGTTGTAGAAGTGTAATGCTGTACATTTTTTTAAAGTCAGATATTTTTGTGAAATTAAAACAAATTGCATCCAGATCTTATTCCAAATATATATAGCCCACTTTTGATACTATCTTAATGCAGTATTTTACATTGTCACCATGGAAATAGGGGGCACATAAAACAGTGAATAATAGGCATTAATTTCAGAACTAGCCAGAAGGCTTTCTGGAGATTTGTAGTTTGTTCATAAGAGTATTTAAGAAGGCTATACTTTTTACATATTGAAATGTTCCAACAAGTAATTACTTAAATGAAGGAAATAACCAAAGAGAGATGAGAAATGGAAAATTTAGGGGGCAGTGAGGCAAGGGAGGGGAATCTGAGCTGAAGGGAGTGAAGGTCAAAGAACAGGGAGGGTTCACTCATTCCTCCTGCAACCATCTCCCTGCGACACAGCTGAGTTATTCCCCCAAAGTGTTTCAAGTTTACCTATTAAAGAACAGGCCACATTTTCAACTACACATTCCAGGGCCTAGCAGATGGAAGTCCCTCCCCTCTTGCCCCTGGCTCAGAGGCATCTAATCTACTGATCTCTCGTGGCCAGTGGCCAATATGACTGACTTTTTTTTTTTCCCCACTTAGAAGCTTTACGTATGCAGAGAATGTGAAGGCATTTCTAAACAGATCTCTCTCCATCCCACTAATCATGATATTCAAATAGCACTATGTCCCGCTGTTTCAATAAGCACTCTTACCGACATCATCAGCTTCCCAGGTGCAGCAATGGTAAAGAATCCACCTGCCAATGCAGGAGACACAGGAGATGCGGGTTCGATTCCTGGTTGGGAAGATCCCCTGAAGGAAACTTCCACTCCAGCAGTCTTGCCTGGAAAATCCCACGGACGAGGGAGCCTGGCAAGCTGCAGTCAGTGGCGTTGCAGAGTGGGACACGGCTTAGCAACTGAGCGTGTACACACCCATTGATGTCACCCGTGGGTAGTGAACGGGGAACTAAGGTCTGTATTACCGACAGCATTCACGTGCAGAAGGCACTGCGCTCGAGAGGGCAAAGGGTGCCACCTTCACCTCCTCTTAAAGTGTCTGTCTCCTTCCCACTATTTAAACGTCTCGAATTAAACAAATCTGCCATAAGGCAAATACAGATCTACGAAAAGGACAAGTTAGAAACTGGGTCCTTCACAGAGATCCACAAGAGGAGACTTTTAAACATCTTAGGCTGCCTTCCTAAATATAGGATAGCATTTTGTATTATTTTAAAGAGATATATGCTATTATATAAAGCAAAGATAACAGCTCAGTTGAATGGAGTCAGTATCAACAAATGCCTAAAATACTGTTCTCATCAGTTAAAACAGGAACAAACAGGTTTCTCAAATAAGAGTTAGTAGAGTCAATGTTCGTTTATTTTAGGCACTTGGTTAAACTGAAAATGACTTTATTACTTAAAGACTAAACCTATAAACAGTAAAAGAGGTTTAATCCAAATAATGTGAAAGTGAATTAACTCTTTACTCTGGCCTTTAATTTTTTCTTTTTCAAGAAATTTAGATTTATTAATAGAAATATTTGCAAATGGCTGTAAAAAGCACTTATTTTTAAATTACAGGTAAATATAAACAGCAGGACAAAAAAAAATTCCTTTTGAGACTGATTTGTGGAAATACTGTCCTAGAACACTTTTTTCCTAAGAACAAAAATACTGTAATACATTCCCTCACTTTTCTTAGGAATGTTTTACTTTTTTCTTTCTTCTTTTTTTCTTTTGATGTAGCAACATCCCTACACAAACAGAGCACCTCTCCTGCTCTAATGAAAACGTAGAGATGGGTTTAAAAGTTACTGAACCTGTACCTTTCTCACGCAAGGATGTGAACAGGTATTCCCAGGAGAGCGCGGTGTCCAGTGGAGTCAAGGAGGCCACTGCTCCTAAGGGGGCTCCTGACGTGGGCGGCAGTCGGCAGCTGCAAACATCCGACTGAAAGCCTTTCTGCAGGCTCACAGCTTCCAGTCGAGGATGTTTACAGCTGCTCACTGTCACAGGGACAGTCTGGTTACCTGAGGGTCCCTAAGACAGACAGGCTGCAATTCTGCAAACCACTAAGTCTTATCCCAAACCAGAAACGTTCCAGAGGATGTCTCAAACCCAAAGCTTCATGCATGTCTCTTATTCATCTACCAGACTGCTATAAAATCCTCTGATCATCTAACACAATGAAAGCTGATGGCGTTCACCCATTACGGTTAGCGACAAGGGACACACAGGCAATGGCAGGTTTCCTTAACATGTGTGATGTGACTAAAATCTTTCTTTGAGTGAAAGTGAATAAACATACAAGTTAAATCATGCTAATAAGATAAACTGCACATTTAACATTAAATACATATACAGTCTCAATGAAAATATAAAGTTTTTATTTCAAAATCTATAAATTCTGATAAAAAAAAAAAGACTTACGCACTGCTTTTATGTATCACTTTTGCTCTGAAATCTGCTCCTAGAGACAACCTGTACAGTCAGCTGGTTTTTGAACAAGTAAGCAATAATCAGGAGAGAAACAAGGAATAGCAAGGCCTGTAACAGGCGTCTATCAGTTTGTGGGTCAAAGTTTTCCCACTGGAAAAACACAGAGCCTATCACTTGCTGACAGGGTGACGTACATTAACTCCAGATCTGAATGTTTTGAATTCCACTCCCATTCTCTTATGAAAATAAATGAGGAAAACTGGAGGGTAGGCTCTATTAGTCACTGCTTTCCTGAAGTAATTCAAAACCCTTCCTCGCCTAGTGAGAGATTAAGTTGATACAAAGAAGTGGGTGTGCCTTTCCCCAAGATTTGTTTTTAGATGATGTTACCAGAAGGTTCTTAAGTTGCAGAAGTCTTAGTTTGTGACACCAAACCCCAAACAAAACCCAAATCCACACAAACACTGTCATGTTTAGTGAAACGAACAAACGTGAAGTGCTCCACAAACTACTTTTTCAAAGCAAAGAGTAACTCTATCCCCTTAATGTTAAGAAAGTTAATCTTTGAGGCAGCAGGTGAAAACAAGCTGAATTATGTTGTGGCCTTTTTCTTTATTAACTAAGGACTTTGAACTATTAAAACTTCCTAGGGAACCACATCTTCTCAATGGGTCAAGTCACATAGGGGAACAAAGCAAACTTTATCAGTGCTGTGCGATTCTACATTCCAGAAATTCTTAGTGCTTGGCATTCATATACCACTGCTGACTAGGGCTTGAGTCGGTTCAGCAAACTCAGCTACAGCTTCCAACCTTGTGAACTTCTCACCAAGATACCCCCTTCTTATGAGCTGGTCACAAACAGACAGGGCGGATACTCTTTAATTAAAACAGATGAATACCAAGCCTCACCCTGGGAAGACATTGTAGAGCACTAACTGTTTACAAAAAGAATATTTTTACTCCCATAAATTTTTCTCCAAGAGACAGATCCCCTACTTGCCTTGGAATCTTACTGCTTTTCAATAATAGCTTTAAATTAAAAATGCCTAGTGCAAACTAGGCAAACCACCTCACATAACAATTCAGTGAATGTTGACAAAGATAGTAAACCTTGGCACAGCTTTGAAGATCTAGACTTTGCTCAGAGCTCTATGAATAAACATTTAAAAATAATCCTCCAAATAAAGCACGAAAGATCATAAGATCTTAGTTACAAGGATTTTTAAAGGGAAGGGCATTTAACAGGCATCAAAAGAGTGCTTCACTGCCTGTATGTACAGCCTTCCTTTTTAGCAAGAGACCAACTAGAGGAAATCCATGTGAAAGGTAAAGCAGATTTATCCCCAAAAGCTGCTGAACAATCTTGCCAGTTTTTGTGAGACTCACAGTTATTTAGTTTAAACTATTTCCTTGTTTGCTGGTTATTAAGCAGTATCGGTTCCACTCGGAACAGTAGTTCTTAAAATGAGGGGGTGGCAGTAGGCTTATTGGGACAGAGTCTTCTAACTTCACACACTTGGCCTGCCTCTTGCCCTATCCACACTCTAATTCTTTTTCAGATGAAGGGAGCGCTGAGGGCAATTGGCAAAAGCTATACAGCGATTCTGCTGTACCTTCCTGGCAGAGAACCACTAATCTAGAAAGATGGAGCTAAGTAAATTTGCTCAGGACTACGAGATCTTGTCACTAACTGAGAAACGTGACCAACAAAATTAGTTTAAAACCACGGGAAACAGGCTGCTCTAGCTCTATTAACACAAGGCTCCCAAAAGTCTCCTCACCTGAAGGTGCAGCTCTGGATATCTATACCCTGGTCACATTTTATTGTCTCCTCATACTAGCTTATTGTAAAGATTTTTTTTGACGTGGACTAAACTCTTTATTGGATTTTTACAGTGTTTCTCTTTAATGTTTTTGGTTTTTTGGACACATGGCATGTGGGATCCTAGCTCCCTGACCAGGAATCGAACCTGTGTCCCCTGCATTGGAAGTTAAAGTCTTAACCACAAGAGCACTGGGGAAGTGCCTTAGATTTAACTTCTTGAAGAGTTAATTCCTTCTGACGGTGGATGGTACAGAACTGCTCCTGGATAAAGTTTACAAGTTTTTCTTAGCGACCCTATGTCTTTCAGTCTTGAACCCTCCTGTTGACTCTATCATCCTGAATTTTCCTAAGCTATGCATAATTAAGGATAGCTTAAAATATGACAGCCACCCAAAATTCCCCACCTCCCGTTCTTCCTAAACCCAATTCTCTGGATTTTGACACATCAGAGTATTGAAGTTAAAGGCCCATCCTTGATGGTGAGAGTTCAGGCACTAAACAGCAGGGGCCGGAAGTTACCATTGCTCTGTTGACTAATTGAAACTAGGACTCTGCTTTGGCCATGGGAATGCAGGGGTGCATGTGGCTGGCCTGCTCCACTACACAATGATGCTTCTGCCCCCACCATCTCCATTTTCCCTGGTCCATCCACCCCCACTGCTCTGGACCTGAGCATCTACAGTGCTCTCTCAGAAAGGGAGCATCTTAGTCAGTGCAGGGCCCAGCATCCGGGCTCTGTACCGCGTCCTTTATTCCGCCTCTCTAGGGCCCAAGGGCTCAGACAAGGGCATCCTGGCACTGGCCTAGCTCTTCCTTCAGAAAATCCATCTAAGTAAAGACAAGAAACACAAGTGTTCTCCAGTTCCTTTTGTAGAACTAATCTGATATGAAAGTAAATGTACAAACAGAATTCTGCCCTTTAAAATTCATCTTCATCTTCTATTTATACTTGATATTTAGTAGTCCACACTGTTTTTAGGCTAATTCAGAGGCTTCCAATGCTCATTATATTCCTTGCTAATAACAATGATGATGGATTTTCCGTTTCTATTTTCTTTTTGTAATTAATAGAAACACAAACCTACTGGGTCCTTGCATCTTGAAAATGGCTGAAGGCTGTAGGAATTTACTGAAAACAATTTCCCATGGATTGTGCACACATGGAAAATCAAGAAACTCAAATTCTAGGGAGAAAAGCATTGTCTGGGATAGTACAGACCCTACAGAGCTATAAAGAAGAAAATCTCTTCTACTCCAGAAATTAACGAAAGTTTTGTTCAATTGACATTCTCTAAGAAGCTAGGTAAACCGTGTGTACTCAAATCTATTGCCTTAACTTTGACACAACTGTTGCTGTGTTCTGAGCAATGCCTATGCACAATCATGTGTTATGCATGCCCTCAGTGAAGCATTTGCTCTCACCATCATTACACATGTGGTGACGCCAAGCCTGGACAGCTGGAGTCACAGCTACCGCTCACTCTCCCATTCTGAAGTCTTGCTTATTGTAAGCTCTTCTGAAATCATTCGTGGAGTTCAGGAGGGTGTGAGTTTGAATACATACAAGATAGTTAATAATTATTCAATAAAAATTGTGTTTTCATTGTAAAGTGGGTGTAAAAAATTAGTAAGTGAAGCCAACTTTTAAGAGCAGAAACAAATAGCCAGATCCTTTGCAAGAAAACAATTCATTTAGTCACCAATTCATTCATCATATATATATATATATTCATTTCCTAAACTATTATTTTCATGAATCCATGTTTAGTTTAATATCAATACAGGTGGAGGTATACACATATTATTAGGTAGATAGCTAATATGTACATGGATGGGTTGGTATACACACATATACATGCACACATACACATACACATTTTTTTTTTCTGTCAGTTAAGAGGGCCTAGAATCTATGGTTCCAGTAATAATGATAATATCTATTTTCCAGATTTTGGTTTCCTTCTAAAAAATTTATTTTTTATTGACATATAGTTGATTTACAATGCTGTGCTTTTTTTCAAAAGATTTCTTTTTAATTTTATCTTTATTGAAGGATAGTAGATTGAAAATGTGTGTTGCCATGAGAAAAACAATCCAATCAAAAAATGGGCAGAAAACAGACATTTCTCTAAAGAAGACATACAGAAGGCTAATAAATATGAAAAAATGCTCACTATTGCTTATTATTGGAGAAATGAAAATCAAAACTACAAAGAGGTATCACCTCACGCTGGTCAGAATGGCCATCATCAAAAAATTTATAAACAATAAATGCATATTAATATATATTATATATACATTAATGCATATATATAGAAGCTAGAAAAATGGTACTGATGAACCTCTCTGCAGGGCAGGAATGGAGACTCAAAATACAAAAGAGACTTATGGATACAGCGGGGGAAGGAGAGGGTGGGACAAATTGAGGGAATAGCATTGAAATATATATATTACCATGTATAAAACAGATGGCCAATGGGGAGCCCCTGTATAGCACAGGGGGCCTCAGCCTGGTGCTTGGTGACAACCTAGAGGGGAGGAATGGGTGGGAGGGAGGTTCAGGAAGGAAGCGCATGTGTATACCTATGGCAGATTCATGTTGATGTATGGCAGAAACTAACACAACGTTATAAAGCAATTATCCTCCAACTAAAAAATAAATAAATAAATAAAAATGTGGTGTAGCCAAACACTCCTTTAAAATGGTACTGATTTCCAGTTCAGGCCAGGGTCCCCCAGACAGGGGCTCTGCAGGCTTATCACGGCATTCTGGGTGGTTCTTCCTCTGTCCTGCAACCTGCCCTGACCCCCGCTCTTCTGCGTGGGCTGTGTCCTCACTAGGGAGGGGGATTCCAGAGAGCTAGGGCATCCCGAATCCAGGCGAATCCAGGGGCTTTCCATCCCACCCCTTCAGTCCCCGTCCCCGCCAGTCAGAGGTTTCCAGGCCGCAGCCCTCAGGCCACCGGCTGGCCCAACACCTCCCTTTCACAGGCTCCTGTCTCTCAGATTTCTGAGGAAGAGTATGCCCCATTCCTGTTGAAACACAAGGTCTATTTCTACAGGGCCATCAGGTGAGTTTAAGGTGCATTTCACTGTTATAATCACATGGCAGAATTCAGAATTCCAACCAATCCTGGTTTTGTGTTCGTAAATCAAATATATTAGATTATGCAATCGTTAAACATATTTACAAAGCTCTGCAATGATGGAGAGCATCCGCTATCCCCACAAGTTAAGAAAAAGCCAAGATAAAACTGCATGTATGGTATACACATTATCATGTTAAAAAATCAGAATACACATATATTATTTTTGTCCCTTCTACTTTTCTGAATTTTACACGTTTTCTTTAATGGGAGTACTTCTAATACAATTATTTTGAAAATGCTGACTCGTTTCAGACATAGG
This sequence comes from Redunca redunca, assembly GCA_006410935.1. Taxonomy (NCBI): domain Eukaryota; kingdom Metazoa; phylum Chordata; class Mammalia; order Artiodactyla; family Bovidae; genus Redunca; species Redunca redunca. Next base: position 321,808 of record SJYQ01003344.1, on the reverse strand, counting down.
AATTAGTATCTCTTTCATCTCAAAAATAATGCAGACATCACTAGACATTTCTCAAAACCAGTTTTCAATCTGGAGAAACCTTTGAAGGGACAGAAGATTGTGCAAGCCTCCTTCCTGAAGGCAGTGATTCTATCTCAGCCATGGCTGTGGCCGCTGGAGCAGCCCACAGGTGCCTGACACATGGGAGGGGATCCATATATTCTGGCTGAATGTCTGAAATGCTGGTTAGCAGAGTCTCAGAACACATCTCATTCAGAGTTATTCAGCATCTTTCTTTAGAAAAGTTTATGAGCTCCCAGCTCTTTAAAGAGTGTCTAACCCACTCTAGTATTCTGGCCTGGAGAATCCCATGGACGGAGGAGCCTGGTAGGCTACAGTCCACGGGGTCGGTCGCAAAGAGTCGGACACGACTGAGCGACTTCACCTCACCTTCCCCCCTTTAAAAATGATGAAATAAGACAACAGCTAATAACTGGTCCAAGTTGACAGCCAGAGCCTCCACATGAAGCTGTGACTCTCCATCCGGGGTCTCGGGTATCTGTCTCGAGACCAGCTGGTGCTTCTGCCAAGGTGGGGAGGTGGGGTCCTGGGCCCCTTTGGGGGATGACCGTCCTGCACAGGCCCCTGCCCTTTGTCGAGCCTGTTTTCTCTGTGGACAGAAATCGATCACAGCTGATCTCCACCTCACAGAGCTCTTCTGAGAAGTGACTGAGAACTGTGTGAGACAGGACCATTCACATGCTAGTTATTTTCCTTTTCACCTTCTCATTGTGGACATGTTAGGGCAGATTCATCAGAACAGTGGTTACTAATGGAAATGAACTACTAGTGTCATTTGGGCCTTTAAACTTGTTACATGATCTTATTTGACCTCACTGGATACCCTTTTTCTCAACTGTAATGAGAGGGTAAATCAGATCCTAAAATTCTTCTAGCCATAAAATCCTATGACTCTAATTCCTTCATTGCTTGAATTTATGAGGTGTGATGGGAACTGGAGTGGGGCAGGGTCAGAAGGATTTTTTAAGAAATAAACATACACCAATCATGGAAGCCGACTTCCCTTAACCAGTGTGATTTTTCTTAGTACAAAGGATCACCATTAACCCCGTCTTCATTCACCATCACTTCCCACACCCACACACTTTTAAAATAGCAGACTACAGAATGGCTGAAACGACACTGATAGACACAGCGGTTAGCAGTGACTTACGAAACTTTCTATTGTCTTAATTTTCTCCAGTACTGTCTGGTATGGTGACTGGGCTATAAGTCACAGAAAAAAAGAGGCTCGTATACTTTATATCAGTGGCACATGTGACAAAAATTGTCTCTTTGGGGCCCAACATCAGAGCATTTCATATGGAGAACGGGCAACTTTACCTGACACAGCTCACTGCATCTCAAAATCAAAGACGCTTTCACCAGACTTTTACTGCAAGTTAATGTTTGACTTACACTGTTCTGATCGAACAGGGGCTTAGTTGCTCATGGAAAGATTTTTCCAGATTTTCAACAAAGTAACTGTAAACTCATAAGATAAAAACCATACTTGAGGGGCCTCCCGGGTCGCTTGGTGGTAAAGAATCGCCGGCCAGTGCAGGAGACACGGGTTCAGTCCCTAGTCGGGGAAGATCCCACATGGCACGGAGCAGCCGCGCCCGTGTGCCCCAACTGTTGAGCCTGTGCTCTGGAGCCCGGGGCTGCAGCTGCTGAAGCCCATGCTCCCTAGAGCCCATGCCCTGCCCCAAGAGAAGCCACTGCAGCGAGCACCCCCCACTGCAACGAAAGAAAAACCCAGCAGCGAAGACTCAGCCCAGCCAAAAATAAGAATGAATAAATAAATAAAATTATTTAAAAAAACATACTTGAACTCAAAGAAGAATAGTTATTAACAAGCTGTTAAAATTTCATCCTATTCTATTCACCTAATTAACATGTGCTCACAGCAGGTTTGTGCTAAATTTGAACCACAAGGGACAGCAGATGATGAAATACACTGTGACTGGCCCTGATTCCATTTGTGGATATAAGTATTAAGAATGGAAGAAAAATGCTGAGGGCAACCAAACAGCCACAGGAGCAACAGTGACAAAGCATCACTACTGATTTGCTCCTCCTGCTTCCAGGGAGAGAGTCTGAGAAAGTATGGGATGGTTTCCATCACCTTCCAGAGACTTGGGTTTCTAATCCTAAGGAAACTTGGTGTGGCAGTGATCTGGGACACACAAATGGAGAACATTTGATGGACAGTGGAGAAAAATAAAAATTTCCAGGATTACAGGAAAGGATGGACAAGTGGAGAGAACATGGATAAATGAAAACAGAACATATGAGAAAAAACTTCCCTTCCCCTCTTTTTACTTCCTAAGGGTAATCTGTGATTCTTGAAATGCTACTTCAAGAATTTGTTACTGCCATGCAATGATAAAATCTTTTTTTCCTTTCTTTTATTGAGAGGGATCTAATTATTAATAAATCTGTTAAGACCAGTACCCTCTACCTGAAAACTGAATAACTATTTAAAAATAATGTCTTCAAATTGATAGTTATATCACTTAGATTAGCTCAACATTTTTTATTTAAACTGGGTGTTTTTCATAAATGCTACTGAATAGGGTACCATTCTACAAGGAACAGGATAAAGAGACACTTCGGTGGGACATAAAATGAATTATCAGAAAGTTTAAGGGTAAAATTAACTACATACTTTGGATTTTTTAGAAGTGTCACAATTTCAGTGATTCTATCGCAATATAACTGGAAATCCTTAAGGAAATACTTTCAGACCTGTGATCTGACCAAGTCAAGTCATTAGAGATGATTTAAGCAGCATCCAAAAAGATCCTAAATTCTCCAAAAGAAGTAACCTTAGTTTTACATCCTATGGAACAAATACCTAAACTATTAAGAGGACTTATACACAAGAAGAGCAGTTTAAAGTTGCTTTGAAAAAATAATTAACGAGTCTGAGTCAGTCTTTGAAAACATGAACTTTTAAAAAACCCACTGCATTGGCTAGCATTCCAGAGCCTGAAAGTTCTAACTTTCTTACTTTTTTCTTTCTAAAGCAGTTCTTAAACTTGCCTCTGGTATTTTTTAAAATATGCTCAGAACTCTTAAGGCTCCAGCAGTTTTTTAACTAGTAAAATAAACACAGCAATTGAGTACCTGCAGTTCTGCTAACAGGACTGTTTGTATTCTAAGCCCCATCCACAAAGGCTACAGAGAAAAATATCCAGTATAAACAAATATTACTTAGATACCAGTGGCATCTCAAAGCAGCACACCCAAGTCTCAAAATGCGAAAGGGAGAAATTTTCCACTCCCACCATGCTTAACTCCCTGGCAAACTTCAGGTCAGACAGAAGGGACTGAAACTGCCTCTGTTTCCGTGAAGGTGGGGAGCGAATGTGGGTGTGAAACAAGTCAGTAATACTTTTTCTTCATTTTTTCCCCTTCTTTTTTCCTTTAGTGCATCTCCTCTTGTCCCTGTTTGTCTCCTTTCTCTGTATCCCCCAGTGTCAGCTGTTCCCCAGTTCCGACAGAAGCAGCTTTATCCTTCAGTCTCCCTGCTCACCATCAGTCTCTGGACTTCACACGACACACACACGTAGCCATCGCTGAAAATACTGTCAAAGTAATACACACAGTAGGGCAAAGAGCAAGAATGAAGTGGGCTGGGGTTAAGACAGGGCAGAATGTGTCCACACATTTTTGTACCACCTGAACTTCCAGCTGAGAAGGAGGCTGAGCCCTCTAGGGGAAAAGAAGCTAGAGTCTCAGAAACGGAGGGAGTGAGGCACAGCGGGCCCCAGAGGGACCCTGCCCTCTCTCAGGCTGTCCAGTGGCTGGGGCCTTTGCAGCTGGGGTCTTCATACAGGACCACCGTTTCCAGGCCTGGAGAGGCTTCTCTCTCTGGTCTGGCCTTTGCTTCTACTCCCACGACTGACAATCGAGGAAGGAAGTCACGTTGGACTTTGCAACGGGGCCCAGCTGAGTCCCTGATCGTATCCATGGAAAGCTGTCTTCCCCAAGCTCTTCTACATCTCTTTGCTGATTCTCAGCACTGCTGCTCAGTTGTGCCCTCCGTTTACACTTACTGGTGCTGCTGCTGCTAAGTCGCTTCAGTCGTGTCCGACTCTGTGTGACCCCATAGACGGCCTCCTACCAGGCTCCTCCGTCCCTGGGATTCTCCAGGCAAGAACACTGGAGTGGGTGCCATTTCCTTCTCCAATGCATGAAAGTGAAAAGTGAAAGTGAAGTTGCTCAGTCGTGTCCGACTCTTAGTGACCTCATGGACTGCAGCCTACCAGGCTCCTCCGTCCATGGGTTTTTCCAGGCAAGAGTACTGGAGTGGTACACTTACTAGCTGCCCTCAACCCAAGCCCTACTCTAAAATAAAAGTCTGTGCCTTATTCAATTGTAAGTATAATAACTGTAACTGTATATAACAGCTACAGGGGTGAGAAGACCAAATAAACTAAAACTAGTAAAGGGCTTAGAAAGGGGTTTGGCACGTGAAAGTACAAGGTAAGAATCTGCTAAAATGAAAATAAATGACCTGTGAACACATATATCCAGATTCAAAGGACAGAAAGTGCTTTGTGATGACAAAATAGACTTCAAACAGAAAAGGAGAGCAAAGACATTAATTCTGTCACTCTGGGTCACCAGTCCAGGAGGACTGCCAAGGGACGGCCCATGTAACCAGTCGTACCTTCGTGCTCTGTGTTAAAGCGCTTCTGGCCTGGTCCTGAGATGCTTCTACAGTGAGGAAGGAACGCGTGTGCTGAAACCACGGATTCTAGAATGGAAGTGTGAGAGTTCACACACGGTCTGGGGTGTACTGAATCTGACCACTCAAGCACTACGGTCATTTGCACTCTTTCATGTCTGACTCTCTGCGACCCCATGGACGGTAGCCCATTAGGCTCCTCTGTTCACGAGGTTTTCCAGGCAAGGATACTGGAGTGGGTTGCCATGCTCTCCTCCAGGGGATCTTCCTGACCCAGGGATGGAACCCAGGTCTTCTGCATTGCAGGCAGATTCTTTACCTTCTGAGCCACCAGGGAAGCTTTGTATTAATACTACATAGACACTATTATTACTATTATTTAAGAAGCTTCATTGTATCTTCTAAAAAACGGTAAGAGTTTGAAGTTAAACATGTAAAGGCAAAGGAATTTTTCTTTCGGGGTGAGGCTATAGTGAGATGAAAGGACAGTTACAGGCTGTAAAACTGACGGCAGAAAAGGGCAGAGAAAATACAGGGCAATATGGACACAAGGGAGACAACGGTGAGAAAATAGGGCCAGCTCCATGCAGTGAGACTATCTCTCGTGCTTGTAAGATGTGACTAAAGAAATATTATAATGACTCCAAAAGCTAGTGTAAACAGGGAACAAATGCATTCCAAATATGGAGCTACATACCTCAAAAGTACAAAATTGCCTCATGAATACAAAAGCTCTGGTTTTAACTTAATCTTCCCTATTTAAAAATTGCTTTTAAGACAAAAATATTTTTTAAAATGTCTGGAGTCTTAAAGGTACCCCTAAACTGGCAATTCCATGTTTTAATTTTTCTATCAATATTTAGCAAAAAAAGTACTGCTACTTTCCCACAAATATCAGAAACACTAATTTAGAGACCTGTAAGGCAACTAATTATTAAAAAATTTCCATAGTTAATAAATTTAACACTCAGAAATGATTAGACATTTCACTTGATGTTCTCTGGATGACAGTAATAAAACATTAAGCTTTAAGAAAGAAATATATTTGATTGATGTTTTTTTAAACAAAATACATCATTTATAATAAAAAAGTACTTCTCAGAGTAATTCAAGGAATATAATTAATTTGCTTTAAAAATAAATCCTTTGAATCCTTGTTTAATAAAAAGTATTAGCACTGATAGTTTTAATCTACAGAAATGGACTTGAAAGATTTTCCAAGTTTGTTATGTTAAAAATATGTAGTGTTGAAGTTTTAAGCTTCTCTAAATTTTAGCATTATACCTTGAAGAGTTCTAACTTCTGCCAGAAGGAAAGTATGCCTCCATTAAACAAGAAATTTCCATTACTCCTATCTTAAGAAGTCACACCCCATACAACTAATGGCAGGAAAACATTTCAATTCAAACCTCTGACACCCTTAAGCCTGGAGGCAAAATTAAAAAAACAAAAATACAAAAATAAAACACAACTCACATTTTCAAGGAAGAAAGGAAACCCTGCTAAATAAGTAACAATTATGCTGAAGAATTTATATGCTAAGCACGGCTGAATGTAAAAACACTAGAGCAGTCAACCATAGCTTTAGCACTTTGAGTATGATTAACAGAATGAACTTTCAAAGGTCAATTAAATGTCAACACACTTTAAAGAGATATTCTTCTTAAGGCTGGTCAGTGTATAATAGTACCTCACGACTTAGGGGTACCCTTAAGGGTAATGTGCATGTGATGCATGCACTTGCACACATATTTACATGTCACTAGCCAATAAGGACGAAATGCAAAGTAAATCATAAATGTTAAGATTAAAGTATATCCAAAAGCTGATCCTATTTATTCCATCAGAGGAAGTCATTCACAGAGCTGATCCTTTATTGCCCTAATACACCATTCTGCAAATTCATCCCCCCACCAACCTTCCCTGAATACCTGTGGTTAAATAACTTATCCCCAAAGCCACCTGGCATTCGAAAACTACCCACTTTGGCATCTGTGGGACAGAACACGACCAGTGCCCATTCAGGACACTGTCACCCAGCAACTCAGCAAGAGCCCCCACTCCATCCATTAAGGAAGGCCAAATTGGCCCAGAACCTCAGAAGGAGCAGGAATCATTATCAACATCACCTGGCCCAAACCTCTCCACATTCACGGGAAACAGAAGCAAAAAGGCAGAGCAACTTGGCCTGGTCCCCAGGCCCCCTACCAGACAGCAAGCCCAGTGTTCCTTAGTTCAGCATTTTCTTGTCTGAATCAAATCTATCACAGACTGGTTCTCCATTAGGACTTTAACAGCAGGTTATAAGTAACCAAATAGCAGTGGCTACATCGGAATTCAGGGGAAGATGGAATCTTTTAAGATGTTAATGATCTGTCTGGGAAGGTTCCAAGAGGAGCTGGAAATTGAAGATGAGTAGAATGCGGATGGTTGGTGGGGAGGCCTCACTGAAGAGGGAAGCAGGGTGAGCTAAGGCCCCTGGTGGGTGAGCTAAGCACCTCTCCATGCACAGATGGGGACCCTGGCTTTCGAACAGGAGGAGGTGGGACAGACAAAGAGGGAGAAAAGGATTTCTACTTTAGAAAACTGAGACAAAGACAGAAAAGGCTAACCTCGAGACAGGTTTGCCAGAAAGAATGGAGATGGGGAGAACGATCCAAAGTGCCTCGTAGGGGTCTAGTAATATTCATAGTATTATAGGGCTGTTGTAAGGAACTAGTGAGCTGATGCGAGAAAAGAGCACTCTGAAAAGTCTAAAAGCTCTAGAAAGTAAAGATGTTTTAGAAGTCAGCAGGCAAGAACCTCTCTAATCATGGCCCCGTGTGTTGACAGCATACCGCTCTCTGCAAAGGCAAACTTGCAATCGAATTCTGGGTCTATTCGTATGAGGTCAGAGATAGAAACATCTTCCTTCAGTGACTCCAGAAGCTAGAGCCCAAGGAGGGAATAGATGGCCACCATCCACAAGTCTCTGTAGGCTGAGGATCACTGATACTAAAATCCAAATCCAGGGTTACAGTTCTGAGGCAGACCACATCATCCATGGTTTTCTCACTGAATCTAAGTAGTATATAAAGTGCCAAATAAGGTGGCACAGCAAGGGAGGGGAGGGGCGGCCTTCAAGAGTGGGCTGTAAGCGGGAGCTGTGGCGGGCACCCCCTCTGGCCCCTGGCCCTCGGCTCCACTGTGACCACTTGGCAGGTGACCTTCCCTGTGTCCACTTCTAGGCACTGCCTTCCTCTTCTGCCCCTCTTTCACAGAAACTCCCCAGGTTTAAAAAGGAATTATGAAGTTACCAAAGTAAAAGCTACATATATGGAGTATATACTGAGTGCCAGTTATTAGCCGCCAGTAATTGGTACCTTATGTAATTCCCCAAACAACTCCCAGGTGGCAGGAACCACTATCCTCATTTTTAAGTATGGAAACCAAAGCTTACGGGGTCACCTACGTAGTAAATGGCAAAGTCAGGACTTCAATCAGGTGTGGCTGACTCTTCAGCCGAGGCTTTGAATCTTCCTCCTAAACTCTACCCCCGTTTTCTTCAATAACCAGGAAAATCCTGACTATGTGTTAGGGATGTTATGGATACAGAAGTTATAAGAGCTAATATACAGTTTGTGGGCTTCCCTGGTTGCTCTCAAGGTAAAGAATCTGCCTGCAATGCAGGATACCAAGGTTCAATCCCTGGGTTGGGAAGATCCCCTGGAGAAGGGATGGGCTACCCAAGAATACTCCAGTATTCTTTCCTGGAGAATTCCAAGGACTGAAGAACTTGGCGGGTCACAAAGACTCAGACATGATTGAGCGACTAACATACGGTCTGTAGATGAAAGTTTTGGAGGAGAAGGCCAAGCGCTGGGTTCACCACACACACCTGCCTGCCTGCTGTCAGCCTCCGGACTAAACTCTTTCACTGTGAGTGCGGCATTATGTGGAGGGCACGGCTTTCCACCCGGCATTCCTGCTCTGATCTCCCCCAGGTCTCCTATCCCTTCCGGTCCTTTTCCAATTATTTGCCTGAAACCTTATCTGGACAGTTGAAGAGGAGGCAGCTGGCACTCTGACAGATCACACACAGACTGGGGTGGGGGTGGTCTCATAGTAGGAGGGATCTCTTGTGCCTTGAGACAACCTTAATTCTGCTTGCAGGAGCGGTTCATGGAGGGCTCCGTGGCCACACAGCCCCACTAAGAGGCGAAGCCAATCTATCTGGGGCTGGAGGAGAAGTGGTGAGAGCAGTGGGCATATGGGGAGGCTTTTCCAGCGTGCCTGGAAAGCAACAGTTGCCATTAAACACGGGCAAGAAAACACTAACATTAATTCTCAAGATTTAGTGTGATAAACTCTTTCTGGGAAGAATACAGTTTCCAGAGTCTGCTCACAGATAGTCTGACTCTTCCAGTGTTGGAAGGCGCCCAGGAGTCTGAAGTTTTGCAAGAACTACAGGAGATTCTGATATGGGGGTCTAAGGATCTCGATTTCTGATACACAGCCCTAACTGCCTACAGGGCTGCCCAACCAGCAAACCTGCTCTCAGGTGACCTTACATTCTATAAAGACAGCTTGTTCACATAGCAATGCCAGGTTCTGGGTGGAGTGGTTACTTTTAAATAAGGCCACCAGGCTTTCCAGAAGTTTCCACACTCATAAATGTTAGGGACTTATTTTTCTGATGTCACTAATACACACACACACCCCACATCTGTCTGAAGACCCTTTCAGCAAGATGCTTCTGACAGTACTTACTTTCTATCTGGTGTAAGACTGGAGATGACATTCTCACTGAATATTTAAGTGATTTCAAAAGTTATACTTTTTATCATTCAACTGAACTGCCCTGAAAAGTTTACTTCAAGCTATTTAAAAAAATGAGTTTAAAATCCAGACAGCACTCAAGTAAAATATTAAGGATATGATTAGGACATTTAACTAGACATTCAATCACAATGCAAACAGCTACTGATTAAGAAACACACCTCTTCACAGGTTGTGTTCTTCAAAGAAAGTGAGGTCATAAAATGTATTATGTTAAATCAATATTACTATCTTTCTCCTAGAAACCCTATCATTGTTCTTTGTCTCTTTCCAAATCTGTATCTTTATTTTAAGCTATACACTTTCAGGCTACAAACTGGAATTAAGCTCAGTTTTTCTGTTGGATTTTTATACCTTCTTCTTTCCCCTAAAGTATGGTAACAATTCTCCTTTAGGATGGGCAAGTTATTATTTTTATCTGAGTACCTGGTATTTTATTCAGCAAATATTTGTTGAGTATTGGTATTTATGCATTCATGTTTTCAAAAAATCAACTTTTCTTATTATAAACTTCTTGAGCAAAAAAAAATGCTGAGCGGAGCACCTGGCCTCTAGAAGGCACTGCATGAATAGTGAGAAAACCTGGGGAATATATCATTGAGAGAACAAGATAATTTCTCCTGATTCAGTACTGAGTCCACATTTCATAGTGGAGACAATTCTGGTTAGGGAAAATGTTTCATTTCACTTTGTACGGAAAAAATGCAGGTTATCAAGATAACCAAAAGTTCACACTGCACTGTATTGCAACATAACCTGTCAAGACATTATTTCAATACCATTTAAAGGCCAAACCTTTAACATTAATCATTTATCAAAATTATACATGTCACTAAGATATCCCAACAAAGAAGATTATGTAAGTGAGCCTTTTTGGCCTCGGTGATAACTGAACACAGCAGCTATTTTCAACCCTTCATTAAAATTAGATCAAGATATACTTGCATTGTGGGTTACCACTCCTGCAGGGAAGATTTACATTAGTTAAGATTTACTTTGGTTGGAAGTGACAATTTCTTTTACTTCTTTGTCGGAAACTAGACTTCCCTCCCCCCAACAGCCTTCACTGGAAAGTTTTCCGTAGAAAGCAGCAGCAATTCGGAAAAACACCACCAAACAGCCGTCCTGTTTACTGTCTCCCAGGGGTAACCAAAGCTCTGTTTTCGTTTTAAACAGAGTCCGGAGGGCGTGAAGGGGCTGCTGGGGCACCTGCTACTTCACCTTGAGCTTGGCTCCGTCCCCAGCCTGGCCCTATACAACTTCGAGGGCTGCCGCAAAGCTGGCCAGTCCTGGGGCGATGGGGAATGGATTTTCACCCCGCACCCGGAGAGCGACCCTCACATATAGATGTTTGAAAACACGAGGCTGACAAGTTCCTTCTCCGGGACTGAAGGGGGCGGGGAGGTAGGGGGGACGGTTCCCGGCGCACGTCAAGGTCTCGGCCCGGCGCTTCGCTGTCCAGCTCGCACTGAGGCCCAGGCAGAACCGTGACCCGAGTTCGCCTCGGAATCTGGGGGATGGGGGTGGGGAGGGAGGGTGCCGCGATGGTCGCGCAGCTGAAG
>SJYQ01003344.1:270470-310290 GCA_006410935.1 Redunca redunca | reverse complement strand
GCCCCGCCCCGGCCCCGCCCCGGCCCCGCCCCTGCCCGCTCCCTCCAATGAGTGAGGCCTGCTGGGGCCAGCTCCGTCCAATAAGAAGCCGGGAAGCGCGGCCCGGCCCCGGGAGGCGAGCCAATACGAGGCGACTCCGGCAACACACCCGCCCTGAGCCCTGGGAGCCTTCTGCTCCGAGGGCGGTGGGGGAAGTGGACCGCTGCCGGAACGACTGGGTTGGGCCGGGCGGAGCCGCCGAGCGTAGGTTTAGTCCGGGGGAGCGCCGGGCTGCAGGGCGGTACTAAAGTATGAGATGCAGACGAAAGTGGGGACACTGGACGCTCCTCCTTGTAGTTGTCCTGCTCCCCACCCCGAACTTACACTCCTTTTCTGGCCGAAGTTCACGCAGAAAAGCAAGCCGCACAAACTCGCTGCGGCCGGTGACTGTCCCGGTTCAGGCCTGGCCTTTCCTCTGGGGCTCTGCGCCAAGGGTTCCGTCAGGCAGCGCTCGAGATGCTGCGCCGCAGTCCGTAGCTCTTGTTTCTGCCCTTAATAAAATCGTCGGAATGCTAGGGATCTGCAAGTGGGGGTGGGGGTGGGGGGACGGGGGTCAGTTTCCATCCTGCTGCAAAACGCAGGTGCTCATGGCACTTGCCAGGTCTTTTTTTCTTTCTAAAAGAAAATTGCAATGAAAAATAATACAAAAACTAATTTCTGTATGCAAGTCATCTTTACTGTGAGCTTTATTTCTTTAAGAAACTCGCATTCTATCTTCAAAGGGCGTTAAATTATATAGCCAATAGCAGCAGCAGACTATTACATACTCCTGTTTAGTCGCTAAGTCGTGTCCGACTGTTTTGCGATCCCGCCAGGCTCCTCTGTCCATGGGATTTTTCCAGGAGTGACTTGCCGTTTCCTTCTCCAGGTATATAGTATGTATGTAACATTAACGCACACACAGAGGACAGACTTAAACAGACCACTGGTTATAAAAAACTGGAGCTGTTAACACAAAAGCTTGCAAATTGTAAGCACTCTATTGTTTCTTTGCTGTGAATAGGATTACCCATTTGTTGTTGGTCATGCAAGGCTTGTAAGCTTTATTGAGAGCTCTTTACTGAAAGCGAATTACGTATGATGAAAACAGTTTTGATAACATATTTGCAAATGTTAAAATCAAACCACATTTATCTGTACTTCAAATAGCTGGCACCTTCAGTTTATTTCTTCTGGTAATAGACTTTGCATTTAAACATTTTTGTGCAGATATGACCTCTTCCTTCTGCATGCATTTTTAAAAATAATTTTATTTATTTATTTTGGCTGTTCTGGGTCTTCCTTGCTGCAGAGGCTTTCTCTAGTTGTGGTGAATGGGGACTACCGTATAGTTTGTACAGGCTTCTCTTGTTGCAGAGTACAGGCTTTGGGGTGTGTGGACTTCTCATTGTGGCACATGGTCTCAGCAGTTGCTGTTCCCCCTACGCTAGAGCACGGGTTAAATAGTTGGGGCACCTGGGCTACCTGCTTCAGGGCATTTGAGATCTTCCCAGACCAGGACTGGAAGCCGTGTCCCTACATCGGCAGGTGAAATTCTTTACCACTGAGCCACCAGAGAAGCCCTGCTTAAAGTATTTTGCTGACCAGATTTTGTTTTTTAATGATGATTTGCACAATGAACCAAAAGAAGGAAAAGGAGAAAAAGAGAGAGGTCAAACAAGTGATGAATGGCTTTTGTTACCATCTTGCTTTCGTGATTGAAACTTACCACACCTTGTCAACTTTAAGTGATAGTGTGGACCTTAGGGCTTCCCTGGTGGCTTAGAGCATAAAGCATCTGCCTGCAATGTGGGAGACCTAGGTTCGATCCCTGGGTTGGGAAGAAAAATGGCAACCCACTGCAGTATTCTTGCCTGGAGAATCCCATGGACAGAGAAGCCTGGTAGTCCACAGTCCATGGGGCTGCAAAGAGTCAGACATGACTGAGCACCTTCACTCACTCAAGACTAAGATTTATCAGATGATTCAGATTCTAGATTGACCTGGACCAAAGCTCTTAATGACTAATTCGGTCATAAAAGGTCAATATCCCTAACTCTGTCTGCCTTATGGAGGGATGTTGAGGTTCAACCATAGGAGCATTTTGTCAACAGTGTGTTTTCTCTAGGATGTTGTGCTGAGTCTTTTCGACAGGCATGTGTCAATATACTAGCCCAATAGCAGCCTATTAATATTTCCTCTGACTGCACATTTTTCCATCTGAAATATTTTTTGAGTCCATCAGTTTTACTTCAAACTAGATGCCTCTTAATTCTAGAGCAAAGCTGTACTTCTGAGCGTCTTCCTTCCAACCCCTTTCTTTGTTTCCTTTTTCTCTCTTTTTTAATGGAGAAGATGCTATGAGAAAAATTGAATGTATGCTGTGACTGGCAATATGCACAGTTTTACATGGAAATGGTTATTGTCTGGGTCAGATTTCCACCCATATAATCAAGGAACTTTGCAGGCATTTATTAGGGCTTCCCAGGTGGTGCTAGAGGTAAAGGACCCACATGCCAATGCAGGAGACATAAGTGAAACTGGTTCAATTCCTGTGTCAGGAAGATCCCCTGGAGAATGGCATGGCAATCCACTCCAGTACTCTTGCCTGAACAATTCCATGGACAGAGGAGCCTGGTGGCCTACAGTCCATGGGATCACAAAGAGTCAGACATGACTGAAGTGACTTAGCACTCACACATTAGGGATTCGCTTAAGGCAATTGTGCTTAATTTTCAAAGAGGAAACCAAAGGCATATTTTAAGAGATATTTCCATGTGTCATAATGTAATTTGTTTACTTTGTTCAGAAATATGCAATCTAGTACAGAAGTTTAAATATTACTTCTAACAAATGTACATATGGTAACACTACAATGTGAAATTTGCTAAATTTAATTGAACCAACAGTTGTTATTTTCAACTAATTAACTGCACAGATTTCACTTTCTGACTGAAAATTGTGGAAGAATTAATGAATATGAATCAAATAGGCATGACATATTAAGTGTAAGACAAAACCAGTATTGGGTGTTAGCAATCTATTACAGGGAATGAATATTTTATTAATTCTCTGGATGATATTCATGATTCTACCATGGTGATGCTTCATTCACTAAGTGATAGTTTCAAAGATTTTTCTTAATGATTTTTTCATCAGTTGTCCAAATGGGACAGGAGAGCTGTTGCTGATTTAGAGATCGCTCAGTCTTAACACATATTTAAATGTAATTACTGCTGAGTTTTCCAAATTTGCTGGTATATTGAGTGAAGCAATATCACAGCATCATCTTTCAGGATTTGAAATAGTGCCACTGGAATTCCATCACCTCCACTAGCTTCGTTCATAATGATGCTTTCTAAGGCCCACTTGACTTCACATTCCGGGATGTCTCGCTCTCAGTGAGTGCTCACACCATCGTGATTATCTGGGCCATGAATATCTTTTTTGTACAGTTCTTCTGTGTATTCTTGCCACCTCTTCTTAATATTTTCTGCTTCTGTTAGGTCCATACCATTTCTGTCCTTTATCGAGCCCATCTTTGCATGAAATGTTCCCTTGGTATCTCTAATTTTCTTGAAGAGATCTCTAGTCTTTCCCATTCTGTTGTTTTCCTCTCTTTCTTTGCATTGATCACTGAGGAAGGCTTTCTTATCTCTTCTTGCTATTCTTTGGAACTCTGCATTCAGATGCTTATATCTTTCCTTTTCTCCTTTGCTTTTCACTTCTCTTCTTTTCACAACTATTTGTAAGGCCTCCATTTGTTTTCCATGGGGATGGTCTTAATCCCTGTCTCCTGTACAATGTCATGGACCTCCGTCCATAGTTCAAGCTGGTTTTAGAAAAGTCAGAGGAACCAGAGAACAAATTGCCAACATCCGCTGGATCATCAAAAAAGCAAGAGAGCTCCAGAAAAACATCTATTTCTGCTTTATTGACTATGCCAAAGCTTTTGACTGTGTGGATCACAATAAACTGTGGAAAACTCTGAAAGAGATAGGAATACCAGATCACCTGACCTGTCTCTTGAGAAACTTGTATGCAGGTAAGGAAGCAACTGTTAGAACTGGACATGGAACAACAGACTGGTTCCAAATTGGCAATGGAGTACGTCAAGGCTGTATATTGTCACCCTGCTTATTTAACTTATATGCAGAGTATATCATGAGAAATGCTGGGCTGGAAGAAACACAAGCTGGAATCAAGATTGCCGGGAGATATATCAATAACCTCAGATATGCAGATGACACCACCTTTATGGCAGAAAGTGAAGAGGAACTCAAAAGCCTCTTGATGAAAGTGAAAGAGGACAGTAAAAAAGTTGGCTTAAAGCTCAACATTCAGAAAATGAACATCATGGCATCTGGTCCTAATACTTCATGGGAAATAGATGGGGAAACAGTGGAAACAGTGTCAGACTTTATTTTTTTGAGCTCCAAAATCACTGCAGATGGTGATTGCAGCCATGAAATTAAAAGACGCTTACTCCTTGGAAGGAAAGTTATGACCAACCTAGACAGCATATTCAAAAGCAGAGATATTACTTTGCCAACAAAGGTCCGTCTAGTCAAGGCTATGGTTTTTCCAGTAGTCAGGTATGGATGTGAGAGTTGGACTGTGAAGAAAGCTGAGCACCGAAGAATTGATGGTTTTGAACTGGGATGTTGGAGAAGACTCTTGAGAGTCCCTTGGACTGCAAGGAGATCCGACCAGTCCATTCTAAAGATCAGTCCTGGGTGTTCTTTGGAAGGACTGGTGCTAAAGCTGAAACTCCAGTACTTTGGCCACCTCATGCGAAGAGTTGACTCATTGGAAAAGATCCTAATGCTGGGAAGGATTCGGGGCAGGAGGAAAAGGGGACGACAGAGGTTGAGATGGCTGGATGGCATCACCGACTTGATGGGCATGGGTTTGGGTAGACTCCGGGAGTTGGTGATGGACAGGGAGGCCTAGTTTGCCACAGCACACTAGGGGGTCGCAAAGAGTCGGACACGACTGAGTGACTGAACTGAACTGAAATGTAAGTAGGGAAGCTGTGACTTTGGGGGTAATTTAGCATTTGTAAAGATAATTTTTTTAATGTAAGACTTAAGGTCTTCTATAAATTGTATCACATGATCAGTGGTAATATGACCAATGATAATATTACTTTCTCTGTATTTTTACGTTTGAGATACTGTCATCTTAATATTGTTTCATCAGTGAGCATAACATATAAATGGATTCCCATTTTCTGGATTTTGATCATTGATTTGGCTCTGGATTTTCGTGTGTCTTAAACAAACTGGATTCTCATGTGAGTTTTCTTCAATCCACTGGATCCAATTTGCTGGTTTGAAGATATTGTTATTAGGAACAGTGAAATAATATCTATATATAGAGAGCATGGATAAATAATTTGCTTGTTTTCCTTTCTATTTTGGACTCAAATGGGGAAAAATTCATTTTGTGAACCACAATATCAGATGCTTTTAACACTGCTTTTACAAAACATAATTTTCTTATTTCTTGAACCTAACCCTGGAGTGTTTCCTTGTTGTAGGATATGTTTATAGTAACAGTTGTTTATAAGCATGTGAAGGAACAGAGAGAAAATTCCAGAAATCACAGATGATAAGCACTCTAAACTTCTGTCCCTGTTTTATCTTGGGCCACAGTCCTTAAAGAAAATTGTTTTAAAGTTAGTATTAGGAAAAATTTTGTTTCTTCTGAATTAGATCTTTGAGTTATCAAGGTGCTCTGAACTAAATTTACAGCTTGATTTAGGAAGGTATTATGGCCCCCTTCACTGTGTTTTTAAATATATATAAACATAATATTTATCCTGTCTTCATTTATTTATTTTTCACCTATTTAAGAGCTGACTCATTTGAAAAGACCTGATGCTGGGAAAGATTGAGGGCAGGAGGAGAAGGGGATGACAGAGGATGAGATAGTTGGATGGCATCACCAACTCAATGGACATGAGTCTGGGTGAACTCCGGGAGTTGGTGATGGACAGGGAGGCCTGGTGTCCTGTGGTTCATGGGGTCGAAAAGAGTCGGACACGATTGAGCCACTGAACTGAACTGATACATTTCTATCTAATATTTTTATGTGTATGTTTTATTTAAGTTATCTAAAATACTTTCTGAAATGTTAATACCATGTTATTAAATGCATATGTGTGCTGTGCTTAGTGGCTCAGTGGTGTCAAATTCTTTGCGATCTTGTGGACTGTAGCCTATTAGGCTCCTCCATCCATGGGATTCTCCAGGCAAGAATAGTGGAATGTGATGCCATGCCCTCCTCCAGAGGATCTTCCCAAACGCAGGGATCGAATACAGGTGTCCCTAGTTGCAGGCGGCTTCTTTACCATCTGAGCCACCAGGGAAGCCCTATTAAAGGCATAATGACAGGTCTTGAGCCGTAGGTAAACCCTGGGTCTCCTGAGCTCATATCACTCACAGAGACTGTGTAGTAAGGGCAGCAGGAAGAAGATTCTGTTGTTCCTTCTCAGAAGAAGCAGAATCTGATTCACCAGGCACAACATCTCAAAACCGTTTTCAGAGAGGCAGAAAAATATAGTGGTACATGATAGGGAAAGTTTATTACACTTATTTTTTAAAGTTATGGGAAACATATATTTATGGGTTTTCTGCAAAATCAGGGGTTTAACTCAAAAATAGGATATTTGACTTAGATACAAACTGAAATGCATAGTATAAATTATGCTAAAATCATGGTCACTTCCCACATTATCCATCAGTAGTTGTTATGCTTAATACAGTAATCCCTCAGAGTATGTTTCAAATGCAATAAACCTTTCCACTAGGATTAGTATACACCCATTTCCTTCAATTTTAGTAGTCTCTTTTAGAAAATAAACAAGGCATCTGCTTGTTTTCAGATAATATCCATCATGGTTTTATTTTCAAAGGTTAGCCTACTAAGATCTTTTTTTAGAACCACTGCAGAACTTCATCTTATCGTTTTGTTTTGTTTTATGAGATATGTAATTAACTCTAACTCACAGATTAAGAAAACCATATATCCCTTTGAAATACAGTCTTTACACAAAATTGATGGTTGCACCCCTTTTCCTGGCCAACAAGTTGGTATGTAGGAGGTGCTCAGTGAAGAAAAAGCAACTCGACCTGACTTAAATTATAAAAATATTTTTAATCAGCTCTTATAATTTGCAGTCCACTTTACTACCATGAAAAAAGAAATGAATAACTAGCCGATAGAAGGTAGAAGATGAGAGATAAGACCAAAAGTGGGGAGATGGATAGAAGTGCCAAGAGCCTCACTCCACACAGAAGGGCGTCAAGAAACTGAGCAACATTTACTGGATGAGAAACACATCTGTCAGTAGATATTTCTAAATTACAAGGAGCAAAACGTAATAATGCAATTATCAAAGTTGTAGAGATGTTGAGGAAAGAACTACTGTAAAGGAACTAAAACCTCATTTCACACAGTTGAGGGTCAAGCGCATAAAGAGATAAAAAGACAAATATATATATGTACATTATTCTTTAAATTTCATGTGTTCTTTTCAAATAAGGTTATTATTTCATTTTTCCAAAAGCAGACACACATGAAAGACTTTTTCTTTTGGGGGATGTTGCCATTGGGCAGGAGGAGAATTATTGTTTGATTTTTTTTAAGTGTGAATATTGTGTCTTTTTGAATTAATATATATTGGTGTTAGTTTCAGGTGTACAAAACAGTGAATCAGTTATACGTATACATATATTCACCCTTTTTAAGATCTTTTCCCCCTATATGTCATTACAGAGTATTGAGTAGAGTTTCTTGTGCTAAACAGTAGGTCCTTGTTGCTTTGCTGTTGTGCAGTAGCTGAGTCATGTCAACTCTTCGGTGACCCATTGGACTGTAGCCCCCAAGGCTGGTCTGGCCATAGAATTTCCTAGGCAAGAATACTGGAGTGGGTTGCCATTCCTTCTCCTTGCTGCTTACCTATTTTATATATAGCAGTGTGTATATGTTAATCCCAAACTCCTGGTTAATCTCTCCTCCCCTTTGGTAAGGGCTTCCAGTGGCTCAGTGGTAAAGAACCAGCCTGTCAGTGCAAGACATGTGAGCTTGATCCCTGGATCAGGAAGATCCCCTGGAGAAGGAAATGGCAACCCACTCCAGTAGTCTTGCCTGAGAAATCCCATGGACTGAGGAGCCTGGCGGGCTACGGTTCATGGGGTTGCAAGAGGCCAACAGGACAATAAACAACAAACCCTTTTGGTAATCACAATTTTGTTTCCTATGTCTGTGGCTCTATTTCAGCTTTGTAAGTAAGTTCATTCGTATCATTTTTTCAATGAAAGTCTTCAATGTTGCAAAAAAGTTTTAGCATGAAATTTATTAAAGATAAATGTAACAAATCAATATAAGTTGAAAAACCGGAGTTGTAAAGTATTTAGGGTAGGATAAATACTGGATTTAGGCCATAGTATGCTGAAATACAAGCATTAATCGGGAATGTATCAATATATGGTGGTTTTAAGAGAGCAAATACAATGGATACATTGTGAAATTATTATGTTTTCTTCACAAGCAATTCATAATGTGGTAGACTATCTTTTTTATTTTGTGCTTGAGAACAACTGTGCCTCCGGAGCGCACAGATTCTAGTACAGACTGGGTACGGAAGGGTGTTTGTTAAATGCCTGTTTGTTTTTTAATTGCATCGTTTGAAACCATTTGACTCAGCACCAGGAAGACTCAATAGAAAATGTGTTCAATTGTGAACTCTGTAGCTTGAGAAATGAATGAAAATTATGCAGAAGATTCTGTGGAAAGTTACAAAGGAATTAGAAATCTGGCACACAGAATATTTGAGGAATTGATATTTATGAGTTTGGGGGTTCCAGATTTTTCAGATGTGATTCATTGCTAATTTTCTGTGTCAGTGAAGGAGAAGATTGGGGCTGCTTTGAGGTGCTCCCCTGGGGATCTTTTGGAATCAGTTCTTGGATAAAAGGGAAATAAATCTACTATACTAGTAGTCTGCATCGTAAATATTCAAAAGCAAGGAAAAGAATAATTAGTAGAAACCATGAAGGAAGAGTTTCAGAAAAACATCTATTTCTGCTTTATTGACTATGCCAAAGCCTTTGACTGTGTGGATCACAATAAACTGTGGAAAATTCTGAAAGAGATGGGAATACCAGACCACCTGACCTGCCTCCTGAGAAACCTATGTGCAGGTCAGGAAGCAACAGTTAAAACTGGACATGGAACAACAGACTGGTTCCAAATTGGCAAAGGAGTACATAAAGGCTGTATATTGTCACCCTGCTTATTTAACTTATATGCAGAGTACATCATGAGAAATGCTGGGCTGGAAGAAGCACAAGCTGGAATCAAGATTGCCGGGAGAAATATCAATAACCTCAGATATGCAGATGACACCACCCTTATGGCAGAAAGTGAAGAGGAACTAAAAAGCCTCTTGATGAAAGTGAAAGAGGAGAGTGAAAAAGTTGGCTTAAAGCTCAACATTCAGAAAATGAACATCATGGCATCTGGTCCCATCGCTTCATGGGAAATAGATGGGGAAACAGTGGAAACAGTGTCAGACTTTATTTTTGGGGGCTCCAAAATGACTGCAGATGGTAATTGCAGCCATGAAATGAAAAGATGCTTACTCCTTGGAAGGAAAGTTATGACCAGTCTAGATAGCATATTCAAAAGCAGAAACATTACTTTGCCAGCAAAGGTCCATCTAGTCAAGGCTATGGTTTTTCCAATAGTCAGGTATGGATGTGAGAATTGGACTGTGAAGAAAGCTGAGCGCCGAAGAATTGATGCTTTTGAACTGTGGTGTTGGAGAAGACTCTTGAGCGTCCCTTGGACTGCAAGGAGATCCAACCAGTCTATCCTAAAGGAGATCAGCCCTGGGTCTTCTTTGGAAGGAATGATGCTAAAGCTGAAGCTCCAGTACTTTGGCCACCTCATGCGAAGAGTTGACTCATTGGAAAAGATCCTAATGCTGGGAGGGATTGGGGGCAGGAAGAGAAAGGGGACGACAGAGGATGAGATGGCTGGATGGCATCACCGACTCGATGAATGTGAGTTTGAGTGAACTCCGGGAGTTGGTGATGGACAGGGAGGCCTGGCGTGCTGCGATTCATGGGGTTGCAAGGAGTTGGACATGACTAAGTGACTGAACTGAACTGAAATGAACTGATGAAGGAAGAAAAGGGGTGTGTGTGTGTATCTGAGGGACTAAACTGAATCAGTGTTTGGATCACCACATATTTGGATTGCCTGTCAGTAGATAAAGAAAAGGATAAATATAAAAAACAAGTGCAGGAAAAAAATTAAAGAATCATTATGGGAGTAAAAATTACTGTCAGAATGTAATGTTTTTTAATCCTAATGTGTAAACTTTTATTTTATAATGTGCTCTACCATCTGGAGGCTTCCCAGGTGGCTCAGTGGTAAAGAATCCGCCTGCCGATGCAGAAGATGCAGGAGACTCGGGTTCAATCCTTGGGTTGGGAAGATCCCCTGGAGGATGAAATGGCAACCCACTCCAGTATTTGTACCTGAAAAATCCCACAGACAGAGGAGCCTGGGGGGCTACAGTCTATGGGGTCACAAAGAGTTGGATAGGATTGAGCGACTAAGCACACATACAGCCATTTGGAGAGAGTATTCGTGGAAACTACCTGAATTCTAACCAAAGCATTCTCTCGTCAGTGGAATCTTTCCAAAGTTGTCTGAAAATAAATACATCAATAAATGTTGGATTTTTGTTTTAATTTGGAAAGAACCTTCATGTGTGATTGCTGCTGCTGCTGCTAAGTCGCTTCAGTCTTGTCCGACTCTGTGCAACCCTGTGGACTGCAGCCTATCAGGCTCCTCCATCCATGGGATTTTTCAGGCAAGAACACTGGAGTGGGTTGCCATTCCTTCTCCAGTGCATGAAAGGGAAAAGTGAAAGTGAAGTCATTCAGTCGTGTCCGACTCTTCGTGACCCCATGGACTGCAGCCTACCAGGCTCCACCGTCCCTAGGATTTTCCAGGCAAAAACACTGGAGTGGGTTGCCGTTCCTTCTCCAGTGCATGAAAGGGAAAAGTGAAAGTGAAGTCATTCAGTTGTGTCTGACTCTTCGTGACCCCATGGACTGCAGCCTACCAGGCTCCACCGTCCCTGGGATTTTCCAGGCCATTTCCTTCTCCATATGTGTCATTATATCCATTAACTTTCCCTCCACATGAAGAGAAGGCAACTCGGTGTGGCACTCGGGTTAGGAGACATTATTGAGCTTTGCTATTTCCATGGGTCTCAGTGAGACCACTAAGTCCTCTGAGCCTATACAGAGGATGATAATAATAATAAATGGTGTATCTCCTTCCCTGTATTGTCCTGAGGATGGGAGTTGCCAGTTTGCTTGAACATGCTACGCAGACCATTATGTGAGTCACCAACCTTCTCTCTCTCTCTTTTTTTAATTCAAAAGAATTTTAATGTGAGGGACCTTTAAGGAGCAAATCCCTAAGGGTCCAATCCCATAAGAATCACCCATGTTCTTAGCAGCTCCCACTTTATAGAGAATGCAGAGGGGACACAGGTAAAGTTGGGTCCATGACCCTAGGTGCCCAGGCCTCCTAACTAATTACAGGTTCTCACAAGACCTGAAGGGGAGGCAGGAGGCCAGGGCAGTGGGCAAAGAACAGAAATTTTCCTTGCTCCTGGGAGAAAAGAATGGGTGCAAAGGACCAGGGAGAGGCTATGAATTGGGAACTACAGAGGATGAATCAGTTCCTGAAGATTCCAGGATGGGGGGACCCAAGTTCTTTTGTCCTCCAGAGAGAGAATTTCTAAGGTTCACGGGCAAATGTTCAGTGACATCTTCTAAACACAAGAAAAGCTTTGTTATTGTTGCTATAACTTGTTTGTTTTGTTTCAGTGGATCTATGAAGAGCAAAAGAAAAAAAAATGGCCATGAAAATGTAAGACACTCTTCTTCCCCCAGAATTCTCAGAAAATTGGTAGGGTTTGGACATCTGTATCTAGATGACACAGAACAGAATGAAAAAAAAGATAAGCTCTAATTGTATTTGAGGGCTCACTTCTCACTGTTGCTAAAGCCTATGGGGCAGAGAAACAGAAAGGAAAATTGGAGCATGTGGAGATTATTGCTGAAAGTAGGAAATCCAGTGTTGTGTGCTGTACTGCTGTGAAAAATAATTGTTTGAGAAAGCTGAGTATATTTATAATTACAAAATTTTGCTCTTAATATACATCAAACATCATGTTTAACTTGCAGAGGGGAATCTAAATTGTGATCAGTTAAGGATATAGTATGCTGCTGCCGCTAAGTCACTTCAGTTGTGTCTGACTCTATGCGACCCCATAGACTGCAACCCACCTATATCCAAAGGATATAGTATCCCCTCATATAAATATCGGAGAAGGCAGTGGCACCCCACTCCAGCACTCTTGCCTGGAAAATCCCATGGGTGGAGGAGCCTGGTAGGCTGCAGTCCATGGGGTCACAAAGAGTCAGACACGACTGAGTGACTTCACTTTCACTTTTCACTTTCATGCATTGGAGAAGGAAATGGCAACCCACTCCAGTGCTCTTGCCTGGAGAATCCCAGGGATGGGGGAGCCTGGTGGGCTGCCATCTAAGGGGCTGCACAGAGTTGGACACGACTGAAGTGGCTTATCATCATCAGCAGCAGCATCATATAAATATATCCTATACTAAGGATATATTATAGGATATATTTATATGAGGGGCTTTCCTGGTGGCTCAGATGGTAAAGAATCCACCTGCAATGCAGGAGATCCAGGTTCAATCCCTGACTCAGAAAGATCCCCTGGAGAAGGTAATGGCTACAAACTCCAGTACTCTTGCCTGGGAAATCCCGTGGACACAGGAGCCTGTCAGATATGACCTAGTGACTAACACTGTCACTTTCATATTTATATAAGTAAAATAAAATCTAGGTTCTAGATTGGAACCTACTTGTGTTTATGTAGGATTATGGTGATATACACGCTTTTTTGTATTTTCTGAAAATTTTTCAATAAACATGTTTATTTAGAGATAAAAATTTAGAGGTATGTTTATTTCCAATAAATGCTTATTTAGAGATAAAAAAGATAAAAATCTCTTTAAAAGGTACATCACTGACACAGAAACTCTCACTTCTCCCTTGCTATTTTACTTACAAAGTCTATGAATAAAAAAGTATGCATTCATATGAATTCTATTATCAGGCTCTTATTGAAAAAAATCTCTTTATTTGGACTTTTGAAAAACAGTTTGAACGCATTATTTAGGTGACTTTTACGACCAACTGATGGTTCAGTTGATAAAGAATCTGCCTGCAATGCAGAAGACCTGGAGTCTATCCCTCGGTTGGGAAGATCCCCTGAAGAAGGAAATGGCAAGCCACTCCAGCATTCTTGCCTGGAGAATCCCTTGGACAAAGGAGCTCGGCAGGCTATAGTCCATGGGGTCACAAAGAATCAGACACAACTGAGTGGCTAACACTTTCACTATGACCAAGTCAGAACTTATTGTTGTTCAGTTGCTCAATTGTGTCCAACTCTTTGCGACCCCATGGACTGCAGCACGCCAAGCTTCTCTGTCCTTCACTTTCTCCTGGAGTTTGCTCAAACTCATGTTGACTGAGTCAGTCATGCCATTCAAACATCTCATCCTCTATCGCCCCCTTCTCCTCCTACCCTCAATCTTTCCCAGCATCAGAGTCTTTTCCAGTGAGTCAGCTCTTTGCTTCAGGTGGCCTAAGTATTGTAGCCTCAGCATCAGTTCTTCCAATGAATATTCAAGGTTTATTTCCTTCAAGGTTGACTGGTTGATCTCCTTGCTGTCCAAGGGACTCTTAAGAGTCTTCACCAGCACCACAGTTCAAAAGCATCAATTCGTTGGTGCCCAGCCTTGTTTATTGTTCAACTCTCAGATCCTTACATGACTACTGGAAAAACCATAGCTTTGACTGTGTGGACCTTTGTCAGCAAAGTGATGTCTCTGCTTTCTAATACACTACGTTTGTCTAGTATATTAGACAAAACTAACTAGATTTGTCATAGCTTTTCTTTCAAGGAGTAAGTATCTTAATTTCATGGCTGCAGTCTCCCTCTGAAGTGATTTTGGAGCCCCAGAAAATAAAGTTTGTCACTGTTTCCAATTTTTTCCCCATCTATTTGCCATGAAGTGATGGGAATGGATGCCATGATCTTAGTTTTTTGAATCTTGAGTTTTAAGTCAGCTTTTTCACTCTTCTCTTTCAGCTTCATCAACAGATTCTTTAGTTCCTCTTTACTTTCTGCCATTAGGCTGGTGTCATCTGCTTATCTGAGGTTTTTGATATTCCTCCCAGCAATCTTGATTCCAGTTTGAGCTTCATCCAGCCTGGCATTTCACATGATGTACTCTGCACTAACTTAAATAAACAGGGTTACAATATACAGCTTCGATGTACACCTTTCCCAATTTGGAATCCATCCATTGTTCTTTGTCAGTTTCTGACTGTTTCTTCTTGACCCACATATAGTTTTCTCAGGAGGCAGATAAGGTGGTCTGGCACTCTCATCTAAGAAGTCTTTACAGTTTGTGTGATCCACACAGTCAAAGGTTTTAGTGTAGTCAATAAAGCAGAAGTAGATGTTTTTCTGGAATTCCTTTGTTTTTCTATGATCCAACCGCTGTTGGCAATTTGGTCTCTGGTTCCTCTGCTTTCTCTAAATCCATCTTGTACATCTGGAAGTCCTTGTTTCATGTACTGCTGAAGCCTAGCTTGAAGGATTTTGGGCACTACTTTGCTAGCCTGTGAAATCCATGTGATTGTGTGGTAGTTTGAATATTCTTTGGGATTGACTTCTTTGGCATTGAAATGAAAACAGACCTTTTCCAGTCCTGTGACTATGGTTGAGTTTTCCAAATTTGCTGGCATATTGAGTGCAGCACTTTCACAGCATCATCTTTTAGGATTTGAAGTAGCTGACCTGGAAGTCAGAACCAGGAAATAATATAAAGAGAAGTCAGCTGAATTTTCAGTGTGACAATTACCTATAAAATCTGAATTCCAGTTTTTTGGTCAGCTGCTTTTCTTTGAAGGATATGGAAAAGCTTACTTCCTTATTCACTTTAGGTAGACTATCTAAGGAATTGTAGAATATATAGTAACAAGTAGTCTCAACATTTGAAACACAGGCATTTTCACATTTTGAAGATTTTGTAATAGAGGAAGAAGATAGGTATATACTCCACAGCTCTCTGTGGGGCGTATAATTTAGAGCAGAATTTTCAGCCAGGGAGATTTTGCCTCCCCGAGGGACTTTTGACAAGGTCTGCAGACATTGGTTGTTACCACTCAGAGGGGGAGGACTGACAGGGATGCTGTTGTGTCTGCTCCATTGTATAGGACACCCTCTCTCCTACCCTCTCTGTCCAAAGGATCAGCCCAAAATGTCACTAGTGCCTAGGCTGAGAAACACTGCCTTGGACTCCTTTTTATTAACATATAAACAAAATGGCACCATCAGCTTAAAAACTTAAAAAAGAAAACAATCGTTGCTTATATATTTTCTTTCAAGCAATGGAAAATGGAAGTGGTATTTTCCTTCAAAGTCAAAAGTAGAAGTGTTTCCAGTTCATTTTTGTGTTATAACATAATATGTAAAAAATTAAGAATCCTAATCTTAGACAGCAAGGAGATCAAACCAGTCACTCTAAAGGAAATCAACCCTGAATATTCATTGAAAGGACTGATGCTGAAGCTGAAGCTCCAATACTTTGTCCACCTGATGCGAAGAGATGACTCAATGGAAAAGACCCTGATGCTGGGAAAAATTGAAGGCAGGAGGAGAAGAGGGTAACAGAGGATGAGATGGTTGTATGACATCATTGGCTCAATGGACATTAGTTTGAGCAAAGTGCGAGAGATAGTGAAGGACAGGGAAGCCTGGCGTGTTGCAGTCCATGGGGTTGCAAAGAGTTGGACATGACTGAGTGACTGAACAAGAGCAAAGAATCCTAAAATATTTTTTCCCAATGTTTGAGAAAACATTGAAAATGGCACAGTTCAGGGAAAACAAATATGCTCCAGCAGGTTAGCTGAGGATGGCTAAATAAAAAAACATTCCTTAAAAGAGTATTTTAGGCAGTAATTCAAAATGTTTGGGAATGGAAGTCCAATGATATGTCAAGAACACACATTGATGATGACTGCTATTCTCCCAAGCAATAAATGAAAACCCAAAATGCACTTCTGAGATGTTTTATGTGCCTTTCAGAATCAAAAGTTATTAGTAAGGCAGTTTTGGGGCCAGATTTGCAGATGCAGTACAGAAACCCCAAAGTGAGATTTGTCTTCTACCACTAAAATTCTTGGATTAAGAACAGAATAATAACAGGAAATTTGTCCACACTTTGTAGACAGCATATTGGAAAGCAGAGACATTGCCAACAAAGGTCCGTCTAGTCAAAGCTATGGTTTTTCCAGTAGTCATGTATGGATGTGAGAGTTGGAATATAAAGAAAGCTGAGCACTGTAGAATTGATGCTTTTGAACTGTGTTGTTGGAGAAAACTCTTGAGAGTCCATTGGACTGCAAGGAGATCCAACCAGTTAGTCCTAAAGGAAATCAGTCCTGAATATTCATTGGAAGGACTGATGCTGAAGCTGAAACTCCAATACTTTGGCCATCTGATGCGAAGAACTGACCCCTTGGAAAACACCCTGATGCTGGGAAAGATTGAAGGCAGGAGGAGAAGGGGATGACAGAGGATGAGATGGTTGGATGGCATCACCGACTCAATGGACATGAGTTTGAGTAAGCTCCGGGAGTTGGTGATGGACAGGGATGTCTGGTGTGCTGCGGTCCATGGCGTTGCAGAGTCGGACACAACTGAGCGATTGAACTGAACTGTATTGTGTTAACCCCACAAACCTGAAACACTTTTTAAGGGCATTTAAAAATATGCTTTCAGTTGGCTATCATGAAGTCCAGTGAAAGTCACTCTGTGCTTTTTAATTTTTCTCCCCAGAGAGGACATTTAACTTGGTTCCCTGTAAATGTGAATGAAGAGTGTTAACTAAAGCATACCTATGTAGTCTGGAATACTTGCTCCTTTCCTCAACGAATCATGTATGTTTTCGCACAAGGTGAAGTGATATGTCATGATTATATTTTGGTTTAGTTTTTAATTAAATGTTTCTGCTTCAACAGCCACAAATTGTCTTTGGCAAGTTAGATGAAGACATGCTGCAGATCAAGTTACTTCATGCTGTCAGGGGCTCTGTTTCTTGTGATAGAATTGACTCTAGAAGGTTAATTAGGAAGGCATAAATCCCATTCTGTAAATATTTACTGTAGGTTTTAATTGGTGTAGAAATCAGGAAGGAAAGAGGATTACAAGATTAGTTTGTAAATGCACTTTATTTTACAATATTGTTTGTTAACAATCATTTCTTTTTGCTCATAAAATAATATCTGCTCACTATTTCATGTTTGGACGAGTCAGGAAAGTTTAAAAGAGAAGATGTCTCAGCGTCACCACTTCTAACACAGGACAACTTCTTTCTGGCTTTTCCATGAAAGGAGGGGGTCACTGTCCCCCAAGGCTTCCTTCTGCCTCCACTGTAGATTGACCAGTCACCCATCTCACCAAACTTCTTCCAAACACGGTTACAGTGTCTCCCTCGAGTGTTTTCAATGGCTGCACCCAACTCAGTTCTGTAAGTGGTTCTGACTTTCTTCTCCTCCACGACACACACAGGTGAGTTCTGATGTGCATAGCAATAAGAAAGGCAAATTTCTGGGGCATTTGGTATTGCTCTTTCTTTCCCACTCATATAGTAAAAGTAACATCACACAGATAACTGTGACTAGACTCTAATTCATCAGCTAATGTCTAAACTTCATAAACTTCAGTACTTCAGATGTGTGTAGTAACAGGGTGTGACACGCTCTGTAACTGATGTTGGATATTTTATGGCATCTCAGGTGATTAACACTACATTCAACTGAATAGAGGTGAATGCAGCCATGAATGTCCCTGCCCTCAAAAGTCCCCTAATTATTTCTGCAATATGAATGGCTGAAAGTAGAGCTATTAAATCTAAGAACATTAATTCTTGATTTAGATCATCAAAATTTCCTTTCAGAAGAGTTGTTCCAGTTTCTATTCTCACATCCATCAATACTGGACTTTAGAATTAACTTTTGCTTATTGACAGCAGCAGCAGCAACAACAAAAAACCTTAAAAAGTGTCTGAAATTCAGTAATATGTTCCCTCATGTTTATTTTTTCCCTTCCCATTTCTTCTTTCCTTATTTTTCTTTCCCTCTCACTTTCTTCCTTCTTCTTTTCTTACCCGGAATAGATACTTTACATTCTTTGCCAATGTTTCTATTGAGGTTTAAGATACAATATTTATTGATATGCTTTGGATACAGGTTTAAGTCAAGAATTTTTCCCAGTTGTATGCTTTTATAATTACATTTATTTTTCATGACAATGGAGGTTTCGTTTCTGTTTTTGATGCTTTCTCTTTTTGTAGGGAAATGTCAAATGCATACTATAATTTTTACATGTTTTTTTTTTTTTTTTCCAATGCTTTTACTAATTAGAAACCTCCTTCTCGCTCTGACGTCTGGTAGGTTTCCACATTTTCTTTTAGATTTGTGAGTGTGTGTGTGTGTGTGGCTTTAATTTTTAACATTAAAATAGTTAATCCATCTGCTAAGTCATGTCAGTCATGTTCAACTCTGCGATCCCATGGACCGAAGCCCACCAGGCTCCTCTGTCCCTGGGCTTCTCCAGGCAAGAACAGTGGAGTGGATTGCCATCCCCTTCTCCAGGGCCCCTCCTGACTCAGGGGTAAAACCTGTGTCTTTTACGTCTCCTGCGTTGGCAGGCAGGTTGCTTACACCTATCGCCACCTGGGGAGCCCATGAAGGGACTAAAACCTTCAATCATCTGACCTGGAGTCAGGCGCCTTATCCATTAGGCCACATGGCCAACCAATCAGTCTAAGGTCTACAGTTTATTTTGTTTCATGGTTTAAAGTGAGAACTTTATTTCAATTTGTAAATTAATTGTCACACTATTACTAAGTTGTCTTTAATGTCTTCACTAACTTGTGATGTCACCTTTAATTCACACAGGGCTTTTTTATTCTTTTTTGATTTATTCATTGTTTTATTATGTAATCTACTGGTTTTGACTGGTTGTCTATCTGTTTAATTCCATTGTTATTACTTATTTTTACATCTCAATAAAATCTGGTGGGACATGCTTTCTCCATTAAACTTTTTATTTTTGTTTTTAGTTCTTCCCTCTTATTTCTAATAATCTTTGGAACTGCTTTGAAAAGATAGAGGATAGGCTTTCTGACTGATACTCCAAGGATATTTATTGGAATTTTGATGGATTATATTAAACCTTTTTTCTCCCCATTTAGTCACAAGGTATGCATGTCTATTAATTAAATCTTTTTATTTTTTTAACAACTACTTGTAATTTTCATTGTATAGGTCTTAAATAATTTTTTAAAGAATTTTTGTAAGTATATATTATGATAATTATGTGAACAATATATTTTTCATTATATTTTGATTGTACATTATTGACAGAATATGACTGATTTTTATATTTATTTTACGTTTGATCATTTCACTGAACTATGTTATTAGATCCAATACTTTTTTCAGCTCATTCCCTTAGATTACTTATAAAGATATTATCTGTAAATAAATGTGTATGTTTCCCTACTGTTTTAAATGGACAAATATACCCTATGTTTCTGGTTTTTGTTTGTTTTGTTTATTGTTTCTAGAACAGTTGGAAAGATGGTGGTAATAATAAATGTATTTTACTTATGATTGCACAAGTGTGTTGTTATAAAAATATGATTTAGACTGTATGTTAAAGATAGTTATTATTTATCATGTCCATGAATTATCACTTTAAACTTATTAAGCAAGTTTTAAAGCCCAGGAGAGTTATTGCTGCTGCTAAGTCGCTTCAGTCGTGTCCGACTCTGTGCAACCCCATAGACGGCCTCCTACCAGGCTCCTCTATCTCTGGGATTCTCCAGGCAAGAACACTGGAGTGGGTTGCCATTTCCTTCTCCAATGCATGAAAGTGAAAAGTGAAAGTGAAGTTGCTCAGTCGTGTCCGACTCTTCGTGACCCCATGGACTGCAGCCCACCAGGCTCCTCCGTCCATGTGATTTTCCAGGCAAGAGGACTGGAGTGGGGTGCCATCGCCTTCTCCAAGAGAGTTATTAAATTTTATCAAATTATTTTCCAGGCCTATTTAGATGTTTACGTTCATTTTTCAGCCTATTGATGTGATTTATTCATTTGGAATTATTTACATGCATTCTTACAACAATCTTCAAATATTCAAGGTTTTTAAATATCTGAACTAACTATGCTAATCTTTTATCACACTTTTGTGTCTATGCTAAGCATTTTTAGGTTTTTCTACAAGGTCATTCTGGCTTTGTAAAATGAATTAGACCCTCTTTCCCATTTGTAAAATGTGGACAAGAAGAGTATACATTACAGGAATAATTTATTTCCAATGTTGGAAAGTAACCACCAGTAAAACTCTTGACTTTGCAGCTGCCTTGACAGTAGCTGCTGAAAACTTTTCCAATTTCATTTTTTTATAGATAGTGATCTTTGTAGTTCAGCTCACAGCTATTTTCCTTCATTATCTTTGAATCCTCATTACTGAGATTTTTAACTTTATTTAGCTAATTCATTTATGCGAATACTTTTAAAATCATGTTTAAAATCATCCTTGGATATAAGTTCTTTAAATACTATATATTTTTCCTTCTAATTGTGTTATTTGTTCATTATTTTATTCTTGATTAGATTTGTTAGCAATTTTGGATAGTTGTCTGTTCTTTGTCTTTAGGAACTCAGTACAGTAGTTTATTTGACAACTAAGAAGAATTAATATCAGTCCTTTTCCAACTCTTCTAAAAACAGGAAGAAGGGATTTCTTTTGAGCTCATTATAAAAGGCAAGCATCGCCATGAAATGGGTAACAGACAAGGATGCCACAAGAAAAGAAAATTACCTGATAAACATAGATGCAAAAATCCTTAACAAAATATTAGTAAACTGAATTCAATAATACCTTAAAAAGACCATATACCATGATAAAGGCCATGATGAAGTGCAATATATCCCAGGGATATAAGAATTGTTCAACATCTGAAAATCAGTCACTGTGGTACAACAATTAATAAAATAAAGGATAAAAATAATATGAGCATCTCAATAGATGCAGAAAAGCATTTGACAAAAGCCAGCATTCATTTATTATACAAGTTTTGACAAAGCCTGTATAAAAGGAATGTACACATGATAAAGACTATATATGAGAAACCCACAAGCTAACCTTATATTTAACGGTGAAAAACTAAAAAAGATTTTCCTCTAAAATCAGGAGCAAGAGAAGGATGCCCTTTCTTGCCATTTTTATTCACCATAGTATTTTGTCTTAACCAGAGCATCCAAACTGGAAAGAAAGAAGTAAAATTGACTCTATGTAGATTCAATGGTGGCTCAGATGGTTAAGCGACTGCCTGCAATGCAGGAGACCTAGGTTTGATCTCTGGAGGAGGGCATGGCAACCCACTCCAGTATTCTTGCCTGGAGAATCTCTATGGACAGAGAAGCTACAGTTGGTTGTAGCCTATGGTAGGCTGCAGTTCATGGGGTCACAAAGAGTTGGACAAGACTGGGTGACTAAACACACACACACACATATAGAAAAACCTAAAGTGAAAACTGAAAATGAAAGTCGCTCAGTCATGTCCAACTCTTTGCAACCCCATGGACTTGACAGTCCATGGACTTCTCCAGGCCAGAATACTAGAGTGGGTAGCCTTTCCCTTCTCCAGAGGTTCTTCCCAACCCATAGATCATACCCAGGTCTCCCACACTGCAGGCAGATTCTTTACCAGCTGAGCCACAAGGGAATCCCAAGAATACTGGAGTGCATAGCCTATCCCTTCTCCAGTGGATCTTCTTGACCCAGGAATTGCACTGGGGTTTCCTGCGTTGCAGGTGGATTCTTTACCAACTGAGCTATCAGTTAAGCCCCTAGAAAACCCTAAAGACTGCATTAAAAACCTGTTAGAACTAATAAATGAATTCAACAAAGTCCCAGGATGAAAAATTAATATTAAAAAATCTCTTTCATAATTACATATGAATAATTAACAATCACAAAAAGAAATTAAGTAAATAATCCCATTTAAAATTCATCGAAAAGAAGAAGTTTTGAATACATTTACCAAAGATGTGAAGCACATGTAGATTGAAAAGTACTAGACATTAATGAAAAAAATTTAAGAAGACAAAAGAAATGGAAGCATTTTCTGTGCTCATGGATTAGATAAATTAATATTGTTAAAATGTCATTATTCAACCAATCTACAGATTCAGTGAAATTCCTGTCAAAATCCCAATGACTCTTTTTTTTTTTTTACAGAAATAGAACAATTCTCAAATTTGTATGGAATCATAAGAGACTGTAAATAGTTACAGTAATCTTGAAAAAGAAAACAAAAAAGCTGGAGCTGTATCTGCCCTGACTTTAAACTATATTGCAAAGCTATAGCAATTAAATCAGTATAGTATTGGCATAAAACAGACACACAGATCAATGGAACAAACAAAAACCCAGAAATAAACCCACATATACATGGTCAATTAATTTACTACAATGAAGTCAAGCATATGAAATGGGGAAAGAAGAGTCTCTCTCTTTTTAAGCAAACCCCCCCCCAATTTTAACAAAATGGACAGAAGATCTGAATATGAAGTTTTCCATGGAAGACATGCAGATGGCCACAGGTACATGAAAAGATGATCAGCATCACCCATCAATCAGAGAAATGCACATTGAAACCACAATGAAATATCACTGTCCCCACCTGTCACAATAGCTATTATCAAAAGATTAGAAATGAAAAATGGTGATGAGGATGTGGAGGAAAGAAGTGACACTACTATCCTGTCAGTGGACTTTCCAAGTAGTGCTAATGGTAAAGATCCTGCCTGCCCATGCAGGAGACGTAAGAGATGTGAATTCAGGCCCTCAGTGGGGAAGATCCCCTAGACCCCCCGTGGCAACCCGCTCCAGTATTCTTGCCTGGAGAAGTTCATGGACAGAGGAGCCTGGAGGACTACCGTTCATAGGGTCACAAAGAGTCAGACATGACTGAAGCGACTGAGCAGACAGACACACAACGGGTAGGAATGCAGACTGGTGAAGCCACTTGGAAAACAGTATGGAGGTTCTTCAAAAAATGAAAAACAGAACCGCCATGGATCCAGCAATTCCACTTCTGGGTATTTACCAAAAGGAAATGAAAACACTATCTTAAATAGATATATACACCCCCATGTACCAATAACCTCAGATATGCAGACGACACCACCCTTATGGCGGAAAGTGAAGAGGAGCTAAAAAGCCTCTTGATGAAAGTCAAAGAGGAGAGTGAAAAAGTTGGCTTAACGCTCAACATTCAGAAAACGAAGATCGTGGCATCTGGTCCCATCACTTCATGGGAAATAGATGGGGAAAGAGTAGAAACAGTATCAGACTTTATTTTTGGGGCTCCAAAATCACTACAGATGGTGA
The DNA here is from genome assembly GCA_006410935.1 of Redunca redunca. Classification (NCBI taxonomy): domain Eukaryota; kingdom Metazoa; phylum Chordata; class Mammalia; order Artiodactyla; family Bovidae; genus Redunca; species Redunca redunca. The sequence continues at coordinate 286,607 of SJYQ01003344.1, read as the reverse complement.
CTGCAGCCATGAAATTAAAAGACACTTCCTCCTTGGAAGAAAAGTTATGACCAACATAGATAGCATATTCAAAAGCAGAGACATTACTTTGCCGATAAGGTCCGTCTAGTCAAGGCTATGGTTTTTCCTGTGGTCATGTATGGATGTGAGAGTTGGACTGTGAAGAAGGCTGAGTGCCAAAGAATTGATGCTTTTGAACTGTGGTGTTGGAGAAGACTCTTGAGGGTCCCTTGGACTGCAAGGAATCCAACCAGTCCATTCTGGAGGAGATCAACTCTGGGATTTCTTTGGAAGGAATGATGCTAAAGCTGAAGCTCCATTACTTTGGACACCTCATGCGAAGAGTTGACTCATTGGAAAAGACTCTGACGCTGGGAGGGATTGGGGGCAGGAGGAGAAGGGGACGACCCAGGATGAGATGGCTGGATGGCGTCACAGACTCGATGGACGTGAGTCTGAGTGAACTCCGGGAGTTGGTGATGGACAGGGAGGCCTGGCGTGCTGCAATTCATGGGGTCGCAAAGAGTCCGACACGACTGAGCAACTGAACTGAGCTGAACTGTACACCGCAGGTTTATTTACAATAGCCAAGATATGGAAACAACCTAAGTGTCCAATTCAGTACATGAATGAATAAAGAAATTGTGGAATACAGTTTGCCCTGAAGTTCATTGGTTTAGCATCATGGATTCAACCACTTTCATTCCATGATTGAATCCCAGGGGAGCATCTGGGGATACAGAGGGAAAACTGTACTATGCCACTTTATATGCAACTATATGAACATCCTGGATTTTTATATGTATGGGGATCCTGGAACCAATCTCCCAGGTATACTGAAGGGCGACTGTATATATACAACGAAATATTGTGCGTTAGATCACTCAGTTGTGTCTGACTTTTTTCGACTCCATGAGCTATAGTCCAGCAGGTTCCTTTGTCCATGGAATTCTCCAGGCAAGAATACTGGAATGGGTTACCGTTCCCTTCTCCAGGGGATCTTCCTAACCCAGCGATCTAACCCAGCTTTCCTGTATATCGGGCAGATTCTTTACCGAATGAGCCACCATACAATGAAATGACATTCAGCCACAACAAAGGATGAAATCTTGCCATTTGCTACAGCATGGATGGAACTCAAGGGCATTTTGTTAGATGAAATAAGTCATATAGAGAAAGACAAGTACCAGTTGATCTCTCCTACATGTGGAATCAAAAATGTAGGTTTGTGTTACAACAAAAGAAGCTCATAGATACAAAGAACAGACTGGTGTCTGCTGGGGGGCAGGGAGTGAGATGGATGAGAAATGGATGAACTGTTTTTGTTTCTATTTTCAGTTTAAACAAGTAGAATTTTTTTTGTTTTTTAATTAAAGGAAATTATCCTGAATGCTGCTGCTGCTGCCAAGTCACTTCAGTTGTGTCCGACTCTGTGCAACCCCAGAGACGGCAGCCCACCAGGCTCCCTCGTCCCTGGGATTATCCAGGCAAGAACACTGGAGTGGGTTGCCATTTCCTTCTCCAATGCATGAAAGTGAAAAGTGAAAGTGAAGTTGCTCAGTCGTGTCTGACTTAGCAACCCCATGGACTGCAGCCCACCAGGCTCCTCCTTCCATGGGATTTTCCAGGCAAGAGGACTGGAGTGGGGTGCCATTGCCTTCTCCATAGAGATCCGGGAAGGAGGAAGTTGAGTTTGTTAGCAGCAGCACACTTCTGCTGTCCTGGTAGAAGCAAGCTGCTATGAGTGCTGCAGCTGCAAAATAATGAATTCTGCCACCAAAGGTATGAGCTGGGGAGGGGATCCTGAGCCCCCAGTGAGACCCTCGCACCAGCAACACCTTGGCTGTATGCCTTGTGAGACCCTGAACAGACAACCCAGCTAAGCTGGGCCTGGAATCCTGATCCACAAAATCAGTGAGATAAAAAATATGAGACGGTAAACAAATTCTATTTATACATATATAAAATGGCATATTTGTTTATCAAGATGTGTTGACGTCTCCCATAACAACATGCCTTACTTTCCACATTTCAGATAGACTGTTTTATATCGATATTATTTCATTTAGCTTATAAAATTGAATGGTTATTATTTTTTTTGAGATATGTATCTCTATTAATATGTGATGATCCTTTGGTCACTATTAATACCTTTTGCCTTTTCTGAAATTATATCCTGTTTTCTTTTGTGAATGCCTGATATGTATTTGCACATTCTTTTATCTTGTCTGTGTCCGTTTGTTTCAGAGTTTCTCTTACAAGTATCATGAGGTTCATGGTTCTGAAACTAGACCTGAACTGTTTTTGCCTTCTATTACAGATTCTCAGTTACCCCAATTATTATAAATAATATGTTTCCTCATTTCTTTTATCTTGATTTGTGACTTTTCTCACACTTTCCTAGTAATATTGCTTATGTTATAAGCTTTTCCACTCTCTAGTATTTGTTATGTATAAAGATTATCTTTGGTTTTTTGAAATTGTACTTTCACTCATATTTTTTAAAAAAAGACAAGATAGATTTTTTACTATCTTCACACAAAATGAGGTATTTTGTTCATTTTCCTCTGAGCTTTGACCTTTCCTCACTTGTGTCTTTCTCTTATAATAATGTATAATTATAGACCTAGATAATTATCATTAAATACTTGATATATTTGCCTTCTGCTCTGTAACAAAATTAGCAACAGTTCTTGAGATTACCTTTGTACTGAACAGGTTTGATGCATGCCCTGACTTCCTGTGTTTGAGGTCTTTGTTAGGATTTATCTCTTGGTCACTAGGAGTACAACTTTAACTTTTTCACATGGATAGTTCATTTTCTGAGCTCTTGCAAACCTGAGACTTTCTGTTTCCTTCTTTGCTGAAGGTCAAGTTCTCTGAGAACACAATTCTTGAAACTTTTACTCTCACAATTTTTCCCTTAAGAGATGTTGCTACACTGATTTTCATAATTTTGTTTGTGGAAAATAAAGTCTTATAAATAGCATGTGGTCCAACTTTATTAAAAGTCATTAACTCTTTTCCTTCCTGAATGCTTAAAATAAACTTTCTTAATCATTGAATTCAAAATTTTTCCCCCCCAGAAGATAATTCAGTGTAGCTCTAGTTCTCCTTTCTCGTGAATTTTTGCCTTGAATATAGTGGACAAGTTTTTATTTTTATGCTTAAATCATTTAGTCCAGTTATTCATTGAATTTTCCCCCCTGGAATATTTTTATGATCACATCTATTCCAGTAGTTTTCTTTTTCTTGAGATTAGCTATAGCTCTTAGGTTGAATTGTGGTTCTTTGCATGACTATAGTCTTATTTCTTAGAATTTTCATCTTTTTTTCATTTTCCTATGTTTTCTGACTAAACTACTCAGCATTTGTCCTTAAGATCTCTGATTTGATTTTCCATAGTACAAATTCTGGAGCTCATCGATTTTTTTGTGGATTGAATTCAATTATTAAATATTTCAAATGTTCAAAAATTATTTATTTATCCTCTATTTTGCTGATAGACATTAGGGTTGTTGTCAGATCGCCATATGATAAGAACCCCACTTAGAAACCCTCACGCACATGTGTAAGAGTGTCTCCAGGGTTATGAGCACACTCAGGAATGGAATTTCTGAGTAACAGCTGCATTTTCAGTTTTCTTGTATGTCTCTTGAGTATCATTCATGTCCCATATTAGTATCTCAATCTCTCTTCTTTGATTCTCTTTATAACGTTCTTTTCTACTTCATACAGGAAACATTTTCTCACCTCATGTAGTGGAGGACAAACATCGTTCTAAAGTAGTGTAAGTAATTTTAAGGGGTGTGTTTTTGACATAGGAGTTAAGAATTCTGTTCCTTTTCCTTTAATTGCCCCCTTTTAAATTTTTTGTATGTTTTGGGGTTCTGGCTCTACCCACACTAAAACAAAGAGCCTCTTTTTCTGTGCTAATGGTATGTCAGTCGACTTTCGCACGGCTGTATCTCCACTGTTAAGCTAATAAACCACCTTTTAGCCCTCTTATTCCTGTATGTTCTACCTGACAATTCCATTAACTCATGATGCAGTCTTTTCCTTGAATCTCCCCTCCTGATTTTCTGCCCATCTGAAAACCTGCAGTACTTGAACAGATACGACTCCTAGCATACCCTGGTTTCAGGGCTCTCCTCTCTGCCCAGGTGCTGGACGTTCCTGGAAATCCCTCCCAGATTCCAGCACAAGCCTGAGAGTCCTACTTTCTTCACATTGTATTTTCTACAATTTCTTCAATTTTGAACTACTTTGGGTGAGAAATAGGGAAAAAGCTTCCTCATGTCCTGCTAGCCAGGTTCCCCTTTAAAACGGAGCTCTTTATTTCTGATAGATGCTTCCAAGCCAGAAAGACTTGCTACATCTCGAGTTCCAGAGGGTGGTTTGGAGTTTTGTACCTCTATGACTCAATTAAGCTATCAGTGATGAGAATGGATAATTCAAAGAATTGTTCATAACATACAGGCTAGTGTGTCTTTTTGTTGTTGTTTGTGGTGGCGTTTTTCTTTTGTAGCTCGGTGCTTCCTGCTGACCTACTTCCTCATAAAATAACAATTAGCTGGTCTTGCAGATCTTACTGAAACTAACAAAGAGTGCCATCTGTTGACGTGGGTGATACACTCTCTAGAATCAGTCCTTGACTGCTGTGTGGAACTCAAAGCACTTCACAGTTTTACTTTGCTTTTCATCTTTTTAAATGTCTGAGAGTCACCATCAAGAAAATGTAAATAATTCCCATTTTACGGATGACCATCTTGAGGCAAAAAGCAAGGGAATTGTGCTGTAATTGAGCAGAAAGGCACCCCTCAAGTCAATAGTGCAATCGAAGTCATATAATTTCTGGAGAGGTGGTTTTCCCCTTTTCACAGGATCTGTGTGAACTTCCCATCTTTAATGGGTGTTTATAACTGTGAAGTTCATCCCTAACAACTGCTGCTCCTTCTGGGAAGGTTTGTTCTGCAAAGCACACTTTTACAAGCACACTTTGAGGCGTGGTAAGGAAGAGAGAGTTGTTCAGTCAGGTGACACACCCTCACATTTACTCTTTGGGGAATAATCAGTAATAACAATTTAAAAATTTCATCCAGTAAGCTAGCAGGTATCCTAATGATCTTATCCCCGGTTGGCTGTTTACATTCAGAGCACCCTGGGTTTACAAAAAATTAAAAAGAGGGCTTGATAGAGACCTATCATTGCAGAGGAAGAGGTATGCAAAAACCTCTGAGTTTCTATTACATTTCTAAAAGTTTTAGTATTCTTTTAGTGATTTATGCTCTGGAGAGATAGAGATCTTTTTCAGAAGTTATGATCATAGGTAGCTAGGCTGCATTCACAAAAGGGTTTTTTATTAATGCTTTCCTGTTGAGGAGTAGAAAGAGACATAGGCAAAGACAGAACATTAATAATTATGACAGAAACAACTCACATTTTTGTGTGCTTACTATATGTTCAGTTCTTTTCTACACATAGCTCATTGAATCTTCAGGACCCCATGTGAGGTAGTTACATCATCATTTTCATTTTACAGATGAGAAAAAAGACAGTAAGAAACCCTACTAAGAACTTAGGGTAAGTGTATCGTGTCCCCGAAAGTGTATACACTTTTCCCCGCCATGCCATCCTTCCTGCAGAGTGAGCCAAGGGTTTTTCAATCCTATTTTATAAACCAAGTTGATGTGTTTAGGCAACTAATCCCCAGTGGATAAAACAGTGCTCAGTTCATATAGGAAGAGTTAGCAAACCATTTCCCAAAAGGACACATTCAAGAAGAAAATTAGTACTAAAAGGGACATGCTTGTGGAGATTAATTCAAAAGAAATGTCTCTTTGAGATCTCTTTCCCCGTTCCTTCATTCGTTTCACTCCACCGGGACTGACCCAGCCCCCAGCTTAACCTTTGTTTTCTTGGCTTGCTTAGTAGCTTCCAAAGTGGGGAAGAGTATGCAAAGGAGTACACATGTCAGGGCAGCCAGCTGGCTGAGGGGCATTCCAGCTGCCCTGTGCGCCCACTCGCGCTCTTTTCATCCGAGCTATTCATGGGCACGCGCGTCAAAGGCTCAGCTGCCTGTGTGCTTCTCGAGGGATGACAACGCTGCAATGTTCCGGATGTCCTAGCACAACTCACAGGTCTGTTCTGTGTGGACTTGGAGCAAGCTGCCATGACTGGAAAATTTATAAGGTCATGGGTGGTTGAGAAATAAAATCATAAGAATAGGAAAGAACAATCCTCTTTATTCCGTGACTTTGGGTCTCCAGTAAGCTAAGAGACTAAGAATCAAGGACCTACACACAGCCCTGTTGTGTCTTAGCCGTGGGCAGGGCGGCCCTGTGGCTCTGTGGGGCTTAGAGGATAAAGTCAAGGCACACTACTTGGCGTCCGAGGCATTCCCTGCTCTCGTCACAGCCTCCTGTTCAGTCCTATCCTTTGGACAAGCCAGGCTGCTATTCAGAGACTACAGGACCAGTCAACCTCTCCATTTTCTGCGCCCAAATGTGTCCTAACTGACTAGCGTTTATGCCTTCATAGGTGTTAAATCTTTTTAATATCACTCCTTTTTCACATTTTATATACCATACTTTCCAAGACGAAATCCCATTTCTTCTCCTAGACTGTTCTTATGTTGTTTCAGATCATTGATTCTATCTTATTCCATTCTATATTCATCATAATGTCTAACACATTCTGGGCCAATAATAAATGCTCAGTAAATTTGTGATACGAATGAGGGATAAATATTTGGGAGAATATACATTTACATTTCTCTTTTTCTGTGCTGAGAAGGGAAAGCAGTCGCGAGAGGGCTGTCCTGAGAAGAAAGACGTGCCGTCTCCCGTTATGCTGCTCAGAATTTGCAAAGGCCTGTGAATGAGACGCAGGGAAAAACCATTGGATGCAGAGCGGAGAGAACCTCCTTAGTTCAGTTTCTGTGGAAAAGGAAAATGTTAGGCCAGCATAAAGGCTCCAAGGGAAGAAAAATAAAAGTTTCCTATAACTAGGAAATAGCCTGAATTTCACTCAAAACTGACGCCCTGTACACTAATGTTCTAAGCCTCATTGTCTGCCCAGGTGCCAAGAAATGAGAGCAACTAATAATTACTGAATATATACTAGGGCTTATTAAATATATTTAAAAAGTCAATCTCAGACTTCATTGTGAGCCTGCCTGGATTCAAATGCTGGTTTTCTCAGAATCTTGTGCTGTCTATTTCCTCAGAAGTTGAATTGAAATAGTGATAATGTTAACCTCAAAGGATCGTCAAGAGCATCATAAAATAAATATGGAAAAGTACTGAGAACACAGGCTAGTATGTAGCAGATAACAGCCAAACAGTTAGTAAGTCGAAACTGTTGAGTATTATTTCCCAAGAGACATTGTTTTATGTGGAGGCTGACTGTGGTTTTATTGCGCTAGGATGTTCGTAGTGGTACTTATCAGAGTAGCTCAAGCTGCAAAGCACTCTAAGGGCCCTAGTATCAGAACAGAAAAACAAACTGTGGTACATTCACACAACATCATGACATTTGGCAACGAAAAGAAATCTCCTCCTTCTTGCAATGGTGTGGATGAACCTCACAAGCATTATAGTAAGTGAAAAAAGCCAGACATACAATACATTCTCTATGACTCCAGTTACATAAAGTATAGAAACTGGCAAAACTGATCTGGGCTGTTAGAAGTCAGGGCGATTGTTACCAACCTCTAGAGAAGAAGAAAACTTCTGGAGTGCTGGCAATGCTCTGCTGCTTTGCTTGGGTACCGCTTCCTCAGCTGGGTTCATTGTGTGGAAATCCATTACCTAGTATATTTAGGATGCATGAGCTTTTTGTGTATTACACGTCAACAAAAAGGCTCTGAAAATGATGTGATAGTGAAATAAAAGTAGAACTTATTGTAATAATGAGTTAATAAGTGATCAGAGGTTAATGTATCAACTAGGAAAGCAGTTAGAATGATAATCTGCAAAATCTTTGGAGTATACAGATGGAGACCTGCTGGTGGTTAGAAGAAATTAAAGAAAGATTTGCAAGGATTTTAACTGCTGAACTATAACAAATCCTTTCTCTCAATTTAGCTCAGTTGGTAAAGAATCCGCCTGCAATGCAGGAGACCCTGGTTTGATTCCTGGGTTGGGAAGATCTGCTGGAGAAGGGATAGGCTATCCACTCCAGTATTCTTGGGCTTCCCTTGTGGCTCAGCTGGTAAAGATTCCGCCTGCAGTGTGGGAGACTTAGATTGAATCCCTGGGCTGGGAAGAGCCCCTGGAGAATGGAAAGGCTACCCACTCCCATATTCTGGCCTGGAGAATTCCATGAACTGTATAGTCCATGGGGTTGCAAAGAGGTGGACATGACTGTGAGACTTTCACTTTCATAGTTAACCCAGTAGGTGAGTTTTCCTTCACGCCTTTGTAACCATCTCAGATTTGCATCACTTTTTTTTCCTTTGAGTATTTTAATTTTACTTAACTTGAGATCAAGTGATGTAAGGGCCCTGGAGAGGGGTCATCCCATCACAGTTTCCTTCTAGGTCCTTCTGTTTCCCTCCCCTCGGTGCAGTCATCCTTCCTTACTCCCCACACCCACCCCCACGCCTCCATCCGCAGGCTCACATCTAAGTCTTCCTGCTCTCCTGAAACTGCCTTCCCTGACTTGTTCTTTTACCTTTAGGGGCCTAAAAGCACGGAGATCCCTGGGTCTAATGCATAGCCATTCTATATTCTTACCATTACTATTGCATTCAACAGGAAAAAGAGTATAGCTAAGGAGTTAGTATTTATTATCACAAAGGGAACTAGATAAATTTTATGTGGCAGGCTTGTTTATGTTTTGGGATTCCCTGGTGGCTCAGATGGTGAAGAGTCTGCCTGCAATGTGGGAGACCTGAGTTCGATCCCTGGGGCAGGAAGATCCCCTGGAGAAGAAAATGGCAAATCACTCCAGTATTCTTGCCTGGAAAATCCCATGGACGGAGGAGGCTGGAGGACTAGGGCTACAGTTCATAGTATCTCAAAGAGTCAGACACGACTAAGCAACTTCAGTTCACTTGTTTATATTACAGACTGTAAGTTAATCAGTGATCTTTTTCCTTTCTAAAAATACCATCGCTATCAATGCAAATAACCCAGACACCCAGAAAATACTGAATGAATTGGTGAGTTATTCTGGTCATTGCTTAAGCCTTTTTAAGAGAACAATGCAAAGAAATAGAGGAAAACTATAGAATGGGAAAAACTAGAGATCTCTTCAAGAAAACTGGAGATACTGAGGGAACACTCTGTGCAAAGATGGGCACAATAAAGACAGAAATTGCAAGGACATAACATAAGAAGAGATTAAGAAGTGATGGCAAGAATGCATAAGAGAGCTATACAAAAAAGCCTTCATGACCCATATAACCATGATAATGTGGTCACTCACCTAGAGCCAGACATCCGTGTGAAGTGAAGTGGGCCTTAGGAAGCATTACTACAAACATAGCCAGTGGAAGTGATGGAATTCCAGTTGAGCTATTTCAAATCCCCAAAGATGATGCTGTTAAAGTGCTGCACTCAATATGCCAGCAAATATGGGAAACTCAGCAGTGGCCACAGGACTGGGAAAGGTCAGTTTTCATTCTAATCCCGAAGAAAGGCAGTGCCAAAGAATGTTCAAACTACCATACAGTTGAATTCATTTCACGTGCTAGCAAGGTAATGCTCTAAACCTTTTAAGCTAGGCTTCAACAGTATTTGAACCAAGAATTTCTAGATGTACAAGCTGTATTGAGAAAAGGCAGAGGAACCAGAGGTCAAATTGCCATCATCTGTTGGGTCATAGATGAAAAAGGGAACTCTAGAAAAACATCTACTTCTGCTTCACTAACTATGCTAAAGCCTTTGACTGTGTGGATCATAACAAACTTTGGGAAACTCTTAAAGAGATGGGAATACCAGACCACCTTATTTGTTTCCTGAGAAACCTGTGTGTGGGTCAAGAAGCAACAGGTAGAACCGGACATGGAACAATGGACTTGTTCAAAATTAGGGAAGGAATAGGTCAAGGCTGCATATGGTCACCCTGCTTATTTAACTTCTGTGGAGGTTACATCATGCAAAATGCCAGGCTGAATGAATCTCAAGGTGGAATCAAGATTGCTGGGAGAAATATCAACAATCTCAGATATGCAGATGGTACCACTCCAATGGCAGAAAGTAAAAAGAAACTAAAGAACCTCTTGACAAGGGGGAAAGAGGAGATCGAAAATGCTGGCTTAAAACTCAGTATTCAAAAAACTAAGATCATGGCTGGAGAAGGCAATGGCACCCCACTCCAGTACTCTTGCCTGGAAAATCACATGGACAGAGCAGACTGGAAGGCTACAGTCCATGGGGTTGCTGAGGGTCAGACATGACTGAGTGACTTCACTTTCACTTTTCACTTTCATGCATTAGAGAAGGAAATGACAACCCACTTCAGTGTTTTTGCCTGGAGAATCCCAGGGACAGGGGAGCCTGGTGGGCTGCCGTCTATGGGTGGCACAGAGTCAGACAGGACTGAAGTGACTTAGCAGCAGCAGCAGGAAGATCATGGCATCTTGTCCTCTCACTTCATGATAAATAGATGAGGAAAAAGTGTAAAGAATGACAGATTTTATTTTCTTGGGCTACACAATCACTGCAGATGGTGGCTGAAGTCATGAAATTAAAAGATGCTTGTTCTTTGGAAGAAAAGCTATGAGAAACCTAGACAGCATATTAAAAAGCAGAGACATCACTTTTCCAACAAAAGTCCTTAGAGTCAAAGCTTTGGTTTTTCCAGTGGTGACATATGGATGTGAGAGCTGTACAGTAAAGAAGGTTGAATGCCAAAGAATTGATGCTTTTAAATTGTGGTGCTGGAGAAGATTCTTGAGAGTCCCTTGGACAGCGAGGAGATGAAACCAGTCAACCCTAAAGGAAATCAACCCTGAATATTCATTGGAAGAACTGATGTTGAAGCTGAAGCTTCAGTACTTTGGCCACCTGTTGCAAAGAGCTGACTCACTGTAAAAGACCCTGGATGCCGGGAAAAATTGAGGGCAGAAGGAGAAGCAGGCAACAGAGGATGAGACTGATTGGACAGCATCATTGACTCACTGGATATGAGTTTGAGCAGAGCTCATGGAGATAGAGGATACGGAAGACTGGCATGTTGCCGTCCAGGGGTTCTCAAAGAGTCAGCCACAACTTAGCGAATGTACAACACGAAGGAGCGAGTTCAGGTATCCTCAAGGAATGTGTGATTAGATACAGGAACGTCAAGGGAACTTTGCAGGTTTTCATGAAGTTTAACTCCCAGGAGGAAATGGTAATTCCAAAGATGCTTAAATCGAAGAAGGCAGTTGGGTGATCAATGGATATGGAGATGGAAAACTCCTGAAGTGTGAGCTACTTGTTTCTTTAGAGGGACAAAATAGGAGAGTAATTAAAATCTGGTTGGTAATTATTTCTTGATTGAATAAATGAACAAATAACTGACTTATGGAAGAAGTGGATAATCTAAAGCAAAGGCTTTTTCACTCTATTGATGATTATAGTCTAATCTATTATTTGTGGATTTTAGATTAAGTCTTCCAAAATTAAAACTAAGAATCTTTTATTTTCTGGATTCCACACTTTTAATCAAGAATATTTACAATATTTTACAAGACTGTGAAGATCCCTATAAAGTGTAATAGTATGTTCTAGTTGATAGACTGGATATATCTAGGTCAGTTCAGTTCAGTTCAGTCGCTCAGTCGTGTCAGACTCTTTGCGACCCCATGAATCGCAGCACGCCAGGCCTCCCTGTTTATCACCAACTCCCGGAGTTCACGCAGACTCACGTCCATCGAGTCCGTGATGCCATCCAGCCATCTCATCCTGGGTCATCCCCTTCTCCTCCTGCCCCCAATCCCTCCCAGCATCAGAGTCTTTTCCAATGAATCAACTCTTCGCGTGAGGTGGCCAAAGTACTGGAGTTTCAGCTTCAGCATCATTCCTTCCAAAGAAATCCTAGGGCTGATCTCCTTCAGAATGGACTGGTTGGATATCTCCTTGCAGTCCAAGGGACTCTCAGGAGTCTTCTCCAACACCACAATCCAAACGCATCAATTCTTCAGTGCTCAGCCTTCTTCACAGTCCTAGGTAGACATTCATATAAACAACTTTTAAAAGTTTTATAGCTTTGGTAAATTTTAATTATGATGAGCACAAACTTAAAGTGTAATGAGAAAAAATAGTTAATCATGTTTTAAGCATGGGTTAATATCTAATTGTAGACATATTTCAGTTTTTTCAGAAAACAACAGTTCGTAAAATATTTAAAAGGTCTATGAGAATAAAGCACTGACAGTCCATTATCACCTTATCTTTCCCAAGTAGAGAAGACAATTTTTTATTATGTTATGTCATTATTATATTTACATGTTTTAGCAATCCTGAATTTTTAAATCTCTTTTCTTGGAGGTATTATAATTTCTATTTTATAGGTGAGAAAACTAAAATTCAGTAAGTAACTTGTCCAGGTCACAATATACACCTGGAAGAAGTAGGACTCAACCTAGGAACATCTGATGAATGCTCTGTGAATCCTGTCTCTAGAGACAGCCAGATGAACAAATACACACACACAGATACACAAATGGCAGTTTTTTCCCCCTTCCTTGCTAATCCAAAGTTTTGCCACAGCATTCAAAGCATATAGGTGCCATAATAATTATTTAGGCAATTAAAAATGCAACAAAAGCATATTCTGAATTGGACAGAACATGGTTTACTCTTGAGAGTCCCTTGGATTGCAAGGAGATCCAACCAGTCCATCCTAAAGGAGATCAGTCCTGGATGTTCATTGGAAGGACTGATGATGAAGCTGAAACTCCAGTACTTTGGTCACCTGATGTGAAGAGCTGACTCATTTGAAAAGACCCTGATGCTGGGAAAGACTGAGGGCAGGAGGAGAAGGGGATGACAGAGGACGAGATTGTTGGATGGCATCACTGACTCGATGGACATGGGTTTGAGTGGACTCCGGGAGTTGGTGATGGACAGAGAGGCCTGGCGTGCTGCAGTTCATGGGGTCGCAAAGAGTCAGAGTCAGAGATGACTGAGCGAGTGAACTGAACTGAACTGGTTTATTCTTCTAATCACTTAACTGAATGCAGTCATTCATTGACTCGGGTTGTAGTTGAAGCACAGTGGAGGGTGAGACATTTCACGGTTGGTGGTTCTTTTCTCTTACCTCTTTCTTCAGAAATGTCACTGGGTGCTATGTGTCCCTCCACTACAAGGGATTCCCTTGTTCTCAAGCCTCCATTCCTCTGACACTGTGTTTCCTCCTATGAAGACAGTGGGGGTGGCGCTTGAAGAATCCCCTTTTGCATTGGTGTGTCCATGGAATTTAATAGAAAAATGTCTCTCAGGTTTCTTCAAATACCATTTCTCCTTTTCAAACTCCTACCAAGATGTCCCTACTAAATTGAAATTTCTAGGGAGAGAAGTAAACCATATGCTGCTTTTTCCTTCAGCATATTTCAACCAGATGGTCCCAGAATGGAAGGTAAGAGTGCTAGTAATTTAGACTCCCCATGCTTCCAACATCACCATTCTCCAGTTAATTTAAAAAAAAAAAAAAAAAAAATCCTTACTACTGGTCTGGAAAAATTGTCTTAAGGATCAGGGTTAGGAAAGCAAATGGATCTAGAAGGTACATTTTGGATAATGTGGGCCTGGGCAAAGGCCACCATTAAGACTATAGTTCACGGAACACACACTGGACTCCCGTGAGCACTCTGACTTGATTCCAAATGGAACAGAGCTCCCAGGCTGTCACTGATGGCCCTGACCCCAGAAGAGCTAAGCTCTAGTATTTCATTTCACTGACATTTATTGAGTACTTCAAAAGCAACAGGAATTACTTCGGGTAACACCCGTATAAATTTTTTCAACCGTGAAAACATGACAACAGACATCTTTGACTTAAAACTAATTAAGATTTTAAGTTTTCTAAATGATTATTAGGCTCAGAAACTAGAACATTTAGAAAATTAGTCATGTAAAGATGCAGTGCCCACTGGTCAAATACAGCTATTCATTTAAATGAAAAAAATAGATCGAATATGCTATGAATTAATTTTTTTCAAACTGAAAATCACATTTCAAAGCATTTGCAGATTTCTTATTCCAGTCTGGACTTTGGTTTTCATTCTGTTTGTCTTCAGTTCAGTTCAGTTCAGTCGCTCAGTCAGGTCCGACTCTTTGCGACCCCATGCTGTTTGTCTTGGGACATGTCTAATGTTTTATTTTTAATGTAGTCATGTTTATCACAGAAAAGGCAATGGCACCCCACTCCAGTACTCTTGCCTGGAAAATCCCAAGGACGGAGGAGCCTGGTGGGCTGCAGTCCATGGGGTCACTAAGAGTCAGACACTACTGAGTGACTTCACTTTCACTTTCATGCATTGGAGAAGGAAATGGCAGCCCACTCCAGTGTTCTTGCCTGGAGAATCCCAGGGACGGGGGAGCCTGGTGGGCTGCCATCTATGGGGTCGCACAGAGTCAGATACGACTGAAGCGACTTAGCAGCAGCAGCAGCAGCAGCAGCAGCAGCAGCAGCATGTTTATCAGTCTTTTCTTTTAAGGATTTTGGTTCATTGAGTGTCATTTAAGAAATTCTCCTTTACTTCAAAATCATAAAGTTTCGTGGTTTTTTAAGATTTTTTTTCCTAAACGTTTTAATTTTCACTTTTAGGTATATATTGAACTTGATATTTGTTGATGTGTATAGTAGGAATGGATATCTGATATTCCCCACATAAGGAAAACCAACTCTCCCCGGACCATTTGTTGGATAATTCATTGTTCCTGACTAATCTGTAAGGACGCAGGTATTACATAGTACTTTTTGATATATGTTTGGGTCTGTTTCTGAATTTTGTATTCTGTATCCTTTGTCAATTTGCCTTTCCCTATCCTAATACATTACTGTTTCATTTACAACTACAAAGGAAATTCTATCTCATAGGACAAGTTACTGTTTAATGCTTGTTTTCAGAATTGTCTAGACCGTTTCAATTTTCCAAGTGAATTTTAGGATAGCCGTGTCAAATTCCTTAAAAATATGTTAAAGTTTTGACTATAACTAAATTGAATTGATAGATTAATTTAGCAAAATTTAAAATTTGTATTTTTGAGTCTCTTCATCCATATTTTGTTGGCTACAATCTTAGCATCAGGTTTTGAAGATATTTTGAGTTGAATCTTGTTTTCTTTTATATTTTCAAAGTGATTATGAGCATTTGTTGTTGTGCAGTTGCTAAGTCATATCTGACTCTTTGCAGCCTCATGGACTGTAGCATGCCAGGCTCCTCAGTTAGCACACTGAACTGCTATTGATTTTGTGATTTTGTATGGATATCACAACCAGTGAACTTTCTTGATGTATCAATATTTTAAATACTTTATATATTTTTATGGATTTTCCATGCAATTAGTTCACCTCTAAAGAAAGATAGCCACATCTTTCTTTATAATACTTGTAGATTTTATTTCTTTTACTTATCTTAGTGCACTAGTTAGAATTTCTAGTAAAAGTAAAGTGTTAAGTAAAATGGCAATGAGAGTAGTAGTGGTAGTGTTAGTCACCCAGTCGTGTCTGACTCTTTGCAGTCCCTCGGACTGCAGCCCACCAGACTCCTCTGTCCATGGGCTTCTCCAGGCAACAATACAATGATAGTCATCTTTATTTTATTTTTGATTTAAAATAGTGCCTTTAGATGTTTACAATTAAAGATAATACTTGTTTTAGGTTTTTCACAGATATTCTTCATTAAGGAAATAGCTTTCTTTTTTGAGTTTACTAAAAGTTTTAAATTATAAATATAATTTTGAACAATTTATTATATTTTTATTATCTACTTTATTTTATTATTTTTCTCCTTTACTTGTTACTATGGTATGTAAATAATAGATTTTCTGAGGCTGAACCATCTTATACTTGGGGTAAACTTTTCTTGTTCATGGCATATTAATTTGTAATAGCTTATTTATATTTGCTTGCATTTTATTTAATGTTTTAGTGTCTATTTTATAAGTGAGATTAGTCTATACTTTTCTTGTATATTCTTTG
>SJYQ01003344.1:250840-270023 GCA_006410935.1 Redunca redunca | reverse complement strand
TTGGGGGCAGGAGGAGAAGGGAACAACAGAGGATGAGATGGCTGGATGGCATCACAGACTCAATGGACATGAGTCTGAGTGAACTCCGGGAGTTGGTGATGGACAGGGAGGCCTGGCATGCTGTGATTCATGGGGTTGCAAAGAGTTGGACATGACTGAGTGACTGAACTAAACTGAACTGAATTTCCTGGAATTGCACTGTACTTTAGACTCTCCTACTAGGTCCTTCCTGCTTTCTGTCCTATGCAGAATTCAGACATGCATCACAGCTGGAAGACTCCCCTCCTTTCGCACCTTCAACTTTTTGTACAAGCATTTATCCAATGGACCTCCTACATGTTTAATCTTGTCTTTCTGTCTGCTCGAACTAATGAACAGTGTACCTATGTGCTTTTAAATCCTGTTATTAAGAATCATATGATTCTAAATCCAGTCCAAGTCTTTTCTTTAACAAATGAGTGTAATATACTTATATTTATCGTGATTTATAATAGATTTAGTCTTGTTTTCAGTTGTCAAGTCGTTTGACTCTTTGTGACCTCATGGACTGCAGTATACCAGGCTTCCCTGTCCTTCACTATCTCCTGCAGTTTGCTCAAATTCCTGTCCATTGAGTTGCTGATGCTGTCTAACCACCACATCCTCTGCCACCCTTTTGTCCTTTTGCCTTCAGTCTTATGATTGCATTATTTTCTGTTTGCCAGGCTTTCTCTTTTCCTTGTACCTTCCCCTTTTGTGGACTGCTAAAGCCTATCATTCAGAAAAAGCTTGGGATACTGGAGCAACAAAGTCCCAAACTGGTTGCCTCAAATCAAGGTTATTTCTCACTCATTCTATAAGATGATGGTGGGATGGCTAATTAACTCATTGACACTCAGACCTATGCAGGCTCCATCTGGACATGTATTCCTGTAGGAGAGGCAGAGAAAAGAGAACATGCCCAGCACGACATTTCTTTGAGCTGCAAGTGACACTGGCCACTTCCACTCCCATTTCACGGACCAAAAGGAGTCACGTGGCCACTTTTGAATTTAAATGGGCAGTGAAATGCAATTGTGTACACAATTATGTATTGTGTCTACATAAAATAGGATGTTTGCTCCTTGTCCTATTAACTCTATGGCTTTTGTCTCCCTCTGCTGCTTTGGAAGCTATAAAATGTATTCTTATCATTTCAATAGTTTTCCTTAAATGTGTTTTAAACATATCTGTTTAATGATCCTTATTTTCCTGTTAAGTTCTAAAATGCATGTAATGTTTTCATCTTCCACCCAAATTTAACAAAAGTCTTAATGGTTTTTAGAACTGTATCTTTTTTTTTTTTTTTTGCTTTGTTNGCTTTGTTTTTTAAGAATAATTTGCTAATTCTTTTTTGATCATTATTTTATGTTAATGATCATATTTTTAGTTCACGGTTTCTAACTCTTTCCTTTTTCATATCTAGCAGTTCCTATCACAGTTCTGCCTGTTTTTGTTTCATAGTTTCATGTTTCTTTAAATCAGGAGTCTGCAACTATGATTCAGTCTCTACCTAGCTTACTGCTGTTTCTATCAGAGACGGTGATGGCACCCCACTCCAGTACTCTTGCCTGGAAAATCCCATGGACGGTGGAGCCCGGTAGGCTGCAGTCCATGGGGTCGCAAAAAGTTGGACACGACTGAGCAACTTCACTTTCACTTTTCACTTTCATGCATTGGAGAAGGAAATGGCGAACCACTCCATGTTCTTGCCTGGAGAATCCCAGGGACGGGGAGCTTGGTGGGCTGCCGTCTATGGGGTCACATAGAGTTGGACACGACTGAAGCGACTTAGCAGCAGCAGCTATTTCTATAAATACAGTTTAATTGAAAGATAGTCTCACTCATTCATTTATGTATTATCCATGGCTTCTTTCTTGCTGTAAAAACAGACTTGAGTAGGTGCGGAAAAGACAGAAGGGCAAGCAAAGCCAAAAAAATTTACTTAGTGGCACTTTACCAAAGAAAGTCTGCAGACCTTTGCTTTCAGTGAATAAATAGGACCTCATTTTTTTTTCCCTGCTATTTGAGTCATCTTAAACATACCTTTAAAAAGTCGTTGTCAGACTATTTTACAACATTAATTTCATCTGGAAGACTTTCTTAGAATTGTATTTCTTCACATATCTTGATTTTTCTTCTTCAGGTACTTTTAAACTAGGGGTTATAAGCTCATTTTGAGTGGAAATGTTTTAGTTTGATATGTGCTGTTTTTCCCTTTTCACTCTCTCTCTCTCACTGTCTCCCCTCTCTTTCAGTTTTTTCTTTGTCCCCACATTGGATCCCAACTCTGCTGCACAGACATCAATCTTACAGTCTAGGCTGGTGATTATGTCCTTCCTGATGACTGTGGGATGCTTGTGCATCCAGAAACCAAAAGCGAAGAATAGTTTGTGTAATCTCAACACTCTTTCTGCTTTTAGGCTCCCCTGACAGGTGATATTAATTCTTAGCTGCAAATGAAGATTAGGTAGCATATTCCGAGTTCTATTTATCAGAGAAGAAGGCAGACCCACCACAGCCACTGGCTTCTTCTAATGTCTGGTATCATTCAGGAGCAAACTCCTACTGAACACTGCCTGCTTCTAACCTGAGAAATGAGCAGGCATGTAATTTTTGTCTTGCTCATCAATTTGTATTTCTGCTGCCTATGAACTCCAGAATTATTTATCACATCATATTTTTAAACCTG
The DNA here is from genome assembly GCA_006410935.1 of Redunca redunca. Taxonomy (NCBI): domain Eukaryota; kingdom Metazoa; phylum Chordata; class Mammalia; order Artiodactyla; family Bovidae; genus Redunca; species Redunca redunca. The sequence goes on along the minus strand of SJYQ01003344.1, from coordinate 267,313 downwards.
GTATTATTTTTTGCATTTCTTTCAAAACTTAAAATCATATTATTGGCATGTATTTGGAGCAGAGGAGTGTAACAACATAAAGTTATGCCACTGTCTTGACTAAAAGTCTCCATGATATATTTTATGGAATGATATAGCAGTATCTGTTTTTTTGTAATTGAAGTCACAGGCATTGAATTAAGATGAAACTACCTTAGTGACTGTGATGGAGTCATTTTAAGACATAATTCAAGTTAATTTTCTCATGAGTTACATCTCATTTTGAAAACTCTAAGTTTTAAATGAAATTATTAAAAATAAATCAAAGCTTTAATTTGGCAGAAAAATCATTTATAAAACACAATAAAATTGATTTCAACAGAAAATCTTAATTCTGCCTTTTAGAATGACAAAAGAAAAATGCAATCTGTTACTTAGTAGAGCTGTAAGATTTTCCTAAGGGCAGAGATACAGAGACAATTACATTAACAATTATATGTCAGCCCATAAACTATGCTGCCATTAATATCCATTAGTAGCTTTTCATTTCAACCAAAATCTTTAAATTTAGAGCCTAGTGGTTAATGTTCAGCTGTTAGTTTATTACTTAATGGTTGAGGGAACAAAAGAAGTGATAATCCATTTTTTTTAAAGATTAGATTTGATTGCTTTACATAATCTTTTTGTTATCTTCTTGATTTCCAGATGAACTTTGAGAGTCATATGCTGAAAGAGGATGAGATTGGGTCCCCAGGTCCCTGAGACTAGAAGCATCCACATGTGGAAGTTAGATGAGTAAGAAATAAACCTGTGTTATTCCACTAAGCATTGGTGCTTAGTCTGTTACATGGTCAGTGCTACCTAAACTAATGCCACCCTGGAGGGTACTTGTCATCTCACACCCATTCTCCAAGGAATTATCCTTTTTAAAACGTGTTTTTAACTTAAAGGCATGGTTTTCTGCAGCTCTAATTCAGGTATGCAGAAAAATTTGCCTTATGTTCATGAAAGATATTCCCATATAACCCACTCATGAGTTTTTACAACTGAAAATAAGCCATATTTATGTAATGGAATTCTATTTTTTCCATTAAACAAAATAAAGGCGCAGATTATTAAATGGTATCTCAGTGATCTGTTTCTGCTGAATGACTGCTTATTTAACTATTTAAACCTAAACTTAGTTTTAAAAACTGAAATGGGACTTAAATAAAATGTATGAAAATTTGAAAGTTATCATTGGGCTGGATATGCTAAATAGTGAACTAAATCATAGATAACCAAGGACAAGTTTTTCCTAATGAAATGTTAGAAAAACTAATTTAGAGCCAATACAATAACAGAGTTTCAATACTTATGTAAACAATTTTCACTACACTTTTTTAAAGTTGCTTATCTATGTCTTCTAACAGGTATTTGTGGAGTTGTTGAGATATATAAACTATCACACTGGACCCTGGAAGCAGTGAGAAACAAATATGAGTCACTGTCTTACACCTTCTATTCTCCAAGTTCTTAAATTTTAGAGGCTAGATGTACTCAAATATGTCATGTGAAATAGAATATGATAAACACCAAGAGTTGTACAGTAATAAATGATGTGGGGACTTTGTTCAGAGAATGGATACAGGGGTTTGAGTGGCAACTGGAGGAGGTTTAGCAGTGAAGGAAAGAATTGGGATGGAGGCTTCCCTGTGGCTCAGATGGTAAAGCGTCTGCCTGCAATGTGGGAGACCTGGGTTCGATTCCTGGGATGGGAAGATCCCCTGGAGAAGGAAATGGCAATCCACTCCAGCACTCTTGCCTGGAAAATCCCATGGATGGAGGAGCCTGATAGGCTACAGTCCACGGGGTCGCAAAGAGTCAGACACGACTGAGCGACTTCACTTGATAAAAGAAAACATTTGGTGTCTTTGAGACAAGTTGAATATCCACAGTCAAAGCCAACAAAACAAGGAAGGATGATTTATGGCAAGAAAGTCTCCAGACTCTCCCAGGATGGTGCTAGTGAGGTTGAAGCATTTTTATTCAATTTTAGGATCACCTGATTCTGGGGTTGCATGACAGATTCATTATCCATAAGAAAATAGAGATGTGGGGTTCCTAGTACACACTGAGCCTGAAATAGAAGTCTTTTGCACATTATAATGAAGATAATAACAAATCTAGACTTGGTATTTGAAAACTGAGATAGTCAATATCTCTGAACTTCAGTTTCTTACGTAAACTTGGGATAAATATTTCTATCCTTTCTTCATGAATGGCATTTGTGAAAATCAAATGAGAAACATGATAAACTGTTTTGTAAACTATGGAGTGCTATGAAGATGTGAAAGTGTAGACGATATATTGTGTATTGAAGATACTCTTGAATTTTGTTGGTGCTTTTCCCATTAAAAGGAGAAATTTTTGCCCTGTCCTTGGACTCTGGGTGGGTTTGGTAACTTTTTGAGCAATAGAACATAGTGCAAATGATGCTGTGACTATTTCCAGGACCAGATTTTAAGAGAGAGGCAGTTTTCATGTTCTGTATATTAGGAATTTTTGCTCTTGAAACTGAGCTAACAGATAGGAAGAAGCCCAAGCAGCCACATGGAGAGGGTCACTGGAGGGGCATTAAGGCCCCCAACCAACTACCCAACTAAGTCTCCAGCTAACAGCTGTCGCTTAACAGTTCTGACCTTGAGTACATTGTTTTGCACTAAACAAGCAGCTCCCACTGACATTATGTGGAACAAAGGTGAACTGTCCCTACCTCACAGGGACATGGAAATTAAAGTTTTGTAAGTAAAAATAAATGACCATTGCAGTTTTAAATCACTAAATTTTAGGGTGGGCCATTTGCTAATCAGCAACAAATGATCAGAACAGGTTATTTGTCAAAAGTAATTACTGTACTATTTCAGAGAATGATATAATTCATCATACATATTTTATTTGCTTCAACTATGTGAATGCATGCTAAGTTGCTTCAGTCATGTTTGACTCTTTGCAGCCTCATGGACTGAAGCCTGCCAGGCTTCTCCGTCCATGAAATTCTCCAGGCAAGAATACTGGAGTGGGTTGTCATTTCCTCTTCCAGGGGATCCTCCCGACCCAGGGATTGAGACCACTCTCTTACATTTGCATTGGCAGGTGAGTTCTTTACCGCTAGCGCCACCTGGGAAATCCTATCAGAGCAAGTTGTTTGTCAAATATAAGTACAGTACTATTTCAGAGGATGATATATTCATGATGATATAAGTCATATAATTCACATTTTTTTGCTTCAGCTATAATTTCCACAATATATTTTGAGACATATTTGCAAGAAATATGTTCTAGAGAAAAGAGTCTTTGTCTAAGTCAGGGTTCATTGAAAGCAGTTCCACCATTTGACTCAGAATCAGTCGATCCGATGATACTTGAAATGTTTATGGTAGATCAGGATGTACGTAAAGATCTCACAGAAAAAGCAGAAGAGAGAGGCTGGAGAAAAGGCACAGAGCCTCCCTCAGTGTACTCTTCTTCCCATGGCGGGTAAACAAACAACTCTTGGTTTACTACTGAGCCTGTAGAAACTGAACACCTAGTTAAGGAGTAAAAGATGACCACGTGACCTGAGCTGTGTTGCCTGTTTTCACTGAATCTCTTCTGATCCATGTAGACTAAAGAACATCTTCCAGAAATTTTTAAAATGGCTTTCTACTAGAGCCAAATCTCTCAGGTTTCATCTGTCTGAAAAGATCTTTATTTCACCTTAACTTGGAAGGCTAGTTTTGTAAGGTGTAGAATTCCAAATTGACATTTTTTTTTCTTCAGCATTTTAAAGATTTTTTTCCAGCATTTTAAAGATTTTCTGTATTAGGGAGGGCTCCTGCCTTTCTGAAATTTATTTCATTTATATATATATTTAATTTTTTTAAAAAATTTCAAATTAGTGTTTTTCTTTTCTTTGGGCAAATACCAAAGAGTACAACTGCTGATTCATATGGCAGTTCTATTTTTATTTCTGAGGAACCACAATACTATTTTTCATAGTGGCTGCTCCAATTTACAATCTCATCAGCATTGCATAAGGATTCCCTTTTGTCTATGTCCCAGCTAATAGTTGTTATTTCTTGTCTTTTTGATGATAACCAAATCTGACAGATGTGAGATAGTATCTCACTGTGGTTTTGAATTGCATTTCCCTGATGATCAGTGATATTGAGCATCTTTTTATGTGTCTGCTGGTCATTTGCATGCCTTCTTTGAAAGGAAAAATTGTCTATTTTTAAGATCAGCTGTTTGCTTCTGATGTTGAGACGTATGTTATTTGTATATTTTGATATTCAGTTCAGTTCAGTTGCTCAGTCATGTCCGACTCTTCACGACCCCATGAATCACAGCACGCCAGGCCTCCCTGTCCCCCACCAACTCCTGGAGTTGATTTGCAATGCTATGTTAGTTTAAGGTATACAGCAAAGTGAATCCGTTGTACATATACATACATCCACTCTTTGTAAGATTCTTTTCCCATGTAGGCCATTACAAACTATGAATCGAGTTTCCTGTGCCATTCAGTGGTCCTTATTATCTATTTTATATATCCATTTGTTCAGCTGCTCAGTTGTGTCCAACTCTTTGTGACCCCATGCACTGCAGCACTCTAGGCTTCCCTGTCCATCACCAGCTCCTGGAGCTTCCTCAAACTCATCCATAGAGTCAGTAATGCCATCCAGCCATCTCATCCTCATCCCTTTCTCCACCTGCCTTCATTCTTTCCTAGCATCAGAGTCTTTTTCAGTGGGTCAGTTCTTCACATTAGGTGGCCAAGTTATTGGAGTTTCAGCTTCAGCATCAGTCCTTCCAATGAATATTCAGGACTGATTTCCGTTAGGATCGACTGGTTTGATCTCCTTACAGTCCAAGGGAGTCTCAAGAGTCTTTCCCAACAACACAGTTCAAAAGTATTAATTCTTTGGTGCTTAGCTTTCTTTATAGTCCAACTCTCCCATATACAACTGAAGCGACTTAGCAGCAGCAGCAGCAGCAGCCTGTATACTGGAGAAGGAAATGGCAACCCACTCCAGTATTTTTGCCTGGAGAATCCCATGGACAGAGGAGCCGGGCAGGCTACAGTCTATGGGGTCGCAAGAGTCAGACACGACTTAGCGACTAAACCACCACCACCAGCCTGTATATATCAACCCCGATCTTCCAATTTATCCCTACCTACTCTCCCAGACAGAGAAGGCAATGGCAACCCACTCCAGTACTCTTGCCTGGAAAATCCCATGTGCGGAGGAGCCTGGAAGGCTGCAGTCCTGTGTGGTCGCTACTAGTCAAACACGACTGAGCGACTTGACTTTCACTTTTCACTTTTCACTTTCATACATTGGAGAAGGAAATGGCAGCCCACTCCAGTGTTCTTGCCTGGAGAATCCCAGGGATGGGGGAGCCTGGTGGGCTGCCGTCTGTGGGTTCTCACAGAGTTGGACACGACTGAAGCAACTTAGCAGCAGTAGCAGTAGCACTTTCCCAGATACACTTTTTAAAAAAATTATTTATTTTAATCGGAGGCTACTTTACAATATTGTATTGGTTTTGCCATACATCAACATGAATCCGCCAAGGGTGTACACATGTTCCCCATCCTGAACCCCTCTCCCACCTCCCTCCCCATACTATCCCTCTGGGTCATCCCAGTGCACCAGCCCCTAGCATCTTGTACCAGATACACTTTTATTGGGGGATATTTGTTACAATATTGTGTAGGTCTCTTGCTCTGTGACAACAAGAATCAATTTATATACCTTTTAATCTTCAGTTTTTTAATGGAAAAAAAAACAAACCATGATTTTATAGTTTGTCTACTTTGTTCTGTTTGTTAGAGTGGGAACAGTGGTCTCATGGCTGTATGCGTTTTAACCTGAAACATCTGTATCCTTACAATTAGTTCATTTTCTGCTTTAAATAGTAATTTCTGGTGGTTGCAAACAAGGGCTATAGTTGAAATTATTCATCAAATATTAAAAATAGAAATATGTAACAATCATAATCACACACATTGAATTATGAGATTATTTATTTTCAGTAATATTTAAGTAATATTTATAGGAAATTGCTGTAACCACATACATATGTGCATGACTAATGCTTCAAGATCTTAAATCATTTGATTCAACTAAATTCCATTTCTTTTGATTCTGTCTAGAAGCAATATTTTTTAAAATTATAACTTACAGATAACTTTCTTCATAAATATAGGAATATAATCTTTGTATATAGCCTTAGACATTCACTTACTATATATAATATCATGTAATATGTTATATACACACATTTGGACACCATTAATAATTTTTGTCTTCCTCTTTTCTGGGACCTCTACAATTCTCACAATTCTGTGATCATAGGAAGACCAAAACAGGATACTGTGTTTCTACAATTCTCACAATTCTGTGATCATAGGAAGACCAAAACAGGATACTGTGTTTAAGAGGGTGAGATAGAGTGCAGCATATTTACTAGTTTTATTGTCTTTTATAAAGTTGCTCTTCTTTCCTCCAGGGATCACCGTATGTTCCAGAAACAAAATATAATTAAATTATCATGTGTTGATCTTGAAAACAAATGCTTAATCCTCTGTCTTCCATCTTTGCAGCATCTTATTCTATGCTCGTAAGGCAGTGGATACATGATTGGAAACAAATGTTTCTAGGTTATCAAATACAAGTATGAATTTTCACTGATGAATCTTTCTGAATGATCACAGTACATTCATTCAATGATAGTCTATGCAGAAGTGTTCTATATTTTAGTCAAATGATTGAAATAGTTTAATATATGATTCCAGAAATGTTTGGTCTCTTTTGCTGTTGCTTTGGTGGTGGTGTTGTTGAATTTTTTAATCATTTCCAAAGGCCCAGTTGTCTTTTGTTGGCCAATACCTCTTCTAAGCTCTTAACTCTTGTCACTCATCAACCTACATCTTTCCAAACTACTTCACTACACAAGATACATTTTCCATCTGGTAGGAGTGGCCCTTTCACTAGTTGAGGGAATTGACTCACCACTTGTTCAATAGAGAGACACTTGCTGTTGACTTGAGGAGACAGGGCAGCTGGTCAATGAAGAATATGTATGATAGAATGAGGAAGTCACTGGGTAGATTGTATTAATGTCAACATTTGCTGCATGATGTTACAGGATGCTTTTATGGGACATTCATGTTGGGAGATTATGCTTCCTTGATATCAGGTCTTACCATGTGACTTGGTTTGGCCAGTGAAATATGAATAGCAATGCCATGTGCCAGTTCTGGCAGATATGTTGAGGGCCATTGCATAATTCAGCCAAGAACTGACTTTCCTTTTCTCAAGGAGCAGCAATGTTCCAGATAAGAACTGATCATTCAGTTTGCATCCCAAGGAAGAGAAAACAGATGGAACAATCTACATGTAACATGGACAAGAAATAAGCTGTTTATGTTATAAACCACTGAAATATAGAAATAGTTTCTTACTGTGGCACAATGTAGTAAATGTTCACTTTTACCCATGGGGAATTTTTGAGGTTTACCATTTTATGCTGTGTTGATTGCTTGGTATAGGAGTGCAGGAATAGAAGTACAATTCTTCTGGAAGTGTGTAAAATGTTTATATATATTCATGAAAGTATTTCTGATGAGATTAGAGATGGCAAATTCTCTAGGAATTTTCCCTGAATCCCCAGTATCATCTAGATGGTCCTTCTCATTTTCCCTTTGGTATCCAAAGCACACATGTAAATATCAGTTTGCTTAAGCAACTCATCAGCTAGATTCCTTGGAAGAAGGGACTATGTCATACTTGGCTTAAGCAAGGCATCTACAGAGAACCCAGACCAGGCAGGCACTTAGAGATGTTTACTGATTTGTAGGCACCATTCTACAGTGTCAAAGAGCCCAACTAGACAATTTATAGTAAAACCTGAACTGATCTGAGCTCTTTTGGCAACCAAATCTGATCTAAATGGACACAAAATATTTCTAGTCATTAATTAACCCACATAAAATGAGCATTTATAATTTTCCTTGAAGAAATACTCAACATTTTATTCTAGAGGGCTGCTTTCAGCCACATGTGTGATGTTACATTATATGTGGTAGATGTATTTTATTACTTCTCTAAAATCCCCCAAATTCTGATTTATAAAACTCATCCTGACTTCAAGAGTTTAAAATAAGTGATTGTGGATCTGTGTCAGCAAGTGGACACTTTCTGAGCTATGAGTAACCCTTCATACTCTGTGGTTAAATCATATGTCATTATAGGCTTCTGTTTTTTACAAGATAAAGTCCCTGGATTCTTCATAGTCCTCTTGAGCTAATTTCTACCTTTCAGCCATGTAGTGCCTGATGGTAAGAAGAGAGTGTGCTTGCAATTTCAGCACTCAAAATTTCACAATAATGTGACTTGACTTATATGTAGATATAAATGTTGATGGCTCTTGTTTATAAGGCCTGACATACTAGCGTTAAAGATACATACATAAATAGTAAGCTACATTTAATCTATAGAGTCATTTCATTGTGTAAAAGTGGATAGCTTAGAGATTTAGGAGAACAAATCATTCTTAGCAAATACTTTGTTTTCAGTGTCTCTATTCATGTGAAGAAATAGCACTTGTCTGGATTAGGAATTCATCACCAATCATTATTCATCATTATACTATGGACTTCCCTGGTGGCTCAGTGGAAAAGAATCTGCTTGCAATGCAGGAGACTTAGGAGACATGAGTTCAGTCCCTGGGTTGAGAAGACTCCATGGAGGAGAGAATGGCAACCCACTCCAGTATTCTTGCCTGGAAAATCCCACAGACAGAGGAGCCCAGAGGGCTACAGTCCATGTGGTCACAAAGAGAGGGGTACGACAGAAGTGACTCAGCAGCAGTAGCAGAAGACCATACTATGCATGCCCATGTGCAAACATGGGCACGCACAAAAACCACATTGTTTGTCAAATGGTACAAATGAGGCTGGCATCTCAGCTGTAACAATGAGATTCCAAATCTTTTCTGACTTTAAAGTGTTGCTGACAGGTTAGAGCTGGTCATGCTTAGATCTAAAGAGCTACTATATTTCCTCCATGTATTAAATCATATTAATCATAGGTAAAACTGCAATAAAGTTGACCCCAGAGTTTCAAGGCTGCAGTCCAGGCCATTCACTGATTTATATTCTGATTATGCTGCTGCTATAAAATGAACAAAGAGTAACATGGAATTTGATAAAGACAAGAAAACTTTTATTAAACTTTTACAACAGTGAAATAAATTATTCATGCAGTTGCATGACTAATGGTATCCATGCTGATTAAATCAGCCAAGAGGAGGCAAAATATTCACGTGCATGGCATGAGTTCCATTTTCAAACAGTTCCGAAATGAAAATGTAATATAAAACAACACAGTAGTTGGTCCCCCAAAATGGAAAGGAAAAAAAAAACCTAGAGTACAGTATTAATTCAAAAGAGGAGGGAAACGTTTAATGCACTTGCAGTTCTGAAATCCACTAGCCAGAAGGAATTTTCAAAGTCAGAAAAAAAAAAAAAAAAGTAATCCACCACTTTAAAGGCATTTAATGAAAGACAGAAATGGCAAAGAGGACACTGGTGTTAAAGGGACAGATCTGGGGCTTAGAGGAGGGAGAGAAATGCTATTAAAGCTACCCACCACCTTGCTTATTCTATAAACAGGATTCTCTCCAAACTGGGCTGTTGGGCCCATGCCAGTCTTTTGGGATGGTCCAGAAAGGAGTTACTCCTGGTGATAAATAAGGCTTTCCAGACTCCCCTGCCACCTGCTTGAAGATCTGTGACTCTCACTTGTCCTTTCATCAAAATGCTCACAAAAGAAGGTGTCATAGTTCTTAGTCCTTTGCTTTCCACATCGTTGAGCACAGGAGCTGGGGAGAAAACCCCTGCCCCCCACAGAATTCCAAAGAGCCATTATATGTAGGAAAGGGAGGTGGGAGGCATAAGTGGGCGAAAGAGGCTGTCCAAGTGGGGAATTCCTCACCAGAGATGCAGAATTCCATCTTCAGAAAACCCCTTCCCCCAGACAGGATGCTGCCCATGATGACACAGGACCTCTGACGCCCCCGTGACATCAGGGCCAATGCATAGGCCTGTCTAGAGGGTGCTGGCGTGTGCAGGACCAGCTGCAGATGTCCAGCCAGCCTGGCCACTAGGGGTTCCAGCCTCTGTCCCTCTTGTTGGTATCCGTGCCAGTGGCCCCTACTGACTCAACCTTAATCCGAGCCATCAGGAGTGCCCTGAGCAATTCTCTCTTCCTCCCCTAGGGAGTGTCCACCCCCTCATCTCTCTTCCCCTTCCTCTGGCATTCCTGTGTCCCCATGCCTTTCTCATTTGCCTGCCCTTCAGACTCGACGTGGGGCTTCTCTGAGAATCCGTGGGCCCGTGGAGCCAGAATGGGTCCAGGAGGCCCTTGATTCCATCTAGGAGTAAAGACAGAGGACTAACTACCTGTAGGACCTTCCCTGAAACCTTCTGTCTCTTAGAAGAGATGCTGTGCCTATTTAAGTCTTACCCAAAACTTTGTCTGAGAAAAGCCATCTGTCTGTAACCTCAGCGTCTCCCATTTGCCAGGATGCCTCCTTTCTTTGGACAAAGAACCAGTTGGGTCTCCAGCTTACCTGAGGAAGACAGCCGGGGGCTGTTCTCCAACATGAATGAACATCCTTCTGAGGGTCCCGATTTTGCACAAAGCTATTCTGATTTCTGATGGTCAGTTCCCAACCGGACGTGCCCCCAAGTGGCAGCCCACCAGCCATCCGTGCTCTTTCACTGGCTACTTCCACCATCCAGCTCTCCCCATGCCTGAAGCTATCATGTTTGGCATAATCAATGAAGCCCTGGAGGGTATAGGAGGGTATTTATAATGCAGGGTGGGAAACACTTTAAAGAATCACTGTTAGTCTCTGTGGGTCAGTCAGAGGACCCAGTGGTCTCCCCTCTCCATGGCCCTGAATTTGCCACATGTGCTGCCTGAGCAGTTCTCCCTTAAGGCTCTACTCCAGAACATGAAGCCCAACTCCTCACCCCTGGACATGCTCAAGGAAGAAAAAAACACTATTGAATATTGAATATCATAACAACCCCAGCAGTGTCATGCTGCCCTCTGAGAAGGCACCCAATACTCTGATAAAAACAGATTGTAGTATGCATGAGTCTTGTTTTGTAGTATGACCATTTGGATGTTTCATCAGTCACGATTTCCCCCTTGATTACGTATGGTGGTTGCATGAAAAAAGAAAAGTGATACTGATAGTGTAGTCACTCAGTTGTGTTCGACTTTTTTGTGACCTCATGGACTGTGGCCCTTCAGGCTCCTCTGTCCATGGAATTATCTAGGAGTGGGTTGCCATATCCTTCTCCAGGGGATCTTCCAGTCCCAGGGATTGAACCCAGGCAGATTCTTTGCCATCTGAGATGGTGGTTGCATGAGAATTACTAAAAAAAGAATCAGTAAGCTGATTTCTTGCACACAAAGCAAGAGTTTGCACCAAAGACAAATACCACCAAACTCCACTGCCCATAGTGGCTTTGTTCTGTAAGGATGCTGTCTCTGAAAAAGAATGGAGTGGAGTGAAAGTCACTGTTTGCAACCCAATAGACTATCCAGTCCATAGAATTCTCCAGGCCAGAATACTGGAGTGGGTAGCCTTTCCCTTCTCTAGGAAATCATCCCAACCCAGGGACTGAACCCAGGTCTCTAGCACTGCAGGCAGATTCTTTACCAGCTGAGCCACAGGGAAGCCCAAGAATACTGGAATGGGAAGCCTCTCTCTTCTCCAGCAGATCTTCCTGACCCATAAATCAAACCGGGGTCTCCTGCATTGCAGGCAGATTCTTTAGCAACTGAGCTATCAGGGAAGGCCATCAGTCTGTTGAGTTGCACAGTTGTATCTGACTCTTTGCAGCCCCACGGACTGCAGCATGCCAAGCTTCCCCGTCCATCACCAACTCCTGAGCTTGCGCAATCTCACGTCCATCGAGTCAGTGATGCTATAGGAAGCCCATGCCCTTCCTCAAATCATGAAGCTGAACTAGGTGCCATTCTCACATGTTACAGCACCACACTTGTGAATCTGACAGTATGGGACCATCCGTGATATTTCTTGAATCCTTTATGTATGAGACATTGGGCTGTGTTCAGGATAAAGGGATGACAAAGTTGTGGTCTCTGTCCTTAAATTGCCTCTAGTCTAATAGGAAAAACAGACCGCACTTACAGAGTGCCATATACAGAATGACAATAATGGCCCAGTGAGTGCATGGTTAGTTCTGGAAGGGATGAGAGGAAGTAGGCTCTCAGGATCGAGTTTTGGTTGAATTGAATCTTGATGACAAGTGCTGTTTAATCTGGTTAAAACCAAACCATCAGCTTCTGGACTCAGAATGACTCATTTCTGCAGCAGCTGAAGTGATTCCTCCAATTTTCTCGTCATCTCCAATTCTTCATTGTATTATGTATACCAACCTCTCTCTCTAACACTCATGGTGAAAACACCACACCTATGACCAAGGAGGGAGCAGAGGAAAATGGGGAAATTGTGTCAGTGATAGATATTTATTTATTCAGGAAAGGCATGAGTGGACAAAGTTATGAGTCTTATCTGTCAAACTGCACTATGCACAGTCAAGTTTCTGATCTCAGAATGTATAACATGTGCTGTTTTTATATGTGGACTTGTTCATAGAAGGAAATATGTTGAGTCCATCCTAGCAAAAATTTATAACTGTTATATAGTTTGAAATATATTTCCATCACATAAACCAAATTTATGAAGAAGTAAAGCTAGTTGAAATATGTTTAATGCATTAAAGTTCAAACATTTCTTGTCCTGTAGGAGAGAGCTGCAGGAAATTCTAGAATTTGCAAGAGCAGGGAAAGACTATACCTCTTGATAAGTGTGTGAGTTTCTCCTTTCCCTCTGCTTTCTGTGGCAGAAGACCCAGATATGCTAGGAGATGTGATCAGGGAAGACATACGAATTGCCCCAAAAACTAAACATTATGTACACTGTATTTTCTGAGTGCCCATTTTCCTGCAGTGACTGTGTGCTTTAGGGGAGAAGGCACCTACCTCTAATTGTGAACATGGTTGACAATCATGGAAAGCAGTGAAGGAAGGGGTTGCCTCCTTTGCAATGATCTGATGACAATCTATTGAGCAGTCTTTATATTCTCAGTACTTCTTCCGAAAGACGAAAGAGAGAAACCAGTCAATCGGTCCTAATTCCTTCAATGGGCTCCCAACTCTTTCAGCAAAAATCAAAGGCTAGAAAGCCCTATCCCGTTCATGCTCCAACCTCTGTGTCTTCATCTCCTTTCACTCCTCAAGTCATCCTGGACCCTTGGACACAAACGCATCTTTCTGCTAAATGTCTCTGGTCTCTCCATCTCCAGGCTCCCTCAGCAGACACTGTCCTGGCTCACAAGTTCTTATCTCAGATGTCATTTTTGCCTGAGGTTTCCCATCACCACAGTTAAAATTTCCAAGGCATTGTCCCACCCCCATCCACCTTTGCTTCATTTCTCCATCTCCTGCTTGCAATTCCTTTGTTACCCTTTTCACCTATCATACTAAGTATTTTATATTTGCTTATCGACTCTTCCTGGAATGTATAGAAGGGATCTTTATTACTCCGCTACTGCATATCCAGAGCCTGGAAGCACACCTGGCACATAGTAGGAGCAAGAAACTGTTTATTTGCTGGCTAGATTTGGTTGTTACTCTAGAGAAGTGTGACATCAGCCCTGAGATGAAGGCTCACTGTTAAATGGGTAAAGGCAGATGACCTCGAATGGGCTAACACATTTCCATCCCTACTCAACCCAGCAGAAAATGTCCCCTAGCCAATCAACCCTCTTGAGCAAACAAACCTGGGATAGTTCTTGCTGGTCCCTGTATAATGAGTTTAAGTTCTTTTCTAGTCAGTTCAGTTCAGTTCCATTGCTCAGCCATGTCTGACTCTTTGCGACCCCACGGACTACAGCACACCAGACCTCCCTGTCCATCACCAACTCCCGGAGTTTACTCAAACTCGTGTCCATTGAGTTGGTGATGCCATCCAACCATCTCGTCCTCTGTGGATTTAGTCAAACAAACCAGTCACATCCTTCTGTGGGAACCCCAGGGCACCTCATCCTCTTGACTCTACAAAGCCTGCCCCCCATGGCCCTGAGTGTTTGCTCTGTTACTGAGTGCAGCCCTGTGTAACGCAGGATGGCACAATGTCCCTCTCCCCTGGCTGAGAGCAAATGTGACTAAGAAATTACTCTTGAGCCATCTGCCCAGTGTTACATTGTGTGTTTGGCCGACACCAGGGTCATAGGTGCAGGAATGCCTCCCTCACCTCATTCAATGTGATGAATAGGATGCAATTAAATCAAGGAGCTGCAGTAAGGCGAGACATATATAAGAATCAATAGTATAGCTGAGAGTGTCTAAGAAAGTGGTCAATTAGGTGATGTTCAGCAAAAGTCCTATGGGAGTTTTGGAAACACTTGTAGACATAAATACTTTTACCTTAGTAAACAAAGTCTTTTATGAACATTTGCAGTAAAGATTTTGAAATTTGAATAAAAAAACACTAGTCAGTGTCTTATTTAGTGCACATTTCTAGGTTATCTCTGCCTTTCATTGTCTAAGCTATTATACAGCTCTGTACTTGTAGAAACTGATGAAAATGCAAAAGACCCTTGTCTATAGGAATGAAAATAATTGTATCCAGTGAAATGCAATTGTGGGTAGATCTTCTTTGCATCTATTTGTAACTTCACTTCAAAATTCCCTAAAATATCCATATTATATCTACATCTCTATCTGTATCTCGATATGTATCACCATCCTTCCATAGAAGGTTCTCAGAATTCTCCTTTGAACAGCCTATAACATTTTACTGCTTTCCTCATTAACTGATGAGTTAAATAAAAGCTGTGACGTGCATTCATTTGACATTTGTATGAAAGGCATGATTTTGTCCTTTTTCTTTTTTTAAAATAGTATCCTTTAACAATGTGATTTCTACTGAAACATGAACAATGACTTACACTACCCTATCCTTATTCCTGTCATAGCCACTCTAAATTTTGAACAATGTGGTAAATTATAATGAAATCAGGCACGTGAGATGACAGTCTCTACCTGAAAGCAGACATCTGGAGGAAACATGAAAATCTCTGGCAGTCAGGATTCAGACTTGGCTTTAGTATGCAGAACATCTGGATTTCTGTGAATTGATTAATTTCCACCCACTTCCACTATTTTGGCTTCATCCAGCCTTTGTGTTGAGCTCTTGCCTTTTCCTAGCATTGTGCAAACACTGCCATCTGTGTACAGAGAGGATTTTTTCCTACCTGTCTCTACTTCTCCATATAGTATACCTGATAACAGACTATTTTTACTTGATTATAACCTAAACTATTGCTGGTAACCATCAAAAAGACAGAGGGAAATAAAGACTTGTTTGTATTTAGTGTACCTGAGAAGTCACTTTATTCTAGCTTTAGCTAGACAATTATCAGAAGACCATTTATTTTTTGTAGAAAAAATTTTGTAGGTTCTCTTTCCATGAGAGTCATTGCTTCTAAATATTGCAAAAACAATACACAGATGAACCAAAAACACATATCTGTTCATTTGTGTGCAGCACCACAGTCACACAAAGAGAAAAGTAAGGGGGTAAAACATCGAAGACTCATGATGTTCTTTAAAAAGTACCTAGGTACATCACACAAACTCAGGGTCATGACTAGGGAGAAATGTGACGGAACCAAACATATACCTGGACCTGAAAGGACAGTGCTCCCTTCACAAAGGGACCTACCTGGAACAGTGATTCTATGGGGTCAAACCAAATTGTGAAATCAACAACTTCCATTTTTATTTTCTTACCAAATACTTACCACTTGGCAAATCTTCCAACAACAACCACCACCAAATCCCAAAGAGCAAGGAAAGAACCAGGGCAGTGGGTTAACCCAGTTTATATTCGGTTTTGTCAATTTGACCTTCACAGGTCTGTAATTACTGTAATCACAGCCTGCTGAACCTGCTAACAGTCAAAGAATTCCAGTTGGCACCGTTCAACAATAGCCTTTGTAATCGGGATAAAACCATGCCAGAAAGGCTGACTGCTTCACTTGCAGCCTTTTCTGAAGACATTGAATAATAAGGAATAGGTGTCAAGCAGTTTACTTCCTAAGAAACTGGCTGTGCAGAGAGTGACCCAGCTCTCACTTGGAGAACAGTCACACGGCCAGAATGAGGGCTGCCTCCACTCTGCGGCCGTGATTCCTCCCACATTGCCCAACATGTGGACAAAGTATCATTTACTTTTCAGATATTCACTTTGAATACCCAGCAAAACCTATGACATTTTCAAAGGCTGAAAAGAATCAATAAAATCACTCAATTTGAGATAGCCCCCAATGCCTTGCCAGTGTAAGGGACTTCCCCCCCC